>JAVSCE010003638.1:0-455859 GCA_032199065.1 Smutsia gigantea | reverse complement strand
ACAGTGGCTAAACCAATTTACCTTCCCACCAACAGTGTACAAGGGTTTCCTTTTTTCCACAGCTTCACTAACACTTGTTATTTTTCTTGCCTTGTTGTTAGCTATTCTGACTGGTGTGAGGTGATATCTCATTGTGATTTTCATTTGCATTTACCTTATGCTGAGTGATATGGAGTATCTCTTCATGTGTATGTTGGCCATCTTATGTCTTCTTTGGAAAACGTCTATTCAGGTCCTCTGCCCATTCTTTAATCAGATTTTTTTTTTGGTGTTGAATTGTATGAGTTTTTTTTATATTTTTTGGATATTAGCCCCTTATTGAATATATCATTTGAAAATATCTTCTCTAATTCAGTAGGTTGCCTTTTTTTTTGTGGATGCTTTCCTTTGCTGTACAGAAGCTTTTTAGTTTGATGTAGTTGGACTTATTTATTTTTGGTTTTGTTTCCCTTGCCTGGGAAGACATATCAAGAGAAAAGTTACTGATGCTGATAAATCATGTGTGTACTGTCTATGTTTTCTTCTAGAAGTTTTATGGTTTCATGTCTTACCTCTAGGTCTTTAATCCATTTGGAGTTTACTTTTTTGTATAGTGTTAGACAGTGATCCTGTGTAACGAAAGAATGCATGGGTTTCATTCTCTTGCGTGTAGTTGTCCTGTTTTCCCAATACCATTTATTGAAAAGACTATCTTTCCCCCATTATATATTCTTGCCTCCTTTGTCATATATTAATTGACCATATAAAGTATGGGTTTATTTCTGTGTTCTGTATTCTCTTCCATTGGTCTATGGGTCTGTTCTTTTGCCAGTACCATATTGTTTTAATTATTGTGAATTGTGGTAGAGGTTGAAATCAGAGAGCATGATACCTCTAGCTTTTATCTTCTCTCTCAAGTTTGCTTTGGCTATTCAGGATATTTTGTGGTTCCATACAAATTTAGGATTATTTTGAGCCTCAGTTTCCAAAATAGTAAAATTAAGAGGTTGGAATAGATTACTTTTAGGTAATGTTCCTTTAGTTACCAGTGTAAAAAATAAAATTATCTCTGTTAATTTGTATTAGAATTTTGACCTCAAGCCCCTTGGGGAAGAAGATGGTTTGTTATAAATAAATTATCCTGGAACTGCTGTCTTTCTTTCTATTACATTTTCAGAAAGAATTTTTCTCTTTTGATATTTTTAAAATTCCATTAAAATGTGACAAATATAAGAATGCGTTTCAGAATTATTATATTATTGAAACAAAATATGGCATGGTTTACTATCACTGAGCTGAATATTTTCTAATTGAAAATTTTCTATCAGTGTTGCAAAACTATGGATGACTTAGTCTCTTCTGTCAGTTTTCGTAAGATTTGTGTGCCTTTGTCTGGAAGTCATCATTAATATTTTGCTAATTTTTGTTAAAGTTTATACCAACTGATTCTTGACTTTAAAAAAATGTGGAGAGTTATTTTATTAAAAGTCAGATTTCAATACCTTAAGTTAGCTCCTAGACTACTATTTAGTTTACCAATTTAAAATAAAGTTTAAGGACTTTAAAATTAATATAAATTACTTGATATTAAGGAAATAAATCACAAGTTTAGGATTAATGCAACTAATATGATTTGATTTGTTTCCTTTTAAGTCTTTTTACTAGTATATCTGATGTAATTATTTGATTTCCTTAAAATGCAGGCATTTCCTTTACTGTACAAATTATCAACAAATTGGAATGCTCTTTCATTTTTTTGTGATATATATAGATGAAGATGACAGAGATATAATACTAAAAAAGAAACATGAAAAAATCCTTATCTCTAATTGTCACAGGCTGATTCAATGATTCCTCTAGACTCCCTATTTTAACAGTTTATGTACTTTTAACTACTAAGATAAAAATTTTCAAAATATAAGCTATGACTTAAGATTTATATATCTTTCTTGTCCAATATTGGGCATTACTGCATAAAAAATTCTAGTTGAAAATTTCACATCATGATTAGCGTAAAAATAGAGAACACAAAACTCCAAGTGCTGTGGGTATTTAAGATAGAATAAGGAACAGTTGTACAAAATATATTAACAGCTCTAATATCTCTACCTCCACCTCAGTCATGACATTTTTCTATGTGAAACTCAGAGATCAACTCATTTCATCTTACTGATGGCTTGCTTTCCTTTAATTGAATTACCATATAATTTGTAGTTAGAAAGAAAGGAACTTGACTTCTGGAATGGCAGTGTGACAAGCTCCACAGATCACTCCCCAGCCAAACAACAAAAAATGATGAATATTGTATTTTTTTTAAATACCATTTAAACTCTGGGAATTATCCTAAGATCATAGGGTAAATGGAGACTTATGTATTTAAGAAAATCTACAAAATCTTAATAAGAACACTAAATAAGTGAAAAGAAAATATACAAAAGAGAAGAAAATATTTATAAATCATTTATTTGATAAAGATGTACTATGCCTAAAATATGAAAAATAATTGTGACTCAACAACACAAACATCCCCATTTAAAAAAAAATGAGCCAAGGACTTGAATAGGCATTTCTTCAAAGAAGATATACAAATGGTCAGTAAGCACATGAAAAGATCTTCAACATAATTATTCATATGGCAATGAAAATCAAAACTCTGGTGAGTTAACACTTCATATCTACTAGGATGGCTATATAATAACAATAACAACAGCAATAACAATAACAGAAGAGAAAAGATATGTGTTAGCCAGGCGTGAAGAATTTGTTAGCCTCTTAATTTCTTGTTGTGAATGTAGAATACTTTAGCCCCTGAGAAAAAAATATGAAGGTTCCTCAAAAGTGAAATATGGAATTAAACTTATAATCCAGAATTTCCACTTCTTTGTGTATACCCAAAATAATCGAAAGTAGGTACTCAAACAAATATATGTATGTGCATGTCATAAAAGCACTATTCACCATAGCCAAAAGGTGGAAATAACCCAAATGTCTTTCAGTAATGAGTGGATAAAACAAATGTGGTATATGCGGACAGTGGACTATGCAATGGTTAAAAGAATGAAGTACTTATACATATTATAGTATGAATGTACCTGAAAACCTAAGCTAAGTGAAAAGAGCTACATACAACAGTTCATATATTATGTAATTCTATTTATGTGAAATATCCAGAAGATGTGAATGCATAGAGACAGAAAGATTGGTGGATGACAGGGCCAGGATAAAGGGGAAAAGGTGGAGTAAGTGCTTATCTATGGGATCTCCTTTTTGGGTGAAGAAAATGTTTTTGAACTAAAGATGGTGATTGTGCAACATTATGATTGTACTGAGTGCCACTGAATTTTTCACTTACAAAAGGTTAATTTTTTATAACATGAATTTCAACTCGATTTTTAAAAGGGGAGAAATCTCAGAAAAAAATTACATGTAACTCAGGTGAAAATAAGTGGTGAGAAATTTTACTGTGGTTAAAGTGCCAATAGTTGGAACAGGCTAGATTAGCCAAATAAATAGAAAAAAATACATACCTTTAAGGGCAAGAGTACAACTGTCATAAACCACCATCCATGAGGTATTGGGTAGTGTCCTCCCAGAATGATGGAAACATCTGAACTTGTGTTACTGAACTGATTACAGGTAAAGAGAAGAGGCCCTGCCTTGTAGCTGAAATAGTCACTACAAACATGTTACAATTGAATTGTGAGCCCCCAACATTCTCATGTTGATATTCTAAGCTCTAGTACTTCAGCATGTGACTTTTTGGAGATAGGGCCATTAAGGAGGTAACAGGTTAAATGAGGTCATACAGGTGGGCCCTAATCCAATATGACTGCTATCCTTATAGTAAGAGAAAAGAAAAGCACAGAAGAAGGGTAGGTAAAGACTCAGTGAAGAGGTGGTGGTCAGGAAGCCAAAGAGAGAGAGAAACTTGCAGAAGAAACCAAACTTGCTGACACTTTGATCCTGCACTTTCAGGCTCCAGAACTGTGAGAAAATAAATTTCATCTGTTTAGACTTCCAGTCTAGTACGTTGTTATGGCAGCCCTAGCAAACTAATATAAAACATGTTAGTCTATTTTTCAATCCCTCATATATATATAGGATTATTTTGAAATATCTCACACACATAGAATCTAAAATTTCCGCAGAAGAAGATGTTTTGTAAACTATAATGTTTCCAAATACAAAGCATTGTCATAAATATTTAGGATGTTCTGTGAGTGCATTGTTTGCAGTGCATTGATTTGAATATTCTTGATAAGAATATTCTGGGAACACAAGAAAATATAATCTTTCTAATTGTGTCTATGTCATAAGCAAATATAAGTTAACACATATGGTTTAATGCATCCTATAAAATTAGTCTAATATGCAACATTGGCAGGACTTCATGAGCACATAATTACACATGAGAATATTATGATTTCTGTACATATGCCCACCTTCTTCAGATAAACCAGGTAAGAAGTAAAGGGAATCTGATTTGTCTTGTTCTCATTCAAAAGAATAGTGCCAAATATTTCTGAGTCTAGAGGTACAAAACTCTCAGCAAAGGGATTATTTTGCTTCAAGGGAAAAAAAACTAGAGGAAACTTATATATAGAAATTGAGGTTATTTGTGATTATCAAAAGGTTGCTTTTAAAACTTTGCCATTTGATTACTTGTGTGATGTACTTTTTCTCTTTATAATGGCTGCTATTTGATAGATACCATAAAGCAGTGAAAAAAGAAAGTATTCACACTTTAATTTCAGTAGAAATTTATTTAAATTAACTTAAAGAAATAATGTTTCCTTATCATCTAGTTTCACTAAAGGAAAAAAGTATCAAATTCAAGAAGGTAACTGAAATTTTAAAGAAGAAAGATTATATTATGGCCAAAGTCATTTGCAGTTGTCTCTGTGAAGAATGAGAGTGATTAAACTCTATAATATCCAGTGATTTCTTAATCTCATAGAAACTAGGAGAAAATGTTTTCTACTCTGTTTTGCACAATTTCTCAAATGTGCTATTCACTATAATGGTTACTCATTCTTTTAATATGGAAGGCAAACACAGTGCTCTAATCCAGTACTTCTCCATGGTATGTGTGATATTCCTTGCTTAGAACTTAACCCTTATTAAAACAATTGAAATTCTTTGGAAATTGCTATCAATATATACTTTAAGTATAATTTTTACAAAGACTTTTGATAAAATTCCTTCCAATAAACAAAACCTGATAAGGTATTATTGTTGGAGAAAATTTTTAAGCAAGGAAAACCATAAAGAAAGTTATGTTAATCTTTATAATAGTATTTCTTAGTCTCAATATCACTAAATATGTAGATGTTCTAGATATAAATAAAACGTTAGAACTCTTGAAAGAACCATCTGAATGTTCATTTATCAAACGTGAGGTAATGAGTTGTATATAAATGTACCTACAATATTGATCTCAAAAAGGGAAAAGAAAATGACTTTTACTTAATGTGTGGAGTTTTTCAATGATTAACAATAGAAAAAATATGGTCAAATGCAAAATTTTGTAGTAAAACTAAAGCTAAATTAAAGTTCAAAGTCAGAAAGCCTTTACTTGATAGTAACAAAATTGAATAAATTAGACTACATACCCAAATGGTGATTGAATTGCCAGGAATATAATGTTTAAACAACAAAACAACAAAAATAACAATAAACAAAAATACTGACCTGGCATAGGTATAATTTAAAGGAAATAAAATGAAATTCCAATACATTATTCTGTAAACCACTGTAAAACTTAATAATTTTCAGTATCAAGAAATGGTATTAAAGTCTCATTTGATGCACCCTTATGATAGATAGCATGTATCTATTTATCATCTCAAGTTTTTCAGAGTATTTATTACCATTAATCTCATTTTTATGCATGAGTTTATATGACTACACCAAGCCTTTATCTTCTCAATGGAGTTGTTAGCCTAACTAGGAAAGGAAAGACCAATACAAAGTAAAGATGAGTGAAAATAGTGGTTTTCTTGTGTTTATCAATACAATGAAAGTTAAATATTACATGATATCCAATTAAATAACTTTTGAATCTAAAGAGCCCTTACAGATCATCTAAAAATTCAACTTCCCTAATAAAATCAAGAAGAATAAAATGATAGGAAGAATCAATGAAAGCAGGAGCTGGATCTAAAAATTCAACTTCCCCTATAAAATCAAGAAGAATAAAATGATAGAAAGAATCAATGAAAGCAGGAGCTGGTTCTTCAAGAAAATAAACAAAATAGATAAGCCCCTAGCCAGACTTATCAAGAAAAAAAGAGTCTACACACATAAACAGAATCAGAAATGAGAAAGGAAAAATCACTATAGGCACCACAAAAATACAAAGAATTATTAGACAATACTATGAAAAATTATATGCTAAAATTGGATAACCTAGAACAAATGGACAACTTTCTAGAAAATACAACCTTCCAAGGCTGACCTAGGAAGAAACAGAAAATCTGAACAGACCAAGTACCAGCAATGAAATTGAATTGGTAATCAAAAACCTACCTAAGAAAAAATCCTGGAGTAGATGGTTTCACTGTTGAATTTTGTCAAACGTTTAGTGAAGCCCTAATACCCAGCCTCCTTAAAGTTTTCCAAAAAGTAGAAGAGGAGGGAATACTTCCAAACCCATTCTATCAGGCCAGCATCACTCTAATACCAAAACGAGACAAAGACACCACAAAAAAAGAAAATTACAGACCAATATCCCTGATGAACATAGATACAAAAATACTCAACAAACATTTAACAAACCAAATTCAAATGTACATCAAGAAGTCCATCCATCATGAACAAGTAGGATTTATTCCAGGGATGCAAGGATGGTACAATATTAAAAAATCCATCAACATTATCCACCACATCAACAAAAAGAAGGACAAAAACCACATGATCATCTCCATAGATGCTGAAGGAAGCATTTGACAAAATTCAACATCCATTCATGATAAAATCCCTCAACAAAATGGACATAGAGGGCAAGTACCTCAACATAATAAAGGCTATATATAACAAACCCACAGAGAACATTATAATTAACAGCAAGAAGTTGAAAGCTTTTCCTTTAAGATTGGGAACAAGACAAGGATCCCCACTCTCCTCACTTTTATTCAACATAGTTCTTGATGTCCTAGCCACAGCAATCAGACAACACAAAGAAATAAAAGGCATCCAGATTGGTCAGGAAGAAGTTAAACTGTCCCTGTTTGCAGATGACATGATATTGTACATAGAAAACCCTAAAGAATTCACCACAAAACTACTAGAACTAATAACTGAATTCAGCAAAGTTGCAGGATAGAAAATTAATTACACAGAAATCTGTTGCATTCTTATATACTAATGAAAAACTTGCAGAAAGAAAAATCAAGAAAACAATTCCATTCATAATTGCATCAAAAATAATAAAATACCAAGGAATAAACCTAATGAAGGAAGTGAAAGACCTATACACTGAAACCTATAAGACACTCATGAGAGAAATTAAAGAAGGTACCAATAAATGGAAATACATCCTGTGCTCATGGATAGGAAAGATTAATATTGTCAAAATGGTGATCCTACCTAAAGCAATGTACAGATTCAATGCAATACCTATCAAAATAGTGACAGCATTCTTCCAGGAACTAGAACAAATAGTTCTAAAATTCGTATGGAACCACAAAAGACCCCAAATAGGCAAAGCAATCCTGAAAAGAAACAATAAAGCTGGGGAGATTATGCTCCCCAACTTCAAGCTCTACTACAAAGCCACAGTAATCAAGACAATTTGGTAATGGCACAAGAACAGACCCATAGATCAATGGAACAGAATACAGAGCCTAGATATAAACCCAAGCATTTATGGTCAATTAATATACAATAAAGGAGGCATGGAAATACAATGGGGAAAGTGACAGCCTCTTAAAAAACTGGTGTTGACAAAACTGGACAGCTACATGTAAGAGAATGAAACTGCATTATGGTCTAACTACATAGACAAAAGTAGACATGAAATGGATCAAAGACCTGAATGTAAGTCATGAAACCATAAAACTCTTACAAGAAAATATAGGCAAAAATCTCTTGATTATAAATACGAGCAACTTTTTCCTGAACGCATCTCCTCAGGCAGGGGAAACAAAAGCAAAAATGAACAAGTGGGGCTACATCAAACTAAAAAGCTTCTGTACAGCAAAGGACACCATCAGCAGAACAAAAAGGCATCCTACAATATGGGAGAATGTATTTGTAAATGACATATCCATCAAGGGATTAACATCCAAAATGTATAAAGAATTCACATGCCTCAACACACAAAAAGCAAATAACCCAATTAAAAAATGGGCAGAGGATATGAACAGACAGTTCTCCAAAAATGAAATTCAGATGGCCAACAGGCACATGAAAAAGATTCTCCAAATGACTAATTATCAGGGAAATGCAAATTAAAATCACAATGAGATACCACCTCACACCAGTTGGGATGGCCAACATTAAAAAGACTAGGAACAACAAATGCTGGAGAGGATGTGGAGAAAGGGGAACCCTCCTACACTGCTGGTGCAAATTTAAGTTAATTAAACCATTGTGGAAAGCAATATGGAGGTTCCTCCAAAAACTAAAAATAGAAATACCATTTGGCCGAGGAAGTCCACTCCTATGAATTTTCCCAAAGAAAACTAATTCTCAGATTCAAAAAGACATATGCACCCCTATGTTTATCACAGCACTATTTTCCATAGCCAAGATATGGAAGCAACCTAAGTGTCCATCAGTAGATGAATGGATAAAGAAGAGGTGGTACATATACACAATGGAATACTATTCAGCCATAAGAAGAAAACAAATCCTATCATCTGCAACAACATGGATAGAGCTAGAGGGTATTATGCTCAGTGAAATAAACCAGGCAGAGAAAGCAAAATATCAAATGATTTCCCTCATTTGTGGAGTGTTACAACAAAGCAAAACTGAAAGAACAAAACAGCAGCAGCTCACAGACTCCAGGAAGGGACTAACAGTTACCAAAGGGGAGGGGTGTGGGAGTGTGGGTGGGAAGGGAGGGAGAAGGGGATTGAGGGGTATTATGATTAGTATACATGGTATAGGGTGGGTCATGGGGAAGACAGTGTAGTACAGGTAAGACAAGTAGTGACTCTGTGGCTTCGTACTACACTGATCGACAGTGACTTTAATGGAGTATGTGGGGGACTTGATAATATGGGTAAATGTAGTAACCACAATGTTTTTCATATGAAACCTTCATAAGAGTGTATATCAATGATACCTTAATTAAAAAAAAAGTTCAACCTCCCAGTTTTACAGATCAGGAAATAAAGAATAAGATCAGTCATAGAATGGAATTGGTGAAATAATTTATTCTGCCTGTATACCTTCTTCCATTGCTTTTAAAAACTAAATCAAATTCTACTTCTCACATTTAGGCTCCTCTTACCACAGTACATATTTCACCTTTTGGCATACCCGAGCCTTATATATTAAAATTTATATAAAACTATCTGCTCCTTCATTCCCCAAGTCTAAATGAGGATTATATTCTAAACCAAACTATAATATATACATATATATGTATATGTATGTGTCTGTGTGTATAGGAGTAGGATCAAAATGCAATGTACTTGTGCACAGGATTACATGACTGGCTAATCATCCTTTCTAATTATCTCACTAACTCACCTCTGGAATAACCATGATATACTTATCATATCAGCGAAAATATGGTGTTCTGGCTCTTATAATGAAAGTATATGTTAGGCAGCATATGTTATTTTTCATATATATATCTTCATTTTGTTTGCTTTTTGAAGAGAATAATTTTTCTTTTGGAAGTAAAGGTTTATCTTTTATATTCTCCCATTGTCCTCAGATTCACCCAAGCCTGCTTACTACTTTTCTGAATTTAGCATACGGTTGTGAGAAATTATGTCTTCATCTATTAAAGCATACTTAACTTGCTATACACATCAGATAAGATAGTATGAACATATCTCCATAAATGATAAAGCATTGTGTTATCATGTAATTTTGTATGTCATAAGCAGTAATTTATATATCTGAAAGTAGTTTAATATGCGGCACTGTGTGTTAGGGAAAGTGATAGGTAGAGAATTTTAGCAGATCATAAGCTTTCATGGAAATTAAACATTAACTTTTTCTTGTCAAAAAGGTGTACTATGGGAGGGGAATACAGGACAATTGGAAGAGATGTAAGTATGGTGATACAGAATTAAGTAACAATGCACAATTAATATTGGGAAATGGCAAAGAAACACTAATTTAAATACAAAATTCTTTTTCTTACACTTAGCTGGGGAGGAACTTAAAGGAGGAAAACAAGAAACAGCAACCAACCCCACCTCAAGAAACAGGAGGCAGAGTGTGGGTCTCTTTCCAGGCTTCTCCTGGGCAAATGTCTCCTAATTCAGAATAGAAATTGAATTACTGCTGCTTTCCTAGAAGTCCCAGTCAGCCACATGAATTAATATCAATTCTAGTGATGTTTTCCATCTTTAAAAAATGAGCTATAATTACAAATAATGAAATGCACAGATCTTAAAAGTATAGCTCTGAAAGCTTGGAAAATGCTTTTATCAGTGTAACCCATACACACAACAACAAATATTTCTTTTAACAAAGAAAGGTCCTTGGTGATACCAACCAGAAAGCCCTTCCCCTATTACTCAAAGGAAACCATCTTTCTCATTATTCTTAAAATAGATTTCTCTTTCTCTCTTTCTGTGTGTGGTGTGTGGTTTCTTTATGCCTAATATCTTTGTGATTCTTTAATGATGTTTTACATATCTATAGTTCATTCTTTTATATTGCCAAATAATAATTTATTTGTCTAAAAAATAGACAACTTGTTTATCTTGCTCTTTAATGGATAATTGTGTTGGTGTCAGATTGTGGCTATTATGAATACAGATAGTATTATTTAAATTTTGTACATCTTGGGAACATATATTTTAATTTTTCTCGGGTAAATACCTAAGAGTGAATGGCTAGGTTACAGAGTATGTGTATTTTTTTAAGTTTATTTTGGTATCATTAATCTACAATTACATGTGCAATATTATGGTGATTAAATTACCCAGATCATCAGGTTCCCTCCAAAAACCCCATTACAGTCACTGTCCATCAGCATAGTGAGATGCTATAGAGTCACTACTTGTCTTCTCTGAGTTGTACTGCCCTCCCCGTGCCACCCTAATGTTACATCTGCTAATCGTAGTGTCCCTTTTCCCCCCTTATCCCTCCCTTCCCACCCATCCTCCCCAGTTCCTTTCCCTTTGGTAACAATTAGTCCGTTCTTGGGTTCTGTGAGTCTTCTGCTGTTTTGTTCCCTCAGTTTTTTTCTTAGTTCTTATACTCCACATATGAGTGAAATCATTTGGTACTTGTCTTCTTTGGCTTGGCTTATTTCACTGAGCATAATACCCTCTAGCTCCATCCATGTTGTTGCAAATGGTAGGATTTGTTTTCTTCTTATGGCTGAATAATATTCCATTGTGTATATGTACCACATCTTCTTTATCCATTCATCTACTGATGGACACTTAGGTTGCTTCCATTTCTTGGCTATTGTAAATAGTGCTGCGATAAACATAGGGGTACATCTGTCTTTTTCAAACTGGGCTGCTGCATTCTTAGGGTAAATTCCTAGGAGTGCAAATCCTGGGTCAAATGGTATTTTTATTTTGAGTTTTCTGAGGAACCTCCATATTGCTTTACACAATGGTTGAACTAATTTGCATTCCCACCAGCAGTGTAGGAGTATTCCCTTTTCTCCACATCCTCACCAACATTTGTTGTTGTTTGTGTTTTGGATGTTGGCCATTCTCACTGGTGTGAGGTGATATCTCATTGTGGTTTTAATTTGCATTTCTCTGAAGATTAGCAATGTGGAGCATCTTTTCATGTGCCTGTTGGCCATCTGAATTTCTTCTTTGGAGAAGTGTCTATTCATGTCCTTTGCCCATTTCTTAATTGCATTATTTGCTTTTTGTTTGTTGAGGTGGGTGAGTTCTTTATATATTTTGGATGTCAACGCCTTATCGGATATGTCATTTATGAATATATTCTCCCATACTGTAGGATGTCTCTTTGTTCTACTGATGGTGTCCTTTACTGTACAGAAGCTTTTCAGCTTGATATAGTCCCACTTGCTCATTTTTGCTTCTGTTTCCCTTGCCTGGGGAGATATGTTCATAAAGGTGTCGCTCATGTTTATTTTCAAGAAATTTTTGCCTATGTTTTTTTCTAAGAGTTTCATGCTTTCATGACTTACATTCAGGTCGTTGATCCATTTTGAGTTTACTTTTGTGTATGGGGTTAGACAGTAGTCCAGTTTCATTCTCTTATATGGAGCTGTCCAGTTTTTCCAACACCAGATGCTAGAGAGACTATCATCTCCACATTGTATATCCAAGGTTCCTTTATCAAATATTAATTGACTGTACATGTTTGGGTTAATGTTTGGATTTTCTATTCTTTTCCACTGGTCTGTTTGTCTGTTTTTGTGCCAGTACCAAATTGTCTTGATTACTGTGGCTTTGTAGTAGAGCTTGAAGTCAGGGAGCATAATTCCCTCTGTTTTATTCCTCCTCAGGATTGCTTTGGCTATTCAGGTCTTTTGCGGTGCCATATGAATTTTAGAATTATTTGTTCCAGTTCATTGAAGAAAGCTGTTGGTAGTTTGATAGGGATTGCATTGAATCTGTATATTGCTTTAGGTAGTATAGCCATTTTGACAATATTTATTCTTCCTAGCCAAGAGCATGGGATGAGTTTCCATTTGTTAGTGTCCTCTTTAATTTCTCTCAGGAGTGTATTGTAGTTTTCAGAGTACAGGTCTTTCACTTCCTTCATTAGGTTTATTCCCAGGTATTTTATTCTTTTTGATGCAATTGTGAATAGAATTGTTTTTCTGATTTCTCTTTCTGTTAGTTCATTGTTAGTGTATAGGAAAGCAACAGATTTCTGTGTGTTAATTTTGTATCCTGCAACTGTGCTGAATTCAGATATTAGTTCTAGTAGTTTGGAGGGGAATCTTTATGGTTTTTTATGTACAATATAGTGTCATCTGCAAATAGTGACAATTTGACTTCTTCTTTGCCAGTCTGGATGCCTTGTATGTCTTTGTTTTGTCTTATTGCCATGGCTACGACCTCCAGTACTATGTTGAATAACAGTGGAGAGAGTGGGCATCCCTGTCTTTTCCCGATCTTAGATGAAAAGCTTTCAGCTTCTCGCTGTTAAGTATGATGTTAGCTGTTGGTTTGTCATATACGGCCTTTATGATGTTGAGGTACTTGCCGTCTATACTCATTTTGTTGAGAGTTTTAATCATAAATGGATGCTGAATTTTGTCAAATGCTTTTTCAGCATCTATGGCGATGATCATGTGGTTTTTGTTCTTTTTGTTGATGTGGTGGATGATGTTGATGGATTTTCGAATGTACCATCCTTGCATCTCTGGGATGAATCCCACTTGATCATGGTGTATGATCCTCTTGATGTATTTTTGAATTCGGTTTGCTAATATTTTGTTGAGTATTTTTGCATCTATGTTCATCAGGGTTATTGGTCTGTAATTTTCTTTTTTGGTGAGGTGTTTCCCGGCTTTGGTATTAGAGTGATGCTGGCTTCATAGAATGAGTTTGGAAGTATTCCCTCCTTTTCTATTTTTGGAAAACTTTAACGAGAATCGGTGTTATTTCTTTTCTATATGTCTGGTAGAATTCAGAGATGAATCCATCTGGTCCAGAGGTTTTCTTCTCGGGTAGTTTTTGATTACCAATTCAATTTTGTTGCTTGTGATTGGTCTGTTTAGTTTTTCTGTTTCTTCTTTGGTCAGTCTTGGAAGGTTGTATTTTTCTAAGAAGTTGTCCATTTCTTCTAGGTTTTCCAGCTTGTTAGCATTTAGGTTCTCATAATATTCTCTTATAATTATTTGTATTTCTGTGGGGTCCGTTGTTATTTTTCCTTTCTCATTTCTGATTCTGTTTATGTGTGTAGATTCTCTTTTACTCTGAATAAGTCTGGCTAGGGGTTTATCTATTTTGTTTATTTTTTCAAAGGGCAAGCTCTTCGTTTCACTGATTTTTTTCTATTGTTTTATTCTTCTCAATTTGTTTTATTTCTTCTCTAATCTTTATTATGTCCCTCCTTCTGGTAACTTTGGGCCTCATTTGTTCTTCTTTTTCCAATTTCAGTAATTGTGTCTTTAGACTATTCATTTGGGAATGTTCTTCCTTCTTTAGATAGGCCTGGATTGCAATATACTTTCCTCTTTGAACTGCCTTTGCTGCATCCCATAGAAGTTGTGGCTTTGTGTTGTTGTTGTCATTTGTCTCCATATATTCTTTGATTTCTGTTTTGATTTGGTCGTTAACCCATTGATTAATTAGGAGAATGTTGTTACGTCTCCATGTATTTGTGAGCCTTTTTGGTTTCTTTCTAAAATTTAATTCTTGTTTTATAGATTTGTGATCTGAGAAGTTGGTTGGTAGGATTTCAATATTTTTGAAATTACTGAGGTTCTTTTTGTGGCCTAGTATGTGGTCTATTCTGGAAAATGTTCCATGTGCACTTGAGAAGAATGTGTATCCTGTTGCTTTTGGGTGTAGAGTTCTGTAGATGTCTGTTAGGTCCTTTTTTTCTAGTGTGTTGTTCAGTGCCTCTGTGTCTTTACTTATTTTCTGTCTGGTTGATCTGTCCTTTGGAGTGAGTGGTGTTTTGAAGTCTCCTAAAATGAATGCATTTCTGTCTATTTCCTCCTGTAATTCTGTTAGTATTTGTTTCACATATGCTGGCGCCCCTGTGTTGGGTGCATATATATTTATAATGGTTACATCTTCTTGTTGGACTGACCCCTTTATCATTATGTAATGTCCTTTATCTCTTGCTACTTTCTTCATTTTGAAGTCTATTTTGTCTGATACAAGTACTGCAACACCTGCTTTTTTCTCCTTGTTGTTTGCATGAAATATCTTTTTCCATCCCTTCATTTTTAGTCTGTGTATATCTCTGGGTTTGAGGTGAGTTTCTTGTAGGCAACATATAGATGGGTCTTGCTTTTTTATCCATTATATTACTCTGTGTCTTTTAATTGGTGCAGTCAGTCCATTTACGTTTAGGGGGATTATCAAAAGATATGTACTTATTGCCATTGCTGGCTTTAGATTCGTGGTTACCAAAGTTTCAGGGGTTGCTTCTTAACAATCTAACAATCTAACTTAACTTTCTTGTTACGTTATTGTAAACACAGTCTGATATTTCTTTATTTCTCTCCCATCTTATTCTTCCTCCTCCATTCTTTATATATTAGGAGTTTTATTCTTTGCCCTTAGTTAGTATTTGGGTGGTCTGCTTTCTTTGCTATGATTTTATTTTCTCTGGTGACATCTTTTTAGCCTTAGGACTGCTTCCATCTAGAGCAGTTCCTTAAGATGTCCTGTAGAAGTGGTTTATGGGAGGCAAATTCTCTCAGCTTTTCCTTGTCTGGAAATAGTTTAATCCCTCCATCATATTTAAATGATAATCATGCTGGATACAGTGTTCTTGGTTCGAGGCCCTTCTATTTCATTGCATTAAATATATCATGCCATTCTCTTCTAGCCTGTAAGGTTTCTGTTGAGAAGTCTGATGATAGTCTGATGGGCTTTCCTTTTTAGGTGATCTTATTTCACTCTCTAGCTGCCTTTAATACTCTGTCCTTATCTTTGATCTTTGCCATTTTAATTATTATTTGTCTTGGTGTCTTCCTGGGGTCCCTTGTGTAAGGAGATCTGTGGGCTTCCATGGACTGCGAGACTATTTCCTTCCCCAGCATGGGGAAGTTTTCAGCAATTATTTCTTCAAAGACACTTTCTATCCCTTTTTCTCTCTTTCTTCCTCTGGTACTCCTATAATGCGAATATTGTTCTGTTTGGATTGGTCACACAGTTCTCTTAATATTCTTTCATTCCTAGCGATCCTTTTATCTCTCTCTTCCTTAGCTGCTCTGCATTCCTGTTCTCTGATTTCTATTGCATTAACAATCTCTTGCATCTCGTCCTGTCTGCTGCGAAGCCCATCGATGGCTTGTCTCATTTCTGTATTGTCTTTTCTGACTTCCATCACTTCCTCCCTCAGCTCTTGCATATTTCTCTGTAGATCCATCAGCATGGTTATGACTTTTATTCTGAATTCTTTTTAAGGAAGATTCTGCATTTCCATCCCTTCAGGTTCCCTCTCAGGAGTTGTCTGGGTCTGGTTGATTTTTGTCAGTACCATATTCCTCTGTCTTTTCCTGTTGATAGGAGTTTTCACTGGTAGGTGCCACCTATGTCAGCTGGGCTCTTTAAGACTTAAAAAAAAAAACAAGAAAAAGAAACAAAAAAGCAAAAAAAGAAGGATGACAAAGAAAAGGGAAAAAGAAGAAAGAAAAAAGAAAGGGAACAAGAAAATAAAAAATTTAAAAACGCCCACCCAGAGTGGATTCTGTATGTGTGCTGTAGGTGTCACTCTTGCTCCACTATTCCACAGCCACGGCTACGCCGCTCTTTGTAGCTCTGGCCAGGGCAGGAACGAATGGGAGGCTGTTGTTGTCTGTATTAAGTTTTAGTGTGGCTGCTACCTTTTCTCAGCAGCCAAGGGGTCCGAAGTTCCTCAGGACTCCCAGCCTGCTGGGCTGAACCTGCCAGGGCGGTGGTGTTCCCTCACTGGGCCCCCCGCCTCTCCCGGGCTGCTGCAAACAGCGCGTGCTTTTTTCTTGTCCTGGGGCTCTGGCTGCATGGACCCGGCATGTTCCCGGCTCAAAACCTGCACCTTCTGCCTCTCCAATGTCCAATGCAGCGCGTGATGTGTGTCAGCGCTCCCGGCACAGACCACCGGGGCTGGTTATTTCACAGGCCTGCTCTTCCACTCCCTCCCGGCTCTGAATCCTCTCCTCCCGCCAGAGCGCTGGGATGGGTGAGTGCTCGGGTGCCGCCGGGTCGCAGCTCTGTATCTTACCCACCTCGCTGGGTGCCGACTCCTCTCAGGTGTAGCCTCAAGCTGTGCGCTTCCCTGTGTATTCTGGTCTCTCTTTTAGGAATAGTTGTATTTGCAGCATTTACGTAGATAATTATAGCGTTGGGAAGAGATTTCTGCCGCCCTGCTCACGCCGCCATCTTCCCCGAGTATGTGTATTTTTGGCTTACAAAAATCTGCCATTTCTTTTCCCAAGTGGAAGAATGTGCAATGTTTTTACATCCCCGTCAGCAGAGTATCAGAGTTCTAGATGCTCCACATTCTCACTAAGATTTAGTGTTGTGTGTTTTTAAAATAATTTTAGACATTCTACAAGTATAAGAAAATATGAGTTCTTTTCATTGTGTTTTTAATTTCTACTTTCCTGATGATGTACAATATTGAGCACTGTTATATATGCATCTTTGCTATTTATACATTTGCCTTTGGGAAGTATCTATTCACATCTTTTGCTATTATAGTCTGGTAGAGTTACAGTAAATATTTTTCCAAGGTGTGGCTTTTTTAATAAAGAGAAGCTTTAACATTTATATATTCTGATTTGAAGTTTTTTGTTGTTTTGTGTTATGGTTAGTGCTTTTTTGCTCTCTCAACTGACCATATAAATGCTGATCTATCTCTGGATTGTCTATTCAGTTTCATTAATATATTTTTTATTCTTACATCAATACCACATTACCTGATTACTCTAGCACTCCAGTAATTCTGGAAATAAGGCTGTGTAAAAACCTCAGATATCATGTTAGGTCTTTGTATTTTCATATAAAGTTGAAAAGCACCTTGGTAATATCTATTTTAAAGCCCTGCTAAGGTTTTGATAGATACTTGTTGTATCTACAGATTTTCAAGGAGATTTGATATATCTTAATATGTTGAGGCTTTCAATCAGAGATTATGATATAGCTCTCCATTTACTGAAGTTTTTTTCAATATCCATCAGCAATATCTTGTCATTTTAGTGTATAGGTGATAACTTTATTTCATTAAATCTATCCCTGTTTATTTCACGTTGTGTGATAGTATTTTTAGTAATAACGTTGCTTTAACTTCAGTACCCAGCTGTTTACTTTCAATTTTTATATAGAAATAAAATTGATTCCTGCATATTGACCTTTTGTAAATTCACCTACTACCTCCTACCATATCTGGTGGTTTGGGGGGGAAATCCTGAGGAATGTCTATAAACACTATCGAGTCACATGAAAATAATGTAATTTTTCCTCTTCTTTTCCAAACATTCCCCATTTTACTTCTTTCCCTTGCTTTTAGACAATCTAGTAAAACGTTGAATAAAAGTTGTGAATCCTTCATTCGTTTCAGAACATAGGCAAAGTCATGAAGTAGTTTACTTTGTGGATTATGAATGTAGTTGTCTTCTAATGCTGCCATAACAAATTATCACAAACTTTAGTTGCCTACAACTATGCAAATTTATTACCTTACAATTCTGTAGATTAGAATCTCAACATAGGTCTCACTGGGTTAAAATCAAAGTGTCAACAGGCTATATGCCTTTCTTGAGGCTGTAAGGGAGAATCTGTGTCCTTGCTTTTTGCAGTTTCTAGAGGCAACTCACATTCCCTGATTGTTGGCGCATTTTCTTCATTGTTGAAGTCTGCAATGGAAGGTCAGGTTGTTTACATTCTACCATCTCTCTGGTTCTTTTCCAGTTAGGAAAGTGCTCTCCATTTTTAAGGACTCATGTTCTTAGATTGGCCCCACCCAGTTTATCAAGGATAATTTTGTAATCTCAAGGTTTAATTAAGCTTAATTACACTTGCAAGGTTCCTTTTGCCATATAAGGAAACATTCACAGTGTCCAAAGGCATGGGCTATTATTAAAAAGTATATGACTGTTATAAAAAATCAAAGATAACAAGCATTGGTAAGGATGCAGAGAAATTGGAACCCTTGTACACTGTTGGTAGGAATGTAAAATGACTCAGCCACTATGGAAAACAGGATGATCAAAAATTAAAAACATAATCACCATATGATCCAGCAATATCACTAATGGGTATATTACCAAAGAAACCGAAATCAAGATCTCAGCAATGTATTTGCACTCCTATATTCATTTCAGCATTATTCACAATAGCCAGGATTTGGAAACACCCTAAATATCTATCAGCAGGTAAAATGATAAAGAAAAAGTGGTGTATATATATATATAAGACATATATATACACACAATAGGATATTGTTTAAACTTAAAAAATAAGGGAATCCTGTCATATGCAATGGCATAAACCTTGAGGACATGATGCTACGTGAAATAAGCCAGTCACAGAAGGACAAAAACTGCATAATCTCACATACATGGCGTGTCTAAAAGAAACTCATAGAGACAGAGAGTAGAATGATAGTTGTCACAGGCTGAAGGGAGGGGTAAATGAGGAATTACTATTCAATGCATATAAAGTCCATTATACAAAACTAATAGGCTCTAGAGATCTGCTGTACATCATACCTACAGTTATACTGTATTGCACACTCAAGAATCTGTTAAGAATGTGGATCTTATGTTAAACTTTTCTTCACAATAAAGAAAAAAGTGTGTCTTTTTAAGTAGATGTGGTGGCAGCTGCTTTTCTATGCAGTTTGCTAATTCATGACAATTTAAATGCTTAGTCAATTTACATCTACTATATTTGTTTATATGTTTAGGGTTCAGTCTGCCATCTTAGTATTTGCTCAATATTCATTTCTTCTTCTGTGTTCCTGAATTTCTACCTAATTGTTAATTATTTTTAGTATTTCCTTTATTTTTTGATATTTTAGCTATAGATTGTGTGTGTGTATGTGTGTGTGAATTCTCTGGGGGTTTCAATGTATATCTTGATCTTATCATAAACAAATAATCAAATTATATTTTATCATTTTACAAGCAACACTAGAGCCATAAAACAGTATGTTTGCACATAACTTTTTCTAATCTTTTATACTGTTGAATTTATACATTATAATTTCAGGTCATTATATCCTTCAATGATCTTCCTGCATTAATCTCTCTTTCCTTTCTGTGTGGGACTCAAATTACAAGATATTAGACATAGTGATATAACCCTGTAGATCACTGGGGTTCTTTTCTTTTCCTTTATTTCTTCTTTTTATTTTAAGTTCTTTGAATTGTTGTGCTTCAGTCTGAATACTATGTACTAAACAGTTTTCAAATTTACTGTTCATTTATCCTGCAGTTTCTAATACTCTTTTAAAGTTACCCATCTATCAAGTGATATTTTTATTTCAGTTATTTTATTTTTCCATCTGGAATTTCCATTTGGTACCCTTTAATAGTTTCCATTTCTCTGGTAATTTTGCCCGTCTTTACTTATAATATCCATCTTTCCTTTAAATCATTAAACCTATTTATAATGCCAAGTTTTAATTATGTATCTCCTAATTCTAACATCTGTGTTATTCTTCATTTTATTTGTATGACTGTATTCTTTTCCTGGCTATAGGCCACATCTTCTTGATTTTTTTGTGTATAATATAAACCTTGATTTTATGCTTGATATTGTAGATGCTGTATTACTGCATTATTGAAAGTTTGGATTGTGTTATTTTCCTTTAAAAAGTGTTGAAATTTCTTACTGCTGACACAGAGCTAGGCACTTTTGCCCCTTAGTTCACCTGGTTTCCATGTCCAGTGGCCAGTCTCTGTTTCTTCCCGTTATGTGGAATGCTGCTTTCTGTTTGGGTTCTACCTCCCCATGCTACTCTGTGGAAAGGCTTCCGAGGCAAAAAGGTCGTGTTTACGTTGTGCTCATGTGATCCATTATACCATAGGGAAACAGCTTTGTGCTCTCTGTTATCCAGTGCCTTAGAGCACTTGCTCTGTGTATTTCTCCAGTTTTATAGTTTGTTGTTTGTGTATTTTTATGGTGGGAGGATAAGTTCAGTATCCTTTAATTTTTCATGAATAAAACTGTAAGCTCTTCTTGTTATTTTAGATAGATCAAACAACTACTCCTGCAAACAACTACTACTGAATCCAATAAATCTAGTCTGGTACTGTCTGTGCTAACTGTTCATTTTGTTAATCTTTAATATATAAAATATAGGCCCTCTTGTTTCCAGAATTGGATGTTTGAACTCTGTGTATCCTTTTAGGCTGTGGATTTAATATAATGGTAAAGAGAAAAAAAATCATTAAATTTCCTTTCTCCTAAGCATACATAGTATATGTCTGTGTATGATATGGTAGATTTTTTTAATTTTTATTTTTTAATTTTGCTATTATTAATATACAATTACTGAGCAACATGGTAGTTTTAATATGAGAGAATGAAGCCAAGTGACTACTAATCTGTCTTTTGAAACCAGAGACACAGGAAATAAATTGCCAGGACCAGGTGTTACAGATATAATGTGACCAAAATTAAGATACCCTTGTCGTTTTGAGTGAGCTAAAATATATTTAAATATTAAAAAATTGAGTGGCTTGGAATGGTGTTTTGTCATTTTCAATACCAGTGAAAGAGACTAAATCGTGTGTACATATACAATTTTGAATAGCAGCCTTAAATTTTCAAATATTTGAAGTAGAATAGATTATTTAAAGTATTATTTGTGATACCAAATTTCCCTCAAGGAAATTATATCTTTGTTCACTAAATTTGGAATTCCCCCACTCTCTTTCTACCTATCATAATATGTATGTATATTCAGTCCATAGTTTCCACACATGTGTTCCAACATTAAGTCAGATTTTCTTGAAAATGTAAAGTAGGAGTACTCATCCCCTTTGGAATAGAAAACTGGGAATATAATATTTTATATATGTTTGGGAAAATAATTTTATTTCATATATATATTAAGATTTTAATCAGGAAATTCAGTATTACTTCATAGTTAACATTATAATACTAGTCTTCATTCCTAACATTTGTTTTTTATTAAAATGCTAGAAACTACATAATTATAACATCATTAATATTATGATCAATATTTTATCATAATATTAGAATAAAAATAGTTGTGGAATAGCCAATTTTTAAGCTAGTGTAACATTAAATTCTTGTTTGATTTTTTGAGCCACTTAATTAGAAAATATACATTATTTTATCATAGCGTGTTTTTAATATTGAATTTTTAAATAGTATTTTGCAATGCAGATGATACCAATAGCATGAACTTTACATAATAAATTTCTCTTTTCATCTGAATTCAACCTTTTATCAGCCTTTTAAAAAATCTCCTTGGAATTTCTATCATAGAAGTTACAAAATATGTGACCTCAAGTATCTAATACCAACCATCTTCCAATTGCCATGGAAATAAAATGAGATCTTCTCCTAAATTTTTCCTGGTTGAAACGCCACTGGTTGGCCTGTTTCCTCTGTCCCTTAATTAGTTTTGGTGGTGAATTTGAATTTTTAATTTTATTCTTTGTCAACATAGATCATGCCTTTGAGGAGCTTAAAATTTTAATAGGAAGACATTATCAATGCAGTGAATAATTAGAACAAAACTAGGTGTTTAAAAGTCTGGATTACAAAACTTCCTTAGAAGCTGAACATGGGTAGTGAAAGCCTCAGAGGAGCCTGAATTTGAGTTAATATTTATTAATAAAAACTGAGTTTAATGAGTATTAACTGAAGGACAGGTGCTTGAGTAATGTTTTGCATGGCTTTTTAATTTAATTTTTATTAGTACCATATAAGTAACTACTAAAATAATTTTTACTTCAATTTTCAAAGGTGAATCAAATTTTTAAAAAAGTAACTGGACCAGGTCACACAGTAACATGTTTCATAGTCAGAATTTATCAGTTAATGTAACTTAAGAGCATGCTATATTAACCCCAGTACTTTGAAGAAGAGGTAAAACTTGACTCTGTGGAGTGAAAGAATCAATACTGATAATATAGTATAACCCAGGTGGCAAACTTTACCAGTAAAGAGCCAGAAAAATTTTATTTACTAGAGATAGTAATTTTTTTTTGGCTTTTCAAGCTATACATTTTCTATGATTAACTCTGTGGTTGTGTCACAAATACAGACAATACACAAACAAATGGGCATGGCTTTGTCCTTATAAACCTTTAATTATAAAGCAGGCAGTGACCCAAATTTAGCATATGGTGGTCCATAGATAGCCAGCTCCTAATATATATTCCCAGCTGGTTATTATTTTATTCTGCCAAACAAACAAAAATATTCTAGCTTTTAAAATACAATTGAGTTGTGTATACTCTACATCACAGAAGTTTCATTACACAACTAAATGCATATGTTAAATGCATAGACACATCTAAAGATATATAATGCATATAATGTGTGACATACATAAAGTGCTCAATAAATAATTTAAATAATAACATTGAGGATCCTATGTGAGTTTATTCCTTGCCTCTTGATGCCATTCTTTCTTTTAACAAATATTTTTAATATCAAAAACCTGTTTTATACAGATGGTCATAGACAGATGTCATAATTAGCTTTCAGTAATTAAGTTGTTTTGGAAGCCTCTTTTTAAATTTTCAATTCAGCCTGCTGGCGTGATGGGTATTGTTGATTTAGCTCAACTGAGAAAGGGTGGAAGCCCGGGATACATTCTAAAGTGAGTGCAGAGTTAGTACCATATCCAAGGTGGTCAAGTTAAATTAGGCACTGCAAACAGACAGCCATGGGATTGCATTATTACATTTTCAAGGCTCTATTTTTTTTCACAATATGATTTTTGGTAGTAACTGAGCCTTCTGAAGAAATGATTTCTCCTTTGTAATGAGATAAGAATTGTCTCAAGATTTCTACTTGCTATTCTGCTTAGATTGTTTAATTCCACTGGGAATGCCATTTTCTTGGAGATTTATTATAACAATTGAATATCTTATTTTTTAACCAGCCCCATCATATAGACTTTACAATGTGATAGTAGGGTTAAGGATACCTTATAGTTTAGGGGTAACATTGATGCTTAAGTTATTTATTATACTAGGACTATTGACGACTCTCCTTTAGAACAAACTTTCTACTAAATTATGCCCTAATCTATTCCATGTCCTGGTCAGCCTTGGTTCAGGAGCAAAGCAACGCTGAAAAACCTGGGTTTGTTTGCTAGGGCTGCTGTAACAAACAGCCACAAATTGGGTGGTTCAAGAGACAGACATGTATTGTCTCAGAGTGGTCTCAGATGGTGTTGACAGGGTGGTTGCCTTCTGAGGATTGTGAGAGAGAACATCTTCCATGCTTCTCACCTAGTTTTGGGTGATTTGCTGGCAATCTTTTGCATTCCTTGACTTGTAGAAGTATCATCCTGATCTCTGCCTTCATGTTAACAGAGTGTTATCCCTGTATGCATGTCTGTGTCCAAATTTCCACTTTTTATAAAGACAACAATCATTGGATTAGGGGCCACCCTGCTTCAGTGTGACCTCATTTTAACTAATTACATCTGCAATGACCCTGTTTCCAAATAAGATCACATTCTGAGGTACTGTGGATTAGTATTTCAACATTTGTAATTTGGGGAGACATAGTTCAACCCACAGCAATATCCATGAAAGGGTTGCAAGTCAATAATACTGACTCAGGTCTATGAGTCAGAAGGGTAAGAAAGAATCAGTTCCACCAGACAGACTGATTTTTGCCACCAAGTAGATATTGGGTATGTATTTTTCCTCCAATTTCTACTTATTTTAATATCAAGTATAATATTGTAGGAAAATTTTAAGATTACTTTTAATATAAATATTAGAAAATTACTTAAATAATTCAATTCCAGATATCTAAAACTATTCCAAAAATCAATATTTCATCATTTCACATATAACTTATTACCATAGAAAGAAAAAAATGTCAAAGGTCCCTGACTTAATAAAACAGGTCATGATTAATAAAAACAGATCATTTATTTAATTGCTGGAGAAAATTAGTTTGGCTATATACATAGTTTATATATTTTTTACCAGTGAAAATTTAATAATAAAAGTCATTCTCCCACTATTATTTATATACTGTGATGTTTTGAAATATCATTACTTGTCTAAGTCTTAAACTGTATTTCTAGTCCCTTAAAAACCCTTTCACGGAGAGCGTTCAAAATGTTGTCATTGTTTCAATACTAATAATTGTGCCTCAGTTTTAAAATATTTGGTAAAATTTTAAAAATGGGCAAAGAACTGAATAAACACTTCTCCAAAGGTGACATATAGACGATAAACAGGCACATGAAAATATGCTCCACAATGCTAATCATTAGGGAAATGCAAATCAAAACCACAATAATATATCACCTCATACCAGTCAGAATGGCTACTACCCAAAAGATAAGAAATAGCAAGGACTGGCAAGGATATGGAGAAAAGGGACCCTTCCTACACTGTTGGTGTTTTCCATAATTTCCACTATGGACAGCAGTATGGAGTTTCTTCAAAAAATTAAAAACAGAAATACCATATGACCCAGTAACTGCGCTTGTAGGAATTTATCCAAAGGAAACCAAATCTTTGATTTGAAAAGATATGTGCACCCCTGTGTTTACTGCAGCATTATTTACAATAGCCAGGATATGGAAGCAACCAAAGTGTCCATCAATAGACAAATGGATAAAGAAGGCATGGTTCAATGTATACAATGGAATATTATTCAGCCATAAAAAATAAATCTTGCCATTTGTGACAACATGGCTAGACTGAGAGGTGTTAAGTGAAATAAGTCAGGCAAAGAAAGACAAATATCATATGATTGCACACTGAGAAGTGACTGATGGTTACCATAGGGGATGGGGTGGGTGGCTCCATAAGGAGAGGGAGGGGGATAAAGGGGCACAAAATCTCAATCATAATTGAAATTAGTCACGGGAATGAAAGTACAGCATAGAGAGTATAATCAATATTCTGTAACATCTTTCTACATTGACAGATAGTAATTATACCAGTTAGGGTGAGCATCCAATAATGTAGATAACTGTAAAAAATTTTATAAAGACTAGGTATTTTAGCTGTAAGATTATCTTTTGAGTACAATATTATGCAAAATGTGTATCTCAGATTGTAATTATTATACTCTCCATGTGTCATATTTTAATCTGTTTAACATTTAGCTGTGAAAATAAGCCAACAAATGTTTTGTGTCAATGATCTAATCTTACTTTTTCTCCATGTTTAACAAGGTGATGATCACATGAATATAAATGAATTAACCTTGTCAAATCTATTACACCAAATAGTCTGATAATACTGAAGAAACATGTATTTTTTTTAATGACTACAATATTGGATTTTCTCCTATACTAAATTGAAATTATCTGGATGCTTGCCATTTCTATGGCAATAGGTAGTATGTTGTTGTGATGAGACTGTACTTGTAATTGTCTGGGACAAGTATTTATTGCCTTGGTTTTGTTATTTTGGTAATATTCTTTCTCTTTACACATGTATTACATTATAGACACCTGAAACCACCTTTTCTTTTTCTTTTAAATTTTATTTGGAAATAATTTTAGATTTACAGTAGAGTTGCAAAGATAGTACAGAGGTTTCCTATACACATTTTATACAATGCCCCCAATATCAATATCTTATATAACAATAGTACTCTCAAAATTAAGAAATTAATATTAATACAGTACTATTTATTCAATATAGACTTTATTTAGATATCATAGTTTTCCACTGATATTTGGCTTTTCCAAGAGGATTTTTCTTCACTATATTTTCTTTATTTGTTACATATTCTCCAACTTGTGACCAATCAGTTTTTCCTTGTATTTCACAACACTTTTAAAGAGTAATGCTAAGAAATTTTATTGAATGTCCCTCAGTTTGAGTTTGTCTAATATTTTCACATGACTGGACAAATGTTCTGGATTTGGGGGGAAAATATCACAGAAGAGAAGTTCCCTTTTTATCAAATCACACCAGAGAGTCCATGATATCAACATGAGTTACTAATCATGATGTTGAAGTTGACCATTTGGTTAAAGTGGCATCTGTCAGGTCTCTCAAATGAAAACTTAGTTTTCCTTTCCCATCCTCTATTCTTTGAAAGTGAGTTACTAAGCCCAGATGACATACAAAGAAAAGGAAGATAAGTCTCACCACTTAGAGGAAAGCATATGGCAGATTTTGTGGGCATATATTAAAGCAAGCACAGTAAGTATGCTAACTCATTTCTAAACAAATAGCCATATATATTTCTGTGTTTATAGCTAAATATGAAATCTCCATCTCTAATCCAACAGTACAGGGTGCATTATAACATTCCTCATTTATTTGTAACCTCTTTCTCTGACACTGAGAATACTGACTCTCATTATCTACAATCTGTTTACTCATTTGTTCAACCTTCTTATAAACGTAAGATACTTTCAGAATTGCTAAACTATAGCCCTGAGAGAAAAAAAAATTACCAACTAGAGTATACGCTTTGTCTTTAACCTTACATTATCTAGACAAAACAGCTTTCCAAAATGATTTTAGTCAATAACTTTCTTCCTCTTCTCCTTCCGAGACATTATGTCATATGTTTTTGACATAATTAGTCCACATTGCATCACCATTTGACCCCCCCCAGAAACCCTGAATTGTTTTTATGAGGTATAATTGATACAATATCATATTACTTTCATGTGTACAACATAATGATGATTTGTTAAACATGTTAAGCGTATTTTATATTGATCTTTCACCATACTACAGAAATGTTTTCTTTATGACAACTTTTGAGATCTGCTGTCTTAGAAAGTTTTAAATATGCAACACAGTATTATTAACTATAGTTACCATGATGTACATTACATCCCCAAGACTTATTTATAACTGGAAAATTGTCCCTTTTGACTCCATTCACATATTTGGCTCAATACCCTTAGCCCTAAACCCCTTAACTCCTACCTCTGGCAATCACAAACTTTTCTTTGTATCTATGAGCTTGGTTTTGTTTTGTTTTTAGATTCTACATATTAAGTAATGAGGGAAATTGCCTTTCAATGTCAGACTTTTTTCACTTAGCATAATGTCCTCAGTGTCTATCTATATTGTTACAAATGGCAAGACTTCAAAATTTTTGTGACTGAATAATATTCCATTTTGTATGTGTGTGTGTGCGTGTGTGTGTATACACATACATACACCATGTGTTCTTTTTTTTCTTTTGGTATCCTTAATGTACAATCAATTGAACAACATTATGGATAACTGGACATCCTATTATCAATTTCCCCCCACATACCCCACTACAGTCACTGCCCATCAGCATAGTAACATGCTATAGAATCATTACTTGTCTTCTCTATAAACACTGCCTTACCCGAGTCCCCCGCCACTGCATTACATGTGCTAATCGTAATGCCCCTTTTACCCCCTTATTCCTCTCTTACCATCCATCCTCCCCAGCTCCTTACCCTTTGTTAACTGTTAGTCCATTCTTGAGTTCTGTGAGTCTGCTGCTGTTTTGTTCCTTCAGTTTTTCCTTTGTTCTTATACTCCACAGATGAGTGAAATCATTTGGTACTTGGCTTTCTCCACCTGGCTTATTTCACTGAGCATAATACCATCTAGCACCAATCCATGTAGTTGCAAATGGTATGATTTGTTTGATTCTATGGCTGAATAATATTCCATTGTATACGTGTACCACATCTTCTTTATCCACTCATCTACTGATGGACACTTAGGTAGCTTCCATTTCTTGGCTATTGTAAATAGTGCTGCGATAAACATAGGGGTGCCTATGTCTTTTTCAAACTACGCTGCTGCATTCTTAGGGTAAATTCTTAGGAGTAGAATTCCTGGGTCAAATGGTATTTTTATTTTGAGTTTTTTGAGGAACCTCCATACTGCTTTCCACAATGGTTGAACTAGTTTACATTCCCACCAGCAGTGTAGGAGGGTTCCCCTTTCTCCACATCGCCACCAATATTTGTTGTTTGTCTTTTGGATATTGGTCATCCTAACTGGTATGAGGTGATATCTCATTGTGGTTTTAATATGCATTTCTCTGACGATTAGGGATGTGGAGCATATTTTCATGTGCCTGTGGGCCATCTGAATTTCTTCTTTGGGGAAGTGTCTGTTCAGCTCCTCTGCCCATTTGTTAATTGGATTATTTGCTTTTTGTTTGTTGAGGTGCATAAGCTCTTTATATATTTTGGATGTCAACCCCTTATTGGATATGTCGTTTATGAATATATTCTCCCATACTGTAAGCTGTTCTTTTTGTTTTACTGATGGTGTCCTTTGCTGTACTGAAGCTTTTTAGTTTGATATATTCCCACTTGTTCATTTTTGCTTTTGTTTCCCTTGCCCGGGGAGATATGTTCATGAAGAAGTTGCTCATGTTTATGTCCAAGAGATTTTTGTCTATGTATTTTTCTAAGAGTTTTATGGTTTCATGACTTACATTCAGGTCTTTAATCCAACTTGAGTTTACTTTTGTGTATGGGGTTGGATAGTAATCCAGTTTCATTCTCTTACATGTAGCTGTCCAGTTTTGCCAACACCAGCTGTTGAAGAGGCTGTCATTTCCCCATTGTATATCCATGGCTCCTTTATCATATATTAATTGACCATATATGTTTGGGTTTATATCTGGGATCTCCAGTCTGTTTCACTGGTCTATAGGGTCTGTTCTTGTGCCAGTACCAAATTGTCTTGATTACTGTGTCTTTGTAATAGAGGTTGAAGTCAGGGAGCATAATTCCCCCTGCTTTATTCTTCCCTCTCAGGATAGCTTTGGCTATTCGGGGTCTTTTGTAGTTCCATATGAATTTTAAAACTATTTCCTCTAGTTCATTGAAGAATGCTGTATGTATTTTGATAGAGATTGCATTGAACCTGTAGATTGCTTTGGACAGTATGGCCATTTTGACAATATTAATTCTTCCAGCCAAGAGCATGGGATGAATTTCCGTTTATTAGTGTCCTCTTTAATCACTCTTAAGAGTGCCTTGTAATTTTCAGGGTATAGGTCTTTCACTTCCTTGGTTAGGTTTATTCCTAGGTATTTTATTCTTTTTGATGCAGTTGTGAATGGAATTGTTTTCCTCATTTCTCTTTCTGCTAGTTCACCATTAGTGTATAGGAATGCAACAGATTTCTGTGTATTAATTTTGTATCCTGCATCTTTGCTGAATTCAGATATTAGATCTAGTAGTTTTTGAGTGGATTCTTTAGAGTTTTTTTTACATACAATATCATGTCATCTGCAAATAGGGACAGTTTGAGTTCTTTCTTACCAATCTGGATGCTTTTATTTCTTTGTGTTGTCTGATTGCCATGGCTAGGACCTCCAGAAGTATGTTGAATAAAAGTGCGGAGAGTGGGCATCCTTGTCTTGTTCCCAATCTTAAAGGAAACGCTATCAACTTCTCACTGTTAAGTATAGTGTTGGCTGTGGGTTTGTCATATAAGGCCTTTGTTATGTTGAGGTACTTGCCGTCTGTACCCATTTTGTTGAGTGTTTTTATCATGAATGAATGTTGAATTTTGTCTAATGCTTTCTCAGCATCTATGGAAATAATCTTGTGGTTTTTGTCCTTTTTGTCAATTGATGGATTTTCAAATGTTGTACCTTCGTTGCATCCCTGGGATGAATCCCACTTGATCATGATGGATGATCTTTTTGACGTATATTTGAATTCAGTTTGCTAATATTTTGTTGAGTATTTTTGCATCTATGTTCATCACGGATATTGGTTGTAAATTTCCCTTTTTGTTATGTCTTTGCCTGGTTTTGGTATTAGAGTGATGTTGATCTCGTAGAATGAGTTTGGAAATATTCCTTCCTCTTCTACTTTTTGGAAAACTTTTAGGAGAATGTGTATTAGGTCTTCACTAAATGTCTGATAAAATTCAGCAGTGAAACCATCTGGTACAGGTGTTTTGTCCTTAGGTCGTTTTTTGATTACCAATTCAATTTCTTTGCTGGTAATTGGTCTATTCAGATTTTCTGTTTCTTCCAGGGTGAGCCTTGGAAGGTTGTATGTTTCTAGAAAATTGTCCATTTCTTCTAGGTTATCCAGTTTCTTATCATATAATTTTTCATAGTATTCTCTCATAATTCTTTGTATTTCTGTGGTGTCTGTAGTGATTTTTCCTTTCTCACTTCTGATTCTGTTTATGTATGTAGATTCTCTTTTGTTCATGATAAGTCTGGCTAGGGGTTTATCTATTTTGTGTATTTTCTTGAAGAACCAGCTCCTGCTTTCATTGATTCTCTCTATTGTTTTATTCTTCACAGTTTTATTTATTTCTGCTTTAATATTTATTATGTCCCTCCTTCTACTGACTTTGGGCCTCATTTGTTCTTCCTTTCCTAGTTTTATCGTGAGTTTAGACTGTTCACTTGGGATTGTTCTTCTTTCCTGAGGTAGGCCTGTATTGCAATATATTTCCCTCTTAGCACAGCCTTCCCTGCATCCCACAGATTTTGTGGTGTTGAATTACTGTCATTTGTCTCCATATATTGCTTGATCTCAGTTTTTATTTGGTCATTAATCCATTGATTATTTAGGAGCATGTTATTAAGTCTACATGTGTTTGTGTGTTTTTTCATTTTCTTTGTGTAATTTATTTCTACTTTCATATCTTTGTGATCTGAGAAGCTGTTTGGTGTAATTTCAGTCTTTTTGAATTTACTGAGTTTCTTTTTGTGGCCTAGTGTATGATCTATTCTTGAATATGTTCCATGTGCACTTGAGAAGAATGTGTATCCTGTTGGTTTTGGATGGAGTGTTCTGTAGATGTCTGTTAAGTCCGTCTGTTCTAATATGTTGTTTAGTGCCTCTCTCTCTTTATTTATTTTCTGTCTGGTTGATCGGTCCTTTGCAGCGAGTGGTGTGTTGAAGTCTCCTAAAATGAATGCATTGCATTCTATTTCCCCTTTAATTCTGTTAGACTCCATATGTTCTTACCCAATCATCTGTAGATTGACATTTAGGTTGTTTCCATGTGTTGGTTGTTGTAAATAATGCTGCAGTGAACATAGGGTGCATATACCTTTCCCAGTTAGTGTTTTTATGTTCCTTAGTTAAATACCCAGAAGTGGAGTTCCTGGATCATATGGTAATTTTATTTTAAGAACCTCCATACTGTTTGTCACAGTGGCTGCACCAATTTATATTCTCACCAATGATGCACAAGGGTTCCCTTTTCTCCACATCCTCAACACTTATTTATCGTCTTTTTGATAATAGACAATCCTAACCGTTATGAGGTGATCTCTCATTGTGGTTGGATTTGTATTTTTCTGATGATTAGTGCTGCTGAGCATCTTTTCATGTACTTGTTGACCATCAGTATGTTTTTGGAAAAATGTATATGTAGACCCCACTGTATCCATTTTTTAATTGGATTCTTTGCTTTTCTGCTGAGTTGTATGAGTTCTTTATATATTTTTGATATTAAACCCTAATCAGAAAAATCATTTGCAAAACTCTTCTCCCATTCAGTAGGTTGCCTTTTTATTTTGTTGATGGTTAATTTCACTGTCCAGTAGCTTTAGTTTGATTTAATCCTACTTGTTTATTTTGACTTTTGTTGCCTTGGGTTTTGGAGTCAAATCCAAAAATCATTGCCAACATTAGTATCAAGGAACTTTCTGCCTGTATGTCCTTCTAGGAGTTTGATTTCACGTTACATTCAAGTCTTTAATCCATTTTTAGTTGATTTTTTAAACAGTGAAAGATAATGGTTCAGTTTCATTCTTTTCCATGTGGCTGTCCAATTTCTTAACAACATTTGTTGAAGAGGCTTACTTTTCCCTATTATAAATTCTTGGCTTCTTTGTCAAAATTTGACCATATATGCTTGGGTTTATTCCTAGACTCTCTAGTCTGTTCCATTGATCTACATATCTGTTTTTATGCCGTGTATTACTGTTTTGATTAATATAGCTTTGTAATATGTAGTTTCAAATCAGGAAACATGATACCTCTAGCAATCTTTCTCAAGATTGCTTTAACATTTTGGGGGGGTCATGTGTGATTCCATACAATTTTAGAATTATTTGTTTTATTTCTGTGAAAAAGGCCATTGGAATTTTGATAGGAATTGCATTGAATCTGGAGATTACTTTGGGTAGTAGGGATACTTTAACAATATTAATTCTTCAATACATGAACAGAGAAGATCTTTCTATTTATTTCTGTCTTTTCAGTTTTTTTTACCAATATCTTACAGTTGTCAGTGTACAGGTCTATCACCTCCTTGGTTAAATTTATTGCTAGGTATTCTATTCCTTTTTTATGTAATTGTAAATGGGATTGTTTTCTTAATTTATCTTTGTGATAGTTTGTCATTAGCGTATTGAAATACAACAGATTTCTGTGTATTGATTTTTGTACCATATAACTTTACTAAATTAATTATTTAGTTCTAACAGTTTTTTGGTGGAGTTTTTAGGTCTTTCTGTCTGTAATATGTCATCTGCAAATAGTGACAGTTTTTCTTAATCCTTTCCAATTTGGATGCCTTCTATTTCTTTTCTTGCCTAATTGCTCTGGCTAGGACTTCTAATACTATGTTGAATAAAAGTGGTGAGAGTGGGCATCCTTGTCTGGTTCCTCACCTTAGAGGAAAAACTTTTAGCTTTTCACTATTGAATTTGGTGCTAGCTCTGGGCTTGTCTTACCTGGGCTTTATTATGTGAGGTACATTCCCTCTATACCCACTTTATTGAGAGTTTTCATTATAAATGTATCTTGAATCTTGTCACATGCTTTTTCTGCATGTACTGAGATGATCATATTATTTTTATCCTTAATTTTTTAAATGTATTGTATCACTTTGATTTGCAGATGTTAATCCATTCTTGCATCCCTGGAATGAATCCCATGTGATTATAGTGCATTATCTTTCTTTTGTATTGTTGAATTTGGTTTGCTAATAATTTTTGGAGGATTTTTGCATCTAAGTTTATCAGGGAAAATAGCCTGTAATTTTCTTTTCTTATGGTGTTCTTGTCTGGTTTTGGTAATAGTAATGCTGACCTTGTAAAACAAGTTTGGAAGTGTTCCCTCTTTTTCTTTTTTTTTCTTTTTTTTTTTTTTTTTTGAAGAATTTGAGAAGGCTTGGCATTAATTCTCTGAGTACTTGGTAGAATTCACTAGTGAAGATCTCTGGTCCTGCCCTTCTGTTTGTTGAGAAGTTTTTGATTACTGATTAATCTCAGTAGTAATCCATCTGTTTTAATTTCCTATTTCCTCTTGACTCAATCTTGGAAGGTTGTTATGTTTTTAGGAATTTATCCGTGTATTCTAGGTTGTCCAATTTGTTGACCTGTAATTGTTCATAGTAGTCTCTTATGATCTTTAGTATTTATGATCTTTAGGGATTTTGTGGCATCAGTTGTAGTGGCTCTGCTTTCATTTCTAATTTCATTTATTTGAGTCCTTTCTATCTTTGTTAGCTTCACTAATGGAATGCCAATTATGCTCATATTTTCAAAAGAACCAGCTCATGGCTGATTTTTTTCTATTGTCTTTTTAGTCTCTATTAGTGTTTATTTCTACTCTGATCTTTGTTATTTCCTGCCTTCTATCAATTTGGCACTTCCTTTTTTCTTCTTTTCCTAGTTCCTTGAATTTGTTCAGTTGTTTATTTGAAATATTTTTTGCATCTTGAGGTAAGAATGTACTGTCATTATCTTCTTTCTTAGAACTGCTCTAGCTGTATACCATAAGTTTTGATACGTCTTATTTCCATTTTCTTCTGTCTCAAGGTATCTTTTAATTTCTTTATTGACCCATTGGTATTCAGGAGCATGGTGTTTAATCTCTTTTCCTTGGTTTTCTTAATTTTTTTATTTTAAAATTAACTTGTATATTATTCTACTCGTTTTTTTCTTTGGACTTATTGATCTTTCCCTAGTTTCTTAAGGTATACACAGTCTAATCTGGTTTTTTTTCCCTAATGTAAGCATTTAATGGTATAAATTGGCTTCTAAGTATTCCAGCTGTCTCCACCAATTTTGAAATGCTTAATTTTCACTTTTCTGGTTTAAAATATTTAAAATTTTTCTTTCAGTCTCTCTCACTTATCCAAGTGTTATTTAAAAGAATATTTCTGTATTCATAAATATTTTTGCTGATTGTCCAAACATTTCCATAACTGATTCCTAGTTTAATTCTGTTACAATCTGAAAACATAGTTGGCATAATCTTATCCTTTTAAATTTGTTGAGATTTGTTTTTTGCCCCATTTTTGTGACTGTTAATATGCCCTGTCAGACAACGTTTTCTGATGTTCTTTGGTTGAATTTTCTTTAACTGTCAATTAGGTGAAGTCCATGAATAGTGGTGTTCAGGTCAACCTAGATCCTGACTGATTTTCTTTCTACTGGTTATTGAGAATGTTGAATCCTACAACTGTAATTGTGAATTTGTTTATTTTTTTCTTTCAGAGCTATCTGTTTTGCCTGATTTATGTTGTGGCTCTGTTGCTAGATACATACATATTTATGGTTACCATATCTGCTTAGAGAATTTATCCATTTATTATATCTAATGCCCCTCTTTAACTCTGATTATATTACTTTTTCTGAAATCTCCATCTTAATTTTTTTGTTTTGCTTGTCTTTATCATGTGTGTTGCTCATTCTTTATTTTTAATTTAGATACGTCTTTATATTGAAAATAGGTTTCTTGAAAACAGCAAATCCCTTGGTTCCAAGGGATTTCCACCAGTGAACTAGTGCTGGAACTCCTGATCCTTGCAGGTACCTATTATCACTCCCCAGATCCAGGTTAGCTCTTTGACTTGTGCTTTAGTTTTTCATGACTGCTGTAACAAATTACCACAACAAAGTGGCTTAGACAACACAATCTATTATTTTTACAGTTCTCTAGGTTAGACGTCTGCCATCTTACTGAGCTAAAATCAAGGTGTTGCCAAGGCTGTTTCTTTTTGGTGGGCTCTGGGTGGGATTTACTTCATCTCTGCCAGCTTCTAGAGGATGCACCCAGTTCTTATATCTGTAAAGTTAGCAAAGGTGAACTGAGTCCTCATACTACCTCCCATCCAAATAATTCTGGATAATATCCCTATCTTAAGTTCAGCAGAATAAAAACTCTATCTTTCTCTATATAACATGATGTATTCACTGGTTTTGGGATTAGGACATGGACATCTTTGGAAGGACCATTATTATGATTACCACAGTCTATCCTCTGGCTCCCAAATATTAACATCTGTCCCATATGATAAATATAAATTAATTTACATTTTTAGCTGTTTTTTCATTTATGTAAGAATCCATTTTTGGAAAAAATAGATGTACGATAGGGTATGAAGTAGTCAAAATGAATTCATATCTGAACAAGAAATTGACTTAAAATACTGATAAGTATTGGTAAATAATTTACTAACTATATTCAACTCTGTTACATTTTTATGTTATAACATTGAACATATTTTTATATGAAATACATCTGCTTCCTACATATCCAGTGAGTTTAACAGTATCACACAATCCTCATCTTTATGTCAGTCTCAACTGATGTAGAAACAGGATATGCAAAATCATATTAGATATCGAACAGCTAGACATTTCTAGAATATGCTTTCTACCTGTATGAAGCTCAGTATTTCTATTTATAAAATGTTTGTGCTTTATTAGATAATTGGAGTTACTCTCACATTATCAGGTAGCACATTATCAGGTAGCATATTCCATGCAGCATTTACATAACTATTTAGATGATACCAGATTGTACAGCTGTTCACCTTTAGATTTTCCAGTCAATACACTAGGTATACACAGAACATCACCAGGTACTTCAAAGAATACATCAGAGAAAGATATGTTGCCTTCCTTCCACCCCCACGGAATTTCACATATTAAGAAAGACAGGAAAGACTATCGTACATGAAAATAATTAAGTATCATAATCATAATTCATGTGAACTGAGTGAAAATAGAAAGGTTAGTAATGTTCTTGGAGAGCAGACAAAAGGGAAAGTTATCAAGAAAAATTTTAGAGAAAATGGCATTTATATATATTATAAATACATATATATATATGTATAAAAGAGGTTTTATGGCTCTTAGCTCTTATTTATATACTTATCTTGTAGCTGGAGCTGATAAATCCTAAAGAATGCATCCACAAACTGCTAGCCAGGAATATAAATTTATTCATATATTTCTAAGAAGCAAAGTATTTCATAGTCATCTATCAGTGTAGAAGTGATATATAAAAAAATCCAGGCAGAATATAGTCAGGTTATATCTCAGTCTGTGTTCCTGGGATATACTAAAATGCAATCAGTCTCTCTCCTTTTTCTCTACACCCCCAAACTGTAAGGCTGTAAGGCCCAAATTTCACTTGGATAGCAAAAAGCAGTACCACGTGGGGAAAGTTATTCATATTGAACTATTTTCCTTCTAATTTGTATATAGCTACATGATATTGCATTATCATATTTTTCTCTTTGGCATCCCAATCAAGCATTGTGATCAAAGAAGAATAGTGTCCTGCTCAAAGTAGTCAGAATCATAATTTCATAATCTATAAACTCTCTTGCACATACTTTGTCTAACTCATGTGATCTACTACTCCTTTCCCAGTAATTTTGTCCTAATTTATTACTTAAAAGCTCTTCTGTACAGGACAGGTCTTTAGCAGGGCAAATTTAATGAAGATAAGAATCACTGGGGCCTAGATTAAATTACATGCATTATGTAATATTACTTCAGGTTATGTCTTGACTTACTCCAGTGTATTTTGGTATGTGTTCCATCCATTGATGTTTCTTACTTTCAAAGTACAATGTCTAACATAGTAATTGATGACAAATAGTGTAACTCTAAAATAGTAACTGATCATCCACCTATTGTTTGTCAACTGACAATATTAGTACAGTGCTAACATTTTGGAAGTTTTCCAGTTCTACTCAACAATCAAAGAGCATAGAAAGTGAAAAACATACTACTTGAACCATAGATCCTTTATATACATTGCAACTACTTAGAGCATAACACCATTCAACAATATAGAAATGTGGGGGACATTGAAGAAGTTCCATAAGCAAGGAATGTTTATACCTAAGCAAAGTTTTGTCAGTTCCTTTCATGTTTTGGGGTTCTTGGCTCACTTCAAAATATTATTAAATTTTGAATCTCACTTGAAATAATTTACAGATTGAAATATTATTCATTAAACTTTTAAAATTGCTACATAGTTACTTTTGAAACTTTGTCTCTTTTACTGAGTCAAATTCTTCCTTCCTGCAATACTTTCTGAATACTAAGTTTCTGAGCCACAATGAAGCTCATTCAAACATGACAACCTTTCAGTTACTGTGTTTTAAAATAACTGTCTCATCTTAACACTTAGCTTCCCAAAAACATTTAATTATATGCTTATTAGGTAAATTCTAATGTGCACTTTCGTACATGCTCTAGACTATTTTATCAAAGTCCCTCAAAAGTTGTTACCAATATCAAGCAGAATACTGCAGATGTAGTTCTGACTATTCAGGGGTACCCTAACAATGAACAAGAGACTGCTGCATACAACCAGGCAATCACAGATCAGAGGGACAAGTTAAGAAAGAACACAAGGTAAATAGAAACTGATTTATTCCAGCATATGACAGTTACTAAAGCATGATCAATACATGGTAAATAAATACATATTAATGAATGGATGGGTTATGGACTACCTTGGGAATTGCTTCCCCAGGCAATTAAAAAAAGTTCTAGAAACATTCAGCTATAAAAGTTCAGGCATGTTTTAAAATGAGCAGAAAAATTCAGGCCTAAGGACCCTCTTCATTGTTTTATCATAGACAAATCATTTAATCAGAGTGTGTTGGTTTCAAAATAAGAGTTATAGTAAATAGATGCTAACCAACTTGATGGTTTACAATGCAAATATTATTTCAATTTACCCAATATAGTACTGACACAGACATTCTCCCTACCTAAATTCTTGGCTGAGATTACTACAGTGAGACACTTTGGAAATGCTAAAAGCTTAGAAGTGACATCGTTAGTAATATATCCTTTTTAAAATATTGTAATCGACAGTCATGGAAAGATCTTAATCTTTGACTTATTGAAATTGCAGTTAATTTATAGACAGCAAAATCAAAAATATATAAACATTTAAGAATATTATGAGCTTTATAGTATGAAAGAACCAAGTGTATGGTGATTTAAGTAGCTTTAGGAATTTAAATTATTAATGATTTAACTAATTCATCATCTGTCTCCTAAATAGAGTGATTTGGCAATAAAAAGGGGTCATAGTAACCTTCATACAGTATTTCTTTATTAAAAGAGAGAACCAATTTCTTTGGGATATACCAAAGGTCTTAATTGATTCAGTAATTCCTTAGAGCACTAGCTGGCTGATTATACCTATCTATTCACTGGCTTATGATCTGATGATGTGCATGACAGAGGTAAGTTAGTTTAACAAGCTGACCTGCTTACATAGAATCTGTAAATATTGCATGAGTTGAAACATTAATTGAGTCTTTTAATTGCACAGACTGAAATGAAGGGCTTCTCGGAGGAGTTTCGTACCTTTTATAGCATTTGTGAGTTTAGGCCTACTCAGTGAAAGGTCACCGGTTTAAAATACCTTCTGAGCTTATTTTGAGTTTACTTCAGAGGCATCATTCTAGGCTCCTGTGCATAATGCAGGAAATTTGCTAACTAGTTATAAAACTGTTGCCTACATTAGTCACTGAGTTCTTGCGTTCTTCAGTTCTGATGAAATGAAAGAAAGCAGTTTCAAGAAGTTTCTGTGGAAAATATTTCTCTTTAAGTAATTAGGAATATAGATAGCAAAGGAAATGATTTACCCAGGTTTCTGTCATATGAAAAATAAATTAACACTTTCACCTCATATATAACCTGATTTTGTGCAGTGAATAGCAGAGAATAATTCAGGTTTATAAATCAACTTACAGAAAGGATGTTATAAAGGTTGTCACTGAATTTTGCATAAAACTTGTATTTTAAACTTCAAACTGGTGGTGCTAAATAAATGCTAACTAAATTTGCTATTAGTTTACTGCCTCTCCGTGAAATAGATTTCAATTAGTGGTGGATAATTTTGCACTTTTAATTATGTAATTCTCTACATAAAGAATAATGTCTTTCAAAAATACTAGCATGTATTTCATTTATAATAGCACTAATAATAGTTTGCTTGAAGTTTCTTAGATAAATTTGTTTCTTAACTACCCAGAAAGATCTATTTTCAGTGTGCAAATAAGGCACAGAGTACCTTTTTTGTTCCCATTTTCAAAATGGACCTTGAAACCGCTTCTGAGACAGCTCAGATGTCTAAATGGTCTCTGGAAAACATTAAAATGCCATCTGAGTCCTTGTTTAGACATTATTGATTTTTATATTACAAGCAGATGAAAGGCCCGCTTGGGGAATACTGCTGTATAATTGCTGCAATGACCTAGCTATCTAATACTATCCAGAGCAAAAACCGTTTGATTGAAATCAATGTAAACTATACATTTATTCTCCTGAGATTTCTAGGGTATAGAGGAGAGGAGGGGGAAGACAACAAATATGAAGAGCAATGTTTAATAATATGACATCTGAAGTACAAGCAATTACATCTTTACTAACTCTAAAATGCAAATGACTATACATGGCTCTGGATTCTGCAGTTATATGGCTTATCAATAGTAGAATAGACAAATCAAAACTTATACAAAAACTCAGCATTTTGAAAGAAGGAATCTTGTATTAGTGCCAGAAATGTAGCTTTACAAAACTGCCCAGGTGTCATGCACATTGTTTTTAAAGCTCATAGTTGGATAAAAATGTATTCAGGAAAAGGCTTATATTTTCATCTTCCTTAATTCTTTTCTTAGTTGGAGGTCTCATATAGCCAACACTTCATATCTACATGAAAATTCTTCTCAACCTTAGGAATATGGGTAGAATTTGGTAGAATTCAAATTCTGCTTTATCTAGTCCAGCTTCTCGTCAGGGATTCCAAGAACAGGACGGTGTGGTTGGACACAGTTAATGGACATTCTTCATTGAGAAAGGTGGATTTACTGTGAGCAATTGAAGCTTAAATTTCAGGCCCTACTGGGCAGGACCCTTTGTGCAGCCCTGGAAAGGACTTTACCTATGTGTACATATACTTGTATTTGTTTGTAAAACTTATGTTTGTAAGAAGGTAAGATACTTAACAATTTTCTGTGATTGCTTTTCTAACCCTATATGTCAAACTATTGGATTCATGATATTGCTTTAGTTTTTTTAATAAAGGAGTCCAAAACTATTTTAGCCTTAGACACCACAAATCCAGGATCTGTTCCTGATACGGATTAAACCCATGAAGTTATCCAAATTTAAGGTGTGAATAGGGTAGTACCTGATATGTAACTGTAATGCCAACAGTGTGTCCTTGATCTAGAGAATATTTTTCATGTGTCTCTGTACTCTGTCACCCCTGATTGACCAAGTGCCAACTGAAAAGTATCAATCATATATGAAAACAATATTCCAGTGTTTTGTGTTCTAGCAAGAACATGACTTATATTTTTAACTTGCCCCAGTAGAATTTTATTTTAATAACTTGCAATACCCTTGCAAAAAGGATGCCATCATTTCTTGAAACCACAGCTTCCATCTGCCCTATTTCTTACACCCACCCATGAATACACTGATATCAAAACTTTTCCTGTTGGTCATTATCTATAAGAGTTAGATTCAGGGCAGAATAATCTAGTGCATGCTCTAGCATCCCAAGAATATATACAAGGTAAGAGCTGGTATGCAGAATATCATGCAATTCAAAAGATTAAAAATTTATCATCTGACTTGGAAGCAGAAAAACACCTTTTTAAGACCCTTTGAGGCATCGAATCTGCTCATTTTCAGCTATACCACTCTGCTTTCTAGCTGTGCACACTACTTTTTTTTTCTATCTGAAGCATGGATCTGTAGACTATATACACATCAACAGATCTTACACTTGGAGAATGAGAACCTTAGGATTCATTCATTCCTTAATTCATACATTTGAGAGATATTTACTAAGCACATTACTTTTTCTTTATTTATTTTTATTTATTTTTATTTTATTCTTTAAATATAATTTATTTTATTATCATTAATTTACAATTACATGTGCAATATTACGATTATTAAACTACCCCTTCATCAGGTCCCCCCCACCAACCCCATTACAGTCACTGTCCATCAACGTAGTGAGATGCTATAGAATCACTACTTGTCTTCTCTGAGTTGTACTGCCCTCCCCGTGCCCCCCCAACATTACATCTGCTAATCGTAATGCCCCTTTTTCCTTCTTATCCCTCCCTTCCCGCCCATTTTCCCCAGTCCCTTTCCCTTTGGTAACTATTAGTCCGTTCGTGGGTTCTGTGAGTCTGCTGCTGTTTTGTTCCTTCAGTTTTTTTCTTTGTTCTTATACTCCACATATGAGTGAAATCATTTGATACTTGTCTTTTTCGGCTTGGCTTATTTCACTGAGCATAATACCCTCTAGCTCCATCCATGTTGTTGCAAATGGTAGGATTTGTTTTCTTCTTATGGCTGAATAATATTCCATTGTGTATATGTACCACCTCTTCTTTATCCATTCATCTACTGATGGACACTTAGGTTGCTTCCATTTCTTGGCTATTGTAAATAGTGCTGCAATAAACATAGGGGTGCATCTGTCCTTTTCAAATTGGGCTGCTGCATTCTTAGAGTAAATTCCTAGGAGTGGAATTCCTGGGTCAAATGGTATTTCTATTTTGAGTTTTTTGAGGAACCTCCATACTGCTTTCCACAATGGTTGAACTAATTTGCAGTGCCACCAGCAGTGTAGGAGGGTTCCCTTTTCTCCACATCCTCGCCAACATTTGTTGTTGTTTGTGTTTTGGATGTTGGCCATCCTCACTGGTGTGAGGTGATATCTCATTGTGGTTTTAATCTGCATTTCTCTGATGATTAGCGATGTGGAGCATCTTTTCATGTGCCTGTTGGCCATCTGAATTTCTTCTTTGGAGAAGTGTCTATTCATGTCCTCTGCCCATTTCTTAATTGGATTATTTGCTTTCTGTTTGTTAAGGTGCATGAGTTCTTTATATATTTTGGATGTCAACCCTTTATCAGATACGTTTTTTATGAATATATTCTCCCATACTGTAGGATGTCTTTGTTCTACTGATGGTGTCCTTTGCTGTACAGAAGCTTTTCAGCTTGATATAGTCCCACTTGTTCATTTTTCCTTTTGTTTCCCTTGCCCGGAGAGATATGTTCATGAAGAAGTTGCTCATGTTTATGTCCAAGAGATTTTTGCCTATGTTTTTTTCTAAGAGTTTTATGGTTTCATGACTTACATTCAAGTCTTTGATCCACCTTGAGTTTACCTTTGTGTATGGGGCTAGACAGTAGTCCAGTTTCATTCTCTTACATGTAGCTGTCCAGTTTTTCCAACACCAGCTGCTGAAGAGGCTGTCATCTCCCCATTGTATATCCAATATCAAATATTAATTGACTGTATATGTTTGGGTTAATGTTTGCATTTTCTATTCTGTTCCACTGGTCTGTGGGTCTGTTTTTGTGCCAATACCAAATTGTCTTGATTACTGTGTCTTTGTAGTAGAACTTGAAATCAGGGAGTGTAATTCCCCCTGTTTTATTCCTCCTTCTCAGGATTGATTTGGCTATTCGTGGTCTTTTGTGGTTCCATATGAATTTTAGAATTATTTGTTCCAGTTCACTGAAGAAAGCTGTTGGTAGTTTGATAGTGATTGCATTGAATCTGTAGATTGCTTTAGGTAGTATAGCCATTTTGACAATATTTATTCTTCCTAGCCAAGAGCATGGATGCATTTCCATTTGTTAGTGTCCTCTTTAATTTCTCTTAGGAGTGTCTTGTAGTTTTCAGAGTACAGGTCTTTCACTTCCTTCGTTAGGTTTATTCCTAGGTATTTTATTCTTTTTGATGCAATTGTGAATGGAATTGTTTTTTGGATTTCTCTTTCTGTTAGTTCATCATTAGTGTATAGGAAAGCAACAGATCTCTGTGTGTTAATTTTGTATCCTGCAACTTTGCTGAATTCAGATATTAGTTCTAGTAGTTTTGGAATGGAATCCTTAGGGTTTTTTATGTACAGTATCATGTCATCTGCAAATAGTGACAATTTGACTTATTCTTTACCAATCTGGATGCCTTGTATGTCTTTGTTTTGTCTGATTGCTGTGGCTAGGACCTCCAGTACTATGTTGAATAACAGTGGAGAGAGTGGGCATCCTTGTCTTGTTCCCAATCTTAGATGAAAAGCTTTCAGCGTCTCGCCGTTAAGAATGATGTTAGCTGTGGGTTTGTCATATATAGCCTTTATGATGTTGAGGTACTTGCCGTCATTACTCTGTGTCTTTTGATTGGTGCATTCAGTCCATTTACATTTAGGGTGATTATTGATAGGTATGTACTTATTGCCATTGCTGGCTTTAGATTCGTGGTTACCAAGGGTTCAAAGGTTGCCTCTTTACTATCTAACAATCTAACTTAACTTTCTTGTTAAGTTATTGTAAACACAGTCTGAAGTTTCTTTATTTCTCTCCCTTCTTATTCCTGCTCCTCCATTCTTACTATAATAGGTGTTTTATTCTTTGCCTTTAGTTAGTATTTGGATGGTCTGCTTTCTTTGGTATGATTTTTTTTCCTCTGGTGACATCTTTTTAGCCTTCGGTGTGCTTCCATCTAGAGCAGTCCATTTAAGATATCCTGTAGTGATGGTTTATGAGAGACAAACTCTCTCAACTTTCTTTTATCTGGAAATTGTTTAATCCCTCCATCATATTTAAATGATAATCGTGCTGGATACAGTATTCTTGGTTCGAGGCCCTTCTGTTTCATAACGTTAAATATATCGTGCCATTCTCTTCTGGCCTGTAATGTTTCTGTTGAGAAGTCTGATGATAGTCTGATGGGTTTTCCTTTGTAGGTGATCTTTTTTCTCTCTCTAGCTGCCTTTAATACCCTGTCTTTATCTTTGATCTTTGCCATCTTAATTATTATGTGTCTTGGTGTTGTCTTCCTTGGGTCCCTTGTGTTGGGAGATCTATGAGCTTCAGTGGACTGCGAGACTACTTCCTTCCCCAGCGAGGGAAAGTTTTCAGCAATTATTTCTTCAAAGACACTTTCTATCCCTTTTTCTCTCTCTTCTTCCTCTGGTACTCCTATAATGCGAATATTGTTCCGTTTGGATTGGTCACACAATTCTCTTAATATTCTTTCATTCCTAGAAATCCTTTTATCTGTCTCTGCCTCAGCTGCTCTGTACTCCTGTTCTCTGTTTTCTATTCCATTAACAGTGTCTTGCATCTCGTCCATTCTGCTGTTAAGCCCGTCGATCGCTTGTCTGATTTCTGTATTGTCTTTCCTCAGTTCCCTCACTTCCTCCCTCAGCTCTTGCACATTTCTCTGTAGGTCCATCAGCATGGTTATGACTTTTATTATGAATTCTTTTTCAGGGAGGCTGTGCATTTCCATCCCTTCAGACTCCCTCTCTGGGGTTGTCTGGTTGATTTTGGTCTGAACCATATTCCTCTGTCTTCATGGCTGTATAATTGGTCACTGGTAGTTGCCACATATGTCATCTGGGCTCTTTAAGACTTTAAAAAGAGAAGAAAAAAAGAAAAAAAAGAAAGAAAGAAAGAAAGAAAGAAAAAAGAAAGAAAAGAAAAAACAAAAACAAAACAAAAAACAAAACAAAACAAAAAAATGCCCACCGGACGTAGATTCTGTGGGAATGCTCTAGGTGGCGCTATTGCCCCACTATTCCACAGCTGTGACTGTGCCGCTCCGCAGGGCCCTTTATCGCTCTGGCAGGGGTGGGAACGAATAGGAGGCTGTTGATCTCAGTGAGAAGTGTTAAGTATGGCTACGCTTCCTCAGTCACCAGCTAAGGCGTCTGAAACTCCCCAGGACTCCCAGCCTGCTGGGCTGAGTGTGCTGGGGCGATCCGGCTCCTCCGCTGGGCTCCTGTCTCTTTAAGACCGCTGAGGAAAGCGCGCACTTTTTTTTTTCCTTCCCGGGAGCCGGCTGCAAGCACCCTGGCGCGTTCCCCGCTCAGATCCTGCCCCTCTGTCTCTCCAATCTCCGCTGCACTGCGCAATGTGGGTCAGCGCTCCCCGCGCAGATCACCAGGGCTGGCTACTTCGTGGGGTGTACTTCCACTCCCTCCGGCTCTGAATCCTCTCCTCCCACCCGTGCGCTGGGGTGGGGGAGGGCTCGGTTCCCACTGGGTCGCAGCTCCGTATCTTACCCGCCTCTTGGTGTGCCGAGTCCTCTCGGGTGTAGCTGCACGCTGTGCGCTTTCCTGTGTATTCTTGTCTCTCTTTTAGGAATAGATGTATTTTCTGTGTTTTCGTAGATAAATATAGTGTTGGGAGCAGATTTCTACCGCCCTGCTCACACCGCCATCTTCCCGGAAGTCCCAATTCCTAAGCACATTTCTGAGCCAGGCATTCTTCTAGAAATGGAACAAGGAGAAATGCAGGTGCTACTTTAAAAAAAACTTAAAATCTGGCAGAATTTTGGCACCCTTGTAGTTACTATGGCCAACTAAGAAGACTGGTTTTAAAGAAACAAGAGTGGTAAATCCTCTACCTTGTAAATGCTCTAGGACTTTCTACCTGGCACACTAGGAGAAACATCATCTAAGAGAAGGCATCTGGGGATAGTGGATGAGGAGTTATCTTCTACGTCTTCTTCTATTTTATCTTCTATTATACTTCTTCTATGAGTATTACTACTAGGATTGTTCTTGTCATATAGTCCACACATGGCATTTGTAGTGTGACTTCCTTGCCTGATGACATACTAAGTAATCACAACAAATTCCACCCTATTATATATCCCACATACATCCTTTTATAACATACTGAATCTTCAATGTTTATTAGAATGATAGGGAAATAGATAAAGGTGAATAAATAAGTGTGTGGATATGCATATGTCTGTATGTGTGTATGTGTACGTGTCTCTTCTTTTGTGTCTATCTGCTGGTGGTAGGGCATTTCCCATCATGGAGTTAGTTTTAGGAAGAACCCTGGACTTGAATTCAGGCTATACTGAAGTTAAAACCAAGGTCTGGCACTTAACAATTTTGTGATCTTAAGCATACTGCGTAAGCTTTATAAACCTTGAGTTGTCATTCCTAACATAAAGTTAATAATACTTGTTTGACCAAGATTAGATGTTTCTTCTTTTATAATTTATGCTTTAAATATACTCCATGTGATACCACCTGGCCTCATTTAAATCTGAATATTCACTGAGATTAGGGATTATGCTTATCAAATCATCATTTTTCTAAATACCGGAATGATAACACTTGCTTGCTGTTTACTCTGTGGTAGACAGTCTATTAACCACTTTATATACTTCACTTATTTTATTCCTACAGTATCCCTAGTGAGCTAGGACTTCACGTTCTGCAGCGATTACTTGACTTTTTAAAATTTAGTTCCTCCACTTACAAGAGGTAATACTGGAAAAACCTCTTAGCCTCTCTGAATCTCAGTTTCTCAAATCTAATCATGGATAGTTTTGAGACTCAGAGGAATTAATAAAAGTAAAGTACATGAATGTCGCCTGAAGTATAGTAAGTTATTAAACTTAAGCAATGTTTTCAAATATACCCAGTTTTACCATTATCACTTTTAACTTGAATTATTATGATAGATTCATATTGTCATTTTTGCTCTCTTATGAAGTTTGGATTATTGTTCAGTAAATATTCACAAGGAACAAACCTTAGCCTCACCTAGATAAGCTCAGCTTATGGACTCTCTCCTTTTCTATTCCTCCTGTAGGAAAAGAGTATATGTCCCCACACCACAGAAGTTAGGCATGATGTGATGTGCTTTGGCTAGTGGAGTACAGGATGAAATGACCTGGTGTTGGTTGCAAGCCTAGGCCTGAAGTCAAATCACTTGTTTCTATTTACCTCTCTGGGACCTTCTGGTCTCCACTATGGGAATTACATGCCCAATATATACCTGATGCCCCCTACACACAGGCCCCAAGAATCTGAGATATGGAGATCTGAACTCAATATGCAGGAAGAAACAGAACCATTCCAGCTGTGCAGCTGACATACAGATCAATTAGTGAGTAATAAATGCTTACTGTTTGCCATTGAGTTTGTGTGTGTTTGGACCTTATCATGTGGTAAAGGCTGGCCAATGAATCCCTTTTCCCTATGGAGCTCTTCCATTTTTTACTCAATGTATTATTCAAAAGACATAAATCCAATATTATTCCCCCTGCTTAGTACTGTTTAATGTCAGTCATCACATTTAGACTGAAATCAAATTTCTTTTCATAGTTTTTGAGAATTTTAACTGCTTCTCAGATATCATGTTACATTTTTTATGTATGGGCCATCAGGGCCTTTCTTATTTTCCTACAACATCTCAAGCTCCCTTCCTTCTTAGGGCCTTCTCAAATGTTTGTCTTCCTGAAGAGATAATCCTTATTTTTCTTTCCATGCCCCTTACCCTTTAGGTCTTGACTTAAAAGGCAAGAAACACCTTAGAAACACCTTCCCTGATACCTTAGCTAAGTAGGATCCCTCTGTCAGTTTCTGTTTTGACTTTTACTGCAATTTTAATTATATATTTATTCATTTACTTATTTATTGCTTTTCTCTTCTACTACAGTTGAAGTCCTATGAGGTCAACACAGGAGTTTGATTTATTTACTGTTGATTACCCAGAACTTAGTACAATACCAAAACCTCACACATACTCACAAATCCTGTTGGGTAAATTGGTTTTGTTAAGGAAATTGCAGTAGACAATAAATAAATCTTCAAGATTATACAACTAACCAAGTATAGGATGAGGACTAATACTCAAATGTGTCTATTTTTTGTCAAGATACAGATATTAGGGGGAAATCCACAAAAATACCTGTTTTATCTGTAATACATATAGCCTTGACCTACTCAGTTTGCTAATTCATACTGAATGTTGATGAACCAATCATTGAATTATCCCACAGTGAAAATGTAGGCCATATTGGTGCATCAGTGACACTTTGCCACCTCATTTCCCTGGCATGATCACTATGTAATTGTTAGGCTTATTTTACCTTAACTCTCTGAGATGAACAGTTTGATTTTCCCTTTTCAGAATGCCCATCACAATTCTTTCTAAGATAATTCTGAAATCACAACTGACCAGGTGCAATTTAGAATAAGGCTTGATAACCTTAAGGTAAAGTATTTGCTACAGGATTTCTGAGGTGAAATAGTGTATGTAAAAATATGTAAGAATTTCCTTAATAAAAACTTTTGCACACATAAATGTGGAATAAATTAGGAAATTTTTCTATAACTACCCCAAAACCTAAAGTTACTTTGAAATGTCTTAAATATAACTGGAAATCATTAAAACCCCAAATTCTGTGATCATTGCTTGATCCACTGTGCAAGGGAAAATGATAATTTCTAAGACATTGCCTTTCCAGAAGTTAAATTAACAATCTTAATGCTTTGTAAATGTAAGAGGCAGTCAGATTCATAATAAAATAAAAGTTAATGCTAAATTCTTGTACCTGCTCATCTTTTCTCTGCATGAAGATAAGTTTCAATAAAAAAATCCTTAATATAATCTTTGAATGTAGGTATTTTAATTATCATTGTATTAAGGAAATTGAAGCCTGAAAAGATTGAATGAGTATCATAGTGGACATCATGGATTAAAAATTCATACAACTTTGCTTTCAAAGACTTACAATTTCCATTTGTATCATGCAACTTTACTTTCCTGTTTGTGCTATCAAAAGATTATATCAATATATATTTGAAACATGAAAATAGGATGGCACTTATATCTGCCTTCTTGAATTGTCCATATTGAGTCCAGAATAGCTTTATTTCCATCAATCCATTACTCCATTCCAAATAAATTTGCATGCACTTATGCAAATAACTTGATAAATCTGTTCATATTTGGTAGAATTGGAAACTATCCAGAGCACACATTGTTTGTAACGGATCCTAGAAATTAATAACATTAAATAATAATTCCTGAATTTATGTTGGTTTGTCTTTTGGGACACACTGAGGATGGGTTTTATGTGTGGATTGAGTATAAAAATCTAAAATGCACAAAAAACTAATATTATCCAATCATGAAGAGCAACTTTCTGGCGTCAGACAGATCTAGTTGTATCTCCCTGTTCTGCTATCTATCAACTGTGTGAACCTGCAAGTTATTTAACTATTTGAAATTTCCTTATCTGAAAAATGAGGAACAGAAACACTTCCTTCGAATGCTTATTCTGCTTTTAATGTGCTTATAAATAGTGTTTATAACATTCATTATTCCAACAAATAAGAAAACAAAGTTTTATATTTTCATCTTACGTAATGACTATACATAAATATCCACTATTAGGATCTGAATGTGTTCCCCCAAAATTCATGTTGAAAATCTAATGCCCAATGTGATGGTATTAGAAGGTGGAACCTTTGGGAGGTAATTAGGCCATGAGGGCATCCCCTCATGAATAGGTCTGGTGCCCTGTAAAAGACTTTCCAGAGAACAACCAGAAGTATGCAAATCAGAAGAGGGCACTCATCAAGCCATATTGGTGCTCTGATCTCAACTTACAGCATCAAGAACTGTGAGAAATAAATTCCTGTTGTTTATAAGCCATTCAGTGGCTTTTTTGTTATAGCAAAAAGCATTGTGGTATTTCTTATAGCAACCTGAATAGACTAAAGCATCCACCATGCCCAAATCTGAATCTTTAGAATCAGTGTATAAAATAATAATAGTATGTTCAGTGCTAGAAACTTAGTTTTAATGATATGGAAAAGTGACTTGTCAGCACTATTATTTTATACTGATTGCTACATGACCAGTTGGATATTAGAAACCACTTAGGAAGAAGAGTGATATAGTTGCTACTTCTTTCAAGAGCCAGAGGGTGATTGAGGTTAGTGTTGCATGTGCGTTTCCCAAAATAACATTATTAAAAATCAAGTATAATGACAATATTGCAGGTAACATTTCTGGTTAGACTTAGTATGAATTTCAAGGAAGTAGGTTTCACAAATAATGATGTAAATGAGGGGATCAATTCTTTCATCCACAACAGTGACATTAACATGGCTTGAAATTTTCTTTCAAAAACAATAGTAAATTTAGGACCTTTCCCTAAGTTTCCAAAGTTTTAGAGGTTTCCAAGATTATCAAGACATGGATGTAGAGAATTCTGAAGCTAAGAAGTTGTTAGTCTAGGAAAAATTATAAATGTTAGGACTGATGGCATAAGTGAACAGTCACTGGCAAGATTCTAAGTTGTATCACTGACCAGCCAGTTTACCTATTCTTGGTTTTGACCAGCCATTCTGTCTTGGATCATACATCAAAGGAATTCACATATTCTTGCCTAAAAATGTTACTTATTTTCCTGGAAACCATGTAAAGATAACCATAGCACAATGTCTGGGAAGATCAGCCAAATTATTTATTCAGTAGAATAACAGATACAGTGACTAGATTGCTATTACATCCAGATTACACACTTCTTTATTCTATATTATATAGCTCCTCAATCTCCCAGCTGTCAGCTTCTCTTAGGTGGTTTATCATGTGTTAGGAATTTCAGCAAAATTAGACCTAGACTATTCCTGTCAGGAATGTGATGTTCATGTGGAAATGTGTGGCCCACAGCCCCATGTGAGAGAACAGTCAATGCTATATCTGGGTGCTGAATACTAACCTTCTTAGATTTGTCTAGGATGGTGATAGTTGAAAAGAGCTAATAGTGTTAATGGCTCCTGTTTCAGCTCGGTGGAAGTTCCACAAGTCTTCTGTTTGGGGAGAGCTCAGAAACTTGTATTTGGCATCAGAACATCCTCTGAGTAAGTAAAATGTAGTGAGACAACCACTTAAACACAATTTATGGTGCCTAATCCTCTTGTAATTCCTTTTTCAAATGACTTACCTTTGTTCATCAGAAGTAAGGCTATCTCTTACTTTCTTCCTTTTCTAATGTTCTTCCATCAGAAGTGAGGTACTTTTTATTATTCACTTACTACTAAGAGTTAAGTGGATTAAAGTGGTCTTTGGCTCAAATGAGATTTATTTTAGGAAGTCAGATACATTGGTACTAGGAAATTTAAGTGCAAAATGTAATTATGTATGTATATGTACACACATATCTACGATGTGTATGTGTGGGTCTAGGTCTATATTAAGGACTAATTTATTTAATCAAGTCAAACATTCCATACAATAATATTGTTAATATGATTCTCATTTCATTTTCCAATAGAATATAATTCCAACATTTTTTGTGGAAAATTTGCTAATTTAGATACACAAATCACAGCAGAAACTACAGCAGGGCTCTCTTACCAGTTCCATTCAGTTGGACTCTTTGATAAGCTGTCAACCACTGGATGAAAATTCCATTTATTTAAATGGTCTAGGCATTGAAATAATATTAAATAAATGTTTCATCAGATTCCATGAACAGTGGGTGCTAGATTGCAGTACTGTAAAAATATTTAATGCTCCTATCTAGACCCTCCCTATGGGAGAATCACATTTACTCTCTCATAGATAGCAAGCTTAGACACATATTAGCTTTGAGCATGAGTGTGTGAGCAAGTGTCATGAGGAAATTCCAAGTGGAAGCTTTACAAGTCATTACATGGTATTATCATGTCTCTGTACCCTCAGTTATGAGGCTGGCAATATTCCAGATACAGGCTGCTCTACCAACCTAGTTCTGGAGTGAAGTAGATATTGAACAGATTTAACAGAAATAAACATCTGTTATTCTGTAAGGTATCAAGATTTGGGTCTCAATGTTTTTTCCACCTTAACATAACTTAGCCCAAGATTTATAGAGAAACGTTTCGCAAAAATTGTAATAAAAAAATGTAATTCAATTGTTTCTGTTACATAAGCACAGGCATTAGGGATACAGCAAATACAATGATCTTGTGTTAATTCTAGTATCATGTAGTATAGTGATAGAAATTACTGTGAGACATAAAGTTAAAGATTGGTATTTAGAGCTCTGGACTTTCATACAACTCTATGGGAGTGTAAATTAGTACATTTCCAAAGGTAATTTTCAATACATGCTAAAAGCACTAAAATACAATCTTTGATATATAAATCCCACTTAAAAAAATGAAATACACAAAATATATGAAAAGGAATAGTCATTTATTTGTAAAAGTAAAATATATTGAAACAATCTAATGTCCAAAAGTAAAAGTTTGGTAACACCATCACCTGTAAAGTGAAATTGGTGGCCATTAAAATAATATTGTGGAGGAAAAGTTAATAGTATAAAATGTTTTTGATTAAGAGCAGAAGCAAGATAGAATTGTAAATAATGCATGACCTCAATTCTATTAAGTCATAATCAACATGTACACAGAGACTGGAAATAAAATAATCATAGTTACTAGTAGTTAAATAATGGTTAAAAGTGGTTATTAGTATGCAGTATAACTTTAAAAATTAACATGTATTATTCCTAGACCAGGAAAACTGGCATAAATTTCATTAAAAATAAAATGTGATAATAAGCAGGAATAACGCAAGACTCTCTCTCTTCCATATACATAAAATTCCAAAATGTGCTGTGACTGGGGAAAACTGTCCTTGGCTGTCCCTGCCCAATTTGTCTATTTGTACATGAAGTGTGAGATGCCATTATGTCATTCTCATCTTTACATGCTATTTAAATTCCATTTTTCCTGGTTTTGAAGTTGGGCTAGTGGTGGTGTTAAATCAATGAATCCCAAATGTTTAAAGTTAGACTCAATGTGCAGGTCTCTTAACTATGTTATTTCTCTCTTTTTCTGACTATTATAAAGAGAGAGAATCATGGTAATTAAATATTATTTAGTCATTAATTCCAGCTGGGACCACTGATAATTATGTCCCAATATTATGTCCTCTAAGATATCTCACAGGCCATTGATAAATAGCTGAAAAGAAAAAAAAAAGTCGGGGGATTAACAGTAATTATCGCAAAGTGGTTTGCTATTAATTGAATAAAATGTAATTGGATTATGTATGATCTTCAACAGCTACAAGAGGTTAAATTTAATTAAATTGTCATAGTTCTCATTCAAAAATGAATGTCTGAATATAAACTGTTTTCAAACAAGAGTTGCAGAATACTAATCAGAGCAGCCTACACCACCAACCTTAGGTTGAAAGCTCTATCAGACTGATTACCAACCAATTTCCACACACTGAAATCATCAGAAAAAAGTGTTGAGCTATAGTAATCATTTCAAGCTTTTCAAAGAGTATTTCTTGATAGGAAGTCAATTAGCATCAACTAAGAAAACTCATTCTTAAACAATTAGCTGAGTTCTGTGCATTAAAGAAGAACTAGGCTTTTAATTTTGCCTGGAGCTTTTTAAAGTCAGAATTCCCCAGCTGGGTGCTGCTCTTTGTCTAGCCCTTGGCTGACATCTATTTAGCCGTAGGAACACTTCCATCTATAGGAGTCCCTCCAAAATGCACTGTACAGGTGGTTTGTGGGAGGTAAATTCTCTCGGCTTTTGATTACCTGAAAATTGTTTAATCCCTCCTTCAAATTTAAATGATAACCTTGCTGGGTAGAGTATTCTTGGTTCAAGGCCCTTCTGCTTCATTGCATTAAATATATCAGGCCACTCCCTTCTGACCTATAAGATTTCTTTTGAGAAGTCTGATCATAGTCTGATGGGTTTTCCTTTTTATGTGATCATTTTTCTCTCCCTAGCTGCTTTTAGAAGTCTGTCTTTATCTTTGATCTTTGCCATTTTAATTATTATATGTCTTGATGTTGTCTTCCTTGGGTCCTTTGTGTTGGGACATCTGTGCATCTCGATGGCTTGAGAGACTATCTCCTTCCCCAGATTGGGGAAGTTCTCAGCAATTACCTCCTCAATGACACTTTCTACCCCTTTTTCTCTCTTCTTCTTCAGGTACGCCTATTATGTGAATATTGTTCTGTTTGGATTGGTCACACAGTTCTCTCAATATTCTTTCATTCTTAGAGATTTTTTTTCCTCTCTGTGCCTCAGCTTCTTTGTATTCCTCTTCTGTAATTTCTATTCCATTTACCGTCTCTTCTACTACATCTAATCTGCTTTTAAATCCCTCCATTGTATGTTTCATGTCAGATATGGAATTTCTTAATGATTGAATGTCTGATTTAAATTCGTTCCTGAGTTCTGGAATATTTTTCTGTACCTCCATGAGCATGTTTATGATTTTTATTTTGAACTCTCTTTCAGGAAGATTGGTGAGTTCAGTTTCATTTGGCCCTTTTTCTGGGGTTTGTGGGATTTTGGTCTGAACCGTGTTCTTTTGACATTTCATATTTCTGTGTGGTGCCCTCTAGTGTCCAGAAACTCCCGTCTCTGGGGCTGCTCAGCCCCTACAGTGAGGTTGGGGGTCATAGGGGAGCAGAGCTGGTGCCTGCGGGAGGAAAGGTCTGTTTCCTGATTCTCGTCTGCTGTGCCTATCTCCCTTATCAGGGCCAGTCAGCCGAGCACACAGGTGTAAGCCTCTGTGCTTTGCGTCTCTAGCTGTTGTAGGCGGGGCCTCCCTCTGACTTGCCTTATGCCAGTGCAGTGACTGCTGGTTTGCAAGCTGGTGCTTTCAGGCCACGAAGAAGGCTCGGTAAGCCGTGTATCACCATGGGGTGTCTCGGAGCTGAGTAGCCTGCCAGGGGTATTGAGCGCCTGAAGCTCCTCAAAGTTACCAATCTGCCAGGCAGAGCACACCCAGACAAACTTGTTCCCCTATCCCTTCTCCCACACAGCAACCTCCTTGCCAACCCCACCCCTTTAGCAGCTCTCTCGCTTCTAGGAAGCCTCTCAGACTGGCTGCCTTTCCCTTGTCCCAGAGCAGCCGGTTGTGGATCCCGTCCTCCACAAACGGCCAGCATCTGTCTTTCAAGCACTCTGCCTATCCCAGCTCCCCATCCTCCAGAGCACCACAAAATGTAGGTTTCTGCTTGCAAAGCAGATCTCCAGGGCTAGGTGTTCAGCAGTCCCAGGATTCCACCTCCTCCCTGCTCCATTTCTCTTCCTTCTGCCAGTGAACTGGAGTGGGGGAAGGGCCTGCATCCCACTGGATCACGGCTTTGGTACATTACCCTGTTTCATGAGGTTTGCGCTGTTTGTGTGGTCTGTATGCAGTCTGGTGTAGCCTCCTTTCCTGTTGCTATTTTAGGGTTAGTTGTATTAACTATATTTTCACACTATATGTGGTTTTGGGAGGAGTTCCCTGTCTCACTTCTTATGCCACCATCTTGAACCTCTGGATTGTTTGCCTTTTTTAACAGTATTATATAGACTTTTATAGTTTTAATCCTTGTTTTCTTTTTTTTATTGATACAGTTTTAATCTTTTACAGTAATTTATCTGTTAAAGGCACATTTAGCTTTTATTTTTAAATGAAGTCAAACAAAATTAAGAAATTACATTTCTATTATGCAAGTACCATTTTATTCTATGTATGTTATATGCACTATTTCATTCATCTCTCCTAAAAATACTATGAGAAAGTTACTTCCTTTTAAGAAGTGGGTAACTACTGTTCAGAAGGGCTTTTACCTTAAAGCCACACAGTCAGTAAATGCTAGAACAGGATGTATGTCTCAAAGCCCTGCTCATCACACTATCCATAAAAGACATGAGTATGCCCCAAGACTATCACAGAGTAGGATGGGGGATGGGAGAAAGAGGCTGAAAATCCTTTTCTTAGTTTCTTAAAGGCAGATCCTCTACCTCAAAGCAAATCCACTGAATTAACCATTATCACACTCATTGATCCTAAACTTAATTTAGAAAGATTGACAGCTCTATATTTAAAATGAACTTGTCACATAATTTAGGATACCTGACGGCAAAGTTAAAGTCAATGGTTAAATAAAACTAACCCTAAGGGCAAGTTTTGTGCATATTTAAGGCTGTCAAGTAAAGAAAAATTTTAAACACAATAACAAAAAAATGTCAAATAGTGTGTAATCATTTTATGTAGCTAGACAGCAAATGAAGTTTTAACTGGTAATTACTAATGTATTACTGAATATTCAGGAAATAAGATATTGCTAAACTATTACATAATATCAAGTTACCCTTAGGTAACTATAAATACTGCCCATTAGCAGTTTTATTTATTCATTCATTAAGTAAATTTTTATTAACCAATTGCTCTGTGTCAGGTGATGAGCAAAGGACTAGAAATATAAAGTTGCCTATGACCTTGAGGAACTCATAATATAGATGGGAAAAAAAAGCATGTCATCAAATCCTTGTGATTTAATATGACAAATGCTCAATAGTGCTAGAATCAGAGTCTTCAGATATATGAGAAATGAAATAACCTAAATGAAATTGATAGACATTTTTCCAAAGATAAAAATGGTCAAAATGTATATGAAAGATGCTTAACTTCACCATTAATCAGGGAAATGCAAATCAGAGCCACAATAATATATTTCTTCACACCTGTTAGGATGGCTATTTAAAAGAAAGATAAAAAGTGTTCGTGAGGATATAGAGAAACTGGAACACTTGTACACTGTTAGTGGGAATATAAAATGGTGTAGCCACTATGGAAACCAGTATGGAGGTTCCTCAAAAATTGAAAAAAAGAATTACCATATGATCCAACACATATATTCAGAAATTGGATATAACACTTCTGGGTATATCCAAAGTAGTTGAAAACAGGATCTTGAGGAGATAACTATATTCCAGTGTTCATTGCAGTATTAGTCACAATAGCCAAGATATGGAAGTAATTTAAATGTCTATTGACAGATGAATGGATAAAGTGAATGTGGTGTATATATATATATATATATATATAAATACACACACACACAATGGAATATTATTCATTTTTTAAAAAGTAGGAAATCCTGTCATTTGCAACAGCATGGATGTCCTGAAGGACATTATGCAAAGTAAAATAAGCCAGTTACAGAAGGACGAATACTGCCTGATTCCACTTACCTGAAGTATTTAAAATAGTCAAACTCACAGAAGCAGAGAATAGAATAGTGGCTGTCAGGGGGTGGGGAGAAGAGGAAATGGGAAGTTGCTGTTCAATGCCTTGTAGTTTTCCTCATGATTTCTTTGCTCTGATTTGGCTGCCTAGACCTGTAGGTTTGTAGTTTTCCTCAATTCTGGAAAAAAAATAGTCATTATTTCTTTAATTTTTTTTTTCGCCATCTCCACTTTCTGGGTACTCCAATTCATATATATCTGACTACTTACTATTCCACACATCACACATTTTCTTTTTTACTAAAATGTTCTCTTTCTCTCCATATTCTTTGGAGTAGTGTTTACTGCTTTGTTTTAATATAACTATTAATCTTTTGTTCTGCAATGTCTAACCTCTCAATCTTATCCAATATATTTTTCATATCACAAATTATAGTTTTGACTTATAGAAATTAGATTTGGAATATTTTTATATCTTTCCATGTCTTTACATGTTTAAAGTACCAGTCACCACGCAAGTACCTTGAAAAATTTCAAGTTCAATTTTTAAAAAGTTGGACTTGAAAATGTGGAATGAAGTTATCAAACTACTTTATAGCCTCTGCCCACAAGTTCTATCAACTGTTTCATTTTTTGGTCAGTTTCAATTGATTGTTATTTCTCCTTATTATGGAATTATCAAGTTTTCCAGTCTAGCTTAGGGAAACTGGTAATATTCCCATCACCCTGTAAGCTCCAGACAGTGTTCCCTCCAGTTTTTTCATGGGGTTATTTCTCTGGCCTCTAGGAGTTTCTTCACATCCATGCACTGAATGGTACTCGACTGGACACCTGAGATGGACTCTTTGAAGGTCTCTAGGTTCTTCTCTCTGTAGTTCTCTCTTCTCTGGTACTCTGTCCTGCAGCCAAATCTTCCCTCTTTTCTGTAGGGACATTATTTCCATCTTCTGAAGTTGTTAGCTATACAAACATATTTGGAAAGAAAATCCAGAATGAAAATGAGTAAATACAATGTATGCAGAATAAGAGAGATGATGGAGAAATGTATCCCAACAAATCTGTCCACTTCTTTAACATCTGACCACGATTCTCAGCCAGACCACCATTGTTTCTCACTTGGACTGTTCCAACAGCCTTATAAATTATTTTGACCTCTATCTTTCCCATTCAGTCCTTTTTGTATATGGAAGCTAGCATGAACTTCTTAAAATAAGACTTTGCATTTTTATAAACTCTTGATGTACTCTAGCTACATATAAAATAAAACTAATCACCTTACTACATCATATGATGTCCCTGTATGGGCCTAACTTGTATAGGTTCCAAATCCACTCTCTCTCTTTTGCTTCTTACTTTACAGTTGTGATGTCAGTATAAAAAGTTCTATTTCTTTCAAGTTTTTCCCACATTAGGGCCTTCATATATGCTATTTTATCTGTGTACAATGCTCTTACCCCAACCTGGCTGGAGCTTTCATATCATTTTGATCTCTAGTTATTAATAGTCTCCTTTTAAAAAAGAGTCAACTCCCATTAGTACTGCTATAGTCAACATCACCACTTTATTCAACCAACTGTTCCCTTGACTGTCTATATTTATTTATTTATTTAGACTTCTGCGTATCTCCACTTGTAATTTATAAACACGTGAAGACTAATGCCTCTATTGTTCAGAGCTTATCACAAGGTCCCACACAATGATGTTTAATATTTCTTAAATACATTGATAATTATTTAAGAGTCCTGCTTAAGTTATAGTTATTTGTTTATGGAATTTTCCCCATAGTTCCCAATAGTACACTATTGAATTGTATGAGTTATACTTTATCCATCTTTATAATCTTTGCTGATCTGCCTGACTTCAAGTGTTCTCAGCAATAACTTTAAATGTGGTATAATAGATATAGTTATTTTTTCTGTTCTACACCCTAGAGATAAGAGTACTGGACAAAACAGAAAATATTACTTCTTTGAGTTTACTACTTAGTAGAAGGAAAAAAATCCTAAACTAACAAATATTTGCTATTTAGGTTAATGAACAATACAATTTTTAAAAAGTTTCCCTTGGTAAAGAGACAGTAAATCATAATGGGGGTGACTGTGGCTAATATTTGATTTAGAGTGGTCAGGAAAATCTTCTTGTATAAAATAACAAAGTTAAGTTATGAAAGAGAATGTGTGTGCATGTGTATGTATGCGTATATGGTTGTTGGGTTATAGGGTAGTGACGGGTTATGAACCATGCCTTTATGCCAGAATTCGGTACATTTTTCAATAATAAACCAGATAGTAAATATGTTAGGTTTAGCGGCCCACAACTACTCATCTCTGCCATTATAGTTCAAAATCAGCTATAATACATAAAAAAATGAGTGTAGTGTGTTCCAACAAGACTTTATTTACAAAAATATGGCAGTAGGCTGTATTTGGCCTCTGGTCTATCATTTGCTGTCCCCTGATTATTGAAGTAGTGTTCCAGAAAAAGGGCAAAACAAATGCAAGGACCCTGAAAGGTAGCATTCTTGACCTATACGAAAAACAGCAAGGAATCCAGTGAGACTGGAATGGAATGAGAACTGATGGGCAAGTTCAGAAATATAATGGATCACCAAACTCTACAGTTTCATAGGAGGTGGGAATTATTGGAGGGTTTTGAGCAGAGGAGTGATATAATTCGATTTATGTTTTTGAAAGTCACCATGGCTGCTGGCTTCAAAATAGGTGGGGATTGAAGTGCAAGTGTAAAAGCAGATTATTGCAATACTTCGTGTGACATTAAGGTTATTTGTACTAGAGTACCAGTGTTGGAAATGGTTGTGAATTGTCACATATTGTGCTGCCCTTACAGAACATTACCAGAGGTAATCATTAATGTGAAAAAAATTTTTAAACAATGAGGAAAAGGACTTTGTAGGGGGAAACATTGGATTGCTATCTAAAAGAGTCATAATCTCATGCCAATTAGAGAAGTGGAGAGATAAAGTTCCCATCTGAGGGGGAAACATAAGCTGTAATTGTGGGAAATGTTTGAGCAGTCATTTTTATTTCACTTTAAAATACAGGTAGATAAAGATGAATTATTTCTATTTTATTTTTACATCTAGAAATGAAAGGTAGCAAAAGCTTGCAGTTGTGTCAGTAAAGTGGACAGTTCATTACCTGATATAATCAGGCTGGAAGAGTGAGAATGGAAGTAGGGGATACTTAAATAAGACATGAGAGAGACTTGTTCTTTCTGATGCATACTTGCATGGAAGTTCACCAGACTAAGTTAAATAAGTCATACAAAAACATTATTTCTATTTTCTCCCCAAGATATTTGGATACATGGCAAGAAATATGCTTCACTTCTCAAGGAGTAACCAGATAGAAATGTGTTTTAGATATAAAGTTGATCATTGGAACAAAAACTCCACCCCACTTATTTATACTTTGTTCTGTCAGATAATCTTCATCAAAGTGAACCCTATAGGTGGACACATTGCTTACTTGATTGCCAAGAGCCCTTTTGGAGCATCTGTTTTAAAGGCGTTTTAAGTCTTGGATATCTCTGATTAGTTGAACAATTTTTTTCTGGAGTCTTTCACTGCATGTTGCTTATCAAGAATTAAGGAGACTGGTATGAAAATTGTGGTCAGTGACATAACCAGATCAATATATAGGCTTAAGAAAGGAAAATAAGGTTGTTTTGTATGCATTTTCTAACAATATATGTGATATATGTACCACTCTATCTATAATTTACATCTCCCAGCCCCAAACTAAAATTTAGTATAAATAATAAAATATGTAACATTATAAACATATGACATGTAACATGTAAACATGATGTGTAATTGCACTTTGTAATTACATGATGTGGAATAGTACGATATAAATTTAAGGATAGAATAACCACAAGTAGTTATAAAAATGAGGAAGATGGTAATGATAAATATGGTTATATGATCCTCATGATTCCACTCGTTAAGGAAGGGCAATGGCGTTTTTCACAGGGCAAGTCATTTCAACCCAAAGTATGTCAAGCAGAAGCTTTTTGGATTCCAGATTTTTCACTGTAAAGGGTATTTTCAATAATGTTATGCAATAACATAGTTTTGTAGTCATTAAGTTTTTTCAATTACTTGTATAAATAATTTCCATTTCTAACAATATATTTTATCTTCTTATATCAGGGTAGTATAGCCATTATAGTCTTTGTCCTTTAAAGATTAATATTTCAATGCTGTTATATTAAACATCATGTGATTTCTAACCTTCCTTTTGGCCCTTAGTAGTAATTATAGTACTCCTGTGTTTTGGCTAGTTTCTTTCTTTCCTTTTTTCTTCTCTTGAGAAAATTCTAACTTCTAGTGATACCAGATTATAACTAATCCTAATTGGAATGAAAAGTAGATCTGGAGAGCATAAGCAGGATAAACCAGACATTTTCTGTAAAATGTCTCCAGAGCCTGAGACACAAATCTCTAGAAAATTAATATAATTTGCAGGAAGTGACCGTGTAGAGCTACTAGTAAAATTTTATCATTGGTAAAATTACCTAACTGTAACCTATTTTTTAAGAGCTTAAAACTATATCCATCTTTTTGCTTTAGAGGGCTTCCAACATTCACTTAATGTATTTATAATTATCTACCATGTATCTATGTCATGCAAAATTATATAATTTCAAAGAGAACATTTTCTTCCTGTATTAGGCAGCCTGGGATATAAAAAGATACATACAAACTCATAAATAGAACACAAAGGCAGACCACCTAGCCCCAGGAAAACAGTATTTTTGCATCATTTACTGCTCTAAATAGGGGGAAAACATACAAAGGTGTTTTGACTTCTCATGAGAATTTTCACCTCTTTGTATATTCTTTTAAAATATACTTGTATGTATGTACTCTATCAGTACAGAATGAAATTTCTCAGCTTTTATACACTACACTGTATGTATGTAACAGTGTAAGATGGACCAATTCTGAACTATCAGGTTATTAGATGAATAATTTTGAATATAATCAGGCTATTATAATGAATGTCAGGTTATCAACTTTTTAATGTGAATTTCTCAACAGCATAGAAAATAAGCATTTCTAAGGGTATTAGGAAAAGAGCACTGATTAATTACATGGTATATTACATGATTTAATGCAGCTATGAAGGGATTTATATGTAAATCAAAGGCATATTTAGTGGCCATTTTTCTTCCAGTATAGGCAAAATAAAATCAGAGGTAAGCTATGGTATGCAATTTGTTTCAGGCTTAAAACTTTGAATGGCAAGGTAAAGGTCTTAATTTTTACAGATTTTGAAAATGGGGATGAAAGTGAAAGTGCTGATGCAATTTTTACTCCAAAATGAAAATGCTGAGGGAACTTCTACTTTCACTTTTTACCAAAAGTGCTTCCCTAATAAAATTTACAAGGTTCAGTAATATGTCTATGATGTCTTAGCGCATGTCAAATTTCTCCTATAACTCTTGGGAGTTAAGTGTATCAAGAAATTGAAAAAAGTGACAACTTTGAAAATCTCTAGCAAACCTTATGGGAAATTTGTGCTCAATATGTTTTCAAATTTTATTCATTGCAGTTAAGAACACTTACCATGAGATCTACCCTCTTAAAATTTTAAGTGTACAATACAGTGTCGTTAATTGTCGTACAGCTAATCTCTAGAATTTACTCATCTTGCATACCTGGAACTGTATACCTATTTGTCAACACTCTCCATTTCCCACTTCCCCCGCCAGCCCTTGGCAACCACCATTCTACTCCCTGCTTCTATGAGTTTAATTCTTTTAGATATATCAGATAAATGGAATCATGTAATATTTATCTTTCTGTGACTGGCTTATTTCACTTAGCATAATGTCTGCCAGTTCATCCATGTTATTGCAAATGATAGGATTTCCATCTTTTTTAGAGCTGAAAAGTATTCCATTCCAATGTATATACTGCATTCTCTTTTCTATTCACCTGTCAATGGACATTTAGGTTGCTTCCATGTCTTCAATTATGAATAATGCTGCAGTGAGCATGAGAGTGCAAATATATCTTCAAGATCCTGACTTCAGTTATCTTAGATCTACCAAGAAGTGTGATTGCTGGGTCACATGGTAGTTTTATTTTTAATTTGTTGCTGTATTTCCATACTGTTTCCCGTAGTGGCTGCACCATTTTATATTCCAACTAACAGTGTGCAAATGTTTCGATTTCACTACACTCTCTAACAGTGTGTGTGAGCTGGTTTTGACTTCATCGTGGTTTTCGTTTACAAAACTCAAAATAAATTTGGAAACAAAACTCGAAATAAATTGACTAAAAATATTAATATAAAGTTGGGATTTTAAGAATAAAAGTTTTATCCCTTTAATATCTGTAAAAATAATTCAGTTTTACAGGAGAGTTTAGAATCTGAAATTAATACTGCATTGCAATATTTCCTTGTTATAATTAATGTTTGCTTTCACATGAAGCAAAAACTCTCTTATTGCCTTCCATAACTTTACTTATTATTTAAAGCCTACTATTTATGTATCAGATTTTTCACCTTACAAGCCTTTTTGAAGCTTTGTATGGTTATGATGATACTTTTAAAAACTAATAGACAGTTGCTTTAGATGTTCTTTGCTGGTGAAAAATTTGGTCAATTTTCTGAGATAAAAGTAGTTTTGAAATGGTCTTGTATTTTTCCAAGATATTTTACTTCAGAAAGAATACCTATGCAGGGACTTTATCCAACCTATGAATATTCTTTCTATTTCCCAACTTTTGGTAATCATATTTTGCATCAAATATCACACCATTGTACACTGTCCCCAGGTCTCTGCAATCAGAAACTTCAGCAAGATTACTCAGGCAATACAAAATAATTCCTCATAGAAAAGTTTAATATTCCTGTGCTTTTTTCTCCTAATGACTATCGGGGTATCACATTTATTTATACTACTTTTGCTATACACATATCAATGACCAAGACAAAGGCCATGCAGGTCATCTAAATGACCTGTGCCCCATTTAAAATGATTCTTCCCTACTACATACAAATGTTTTAAAAAATATTTTTGAAAAACGCTTCTAAAATTAATCATTTTGAAATCAAATTTTTGTGAAATTATTAAGAAGGATATAAGTATTGAATGAAAATAACCGTTTCAAATTTATAGCTTATGATAAGACTGTGCTCATAAAAAAACTGATTTAGGTAATTAAGAAAATAATATACAACATAATAGTTCAGCACATCACTGATAACACTTGACAGATGGAATTCATGAGGTCTACCTTTAGTTAGGGTGGTGTCAAACAGTGGTTCTTGGAACAGCATTTCAATTTACACTGACACACTTATGTTTAATATTAAAATAAATCCATTATTCATGGTGTATGTCACCGAGAGCATTTAATAAGTTACAGCTCCTATAATAGGAAAACTCTAGAATAAGGCTTATGTAGCAAATATTTTGAATGAGAATTTACACTTGAAATAATTTATTTTAAGAAAATGTTTGACTGTAAAGTCATGATTTTTGATTACTAGGACCATTCAACCCATGCCGAGTTATAGATAGCAACAGGGTCTAAGATGAAATTAGTTTATACTAATAACATCTTAGTCATGTGATGAGAAGTAGGCCAGTGAGGTGAGAGAATAGAGCAAGAGTGTATTATATAACACAAAGAAATGAATGTGAAAACTCAGTACATAATTTCAAGTCCACATTACATATTCATGGCTTAGATTCATTATTATGTTTTTGGTGTGCTAGTAAATATTTTAATGAAATTGAATCAATGACTTGTATTATGTTGTGGCAGCTTCCCTTTGTTTTGTTTTGTTTTTAGAAACATATTGAATTACCCCCCCAAAATAGAAATTTATTCAACAGGCTAGCCAGCTGTTTTATGGGCAATGTGAGCAATTTTCTAACATTCTACACTTGGAAAAAAATTCTGCTTTATTAAATTTCCTTCAAATTGCATCATGTTTTAAAAAACAGCTCCAAATCATCAGATTGAATATGAACTTGTGTTGTACACAGCTTGGATTGGAATATTTAAAATTTTAGTTAAAAATGTAAATAGCAACATGTTTATCAACCAGTAATTAGTGTTTTCTTTAGAAAAAAAATTTTATGGGTACAAACGACAATCTGAGGGGCATATTTACTCTACATTAATTGTGTATGTAAAGTAGATGACTATTTAAATGCAAGGAATTGCATTTTATGCAGTGTGCATAACCATGCATATTCAATAAAAACAAATTGAATATATCCTTATAGCCATTAAGTATTATATACACTAAACACTGACTTTTATCCCATATTATATACATTAATCTGGAATTATTATTCCATATCACGTTCATAAAAGACTATTTATAAGCTAATCACAGAATCTTATTTTTTTTTAAGTGTAGGAACAGAATATACTGAATTAAGTTTATTAGTAACTATGTGGGAAGATTTTCAAATAGTAATTAAATCCTGTTCTGACTCTAGCATTCTTGCTACTAGAAATAATAGAAATTGATATATTCAGTATATATTCAATGAGGAATGTAGTTTGTGGCTCTTATGAATTAAGAAAGTAAAAGATCAACTGAAGAAACAGGGCATTCTATAAACACGGCTTCTCAAATGTGAGAACTTAATAAAATCACCTGCTCCAGTACTATACAGTACTCAAATATGATTTTTCAGTTTATCAGAAAATTGTGATTTCAGATACATCAAGCCTTCTTTATGTCTCTCCACCAATGATTAGTTTGCCTGATATTCTTTTTAAACCCTCTTTTAGGATTTAAAATTTTTTTTCTTTGGTATCGTTAATGTACAATCACTTGAACAACATTGTGGTTACCCCCCACGTACCCCACTACAGTCACGGTCCACCAGCATAGTAAGACGCTATAGAATCATTAATTGCCTCCTCTATAAATACTGCCTTTCCCGTGTCCACCGCTGCTACATTATGTGTGCTAATTGTAATGCCCCTTTTACCCCCTTATCCCTCCCTTCACACCCATCCTCCCCCATCCCTTTCCCTATGGTAACTGTGAGTCCATTCTTGGGTTTGTGAGTCTACTACTGTTTTGTCCCTTCAGTTTTTCCTTTGTTCTTATAATCCAAAGATGAATGAAATCATTTGATACTTGTCTATCTCTGCCTGGGTTATTTCACTGAGCAAAATATCCTCTAGCTCCATCCATGTTGTTGCAAATGGTAGGATTTGTTTTCTTCTTATGGCTGAATAATATTCCATTGTGTACATGTAACACATCTTTATTTATTCATCTACTGATGGACACTTAGGTTGCTTCCATTTCTTGGCTATTGTAAAAAGTGCTGCGATAAACATAGGGGTGCATATATCTTTTTCAAACTGGGCTGCTGCATTCTTAGAGTAAATTCCTTGGAGTGGAATTCCTGGGTCAAATGGTATTTCTATTTTGAGTTTTTTGAGGAACCTCCATACTGCTTTCCACAATGGTTGAACTAGTTTATATTCATAGCAGCAGCATAGGAGGGTTCCCCTTTCTCCACATCCTCTCCAAGATTTGATGTTGTTTGTCTTTTGAATGGTGGCCATCCCAACTGGTATGAGGTGATATCTCATTGTGGTTTTAATTTGCATTTCTCTGATGATTAGTGATGTGGAGTATCTTTTCATGTGCCTGTTGGCCATCTGAATTTCTTCTTTGGAGAAGTGTCTGTTCAGCTCCTCTGCCCATTTTTTAATTGGCTTATTTGCTTTTTATTTATTGAGGTGTGTGAGCTCTTTATATATTTTGGATGTCAACCCCTTATTGGATGTCATTTATGAATATGTTCTCCCATACTGTAGGATGCCTTTTTGTTCTACTGATGGTATCCTTTGCTTTACAGAAGTTTTTTGTTTGATATAGTCCCACTTCTTCATTTTTGCTTTTGTTTCCCTTGCCCGGGGAGATGTTTACATGAAGAAGTTGCTCTTGTTTATGTCCAAGAGATTTTTGCCTATATTTTTTCTAAGAGTTTTATGGTTTCATGACTTACATTCAGGACTTTAATCCATTTAGAGTTTACTTTTGTATATGGGGTTAGACAGTAATCCAGTTTCATTCTCTTATATATAGCTGTCCAGTTTTGCCAACACCAGCTGTTGAAGAGGCTGTCATCTCCCCATTGTGTATCCATGGCTACTTTATTGTATATTAATTGACCATATGTGCTTGAGTTTATATCTGGGCTCTCTATTCTGTTCCACTGTTCTATGGGTCTCTTCTTATGACAGTACCAAATTGTCTTGATTACTGTGGCTTTGTAGTAGAGCTTGAAGTCAGGGAGCATAATTCCCCCTGTTTTATTCCTCCTTCTCAGGATTGCTTTGGCTATTTGGTGTCTTTTGTTGTTCCATATGAATTTAAAACTATTTTCTCTAGTTCATTGAAAAATGCTCTTGGTATTTTTATAGGGATTGCATTGAATCTGTAGATTGTTTTAGGCAGGATGGCCATTTTCACAATATTAGTTCTTCCTAGCCAAGAACATGGGATGAATTTCCATTTATTAGTGTCCTCTTTAATTTCTCTTCAGGTTGTTTTGTAGTTTTTCATTTTTTGGTTAGGTTTATTCCTAGATATTTTATTCTTTTTGATATGATTGAGAATGGAATTGTTTTCCTGATTTCTCTTTCTGCTAGTTCACTGTTACTGTATAGGAATGCAACAGATGTCTGTGTAATTTTGTATCCTGCAACTTTGCTGAATTCATATATTAGATCTAGTAGTTTTGAAGTGGATTCTTTAGGGTTTTATATATACAATATCATCAATATCATGTCATCTGCAAACAGGGACAGTTTGATTTCGTCCTTACCAATCTGGATGCCTTTTATTTCTTTGTGTTGTCTGATTGCCATGGCTAGGACCTCCAGAACTATGTTGAATAAAAGTGGGGAGATTGAGCATCCTTGTCTTGTTCCCAATCTTAAAGGAAACGTTTTCAGCTTCTTGCTGTTAAGTGTAATGTTTGCTGCAGGTTTGTCATATTTGGTCTTTATTTATTATGTTGAGGTACTTGCCCACAATACCCATTTTCTTGAGAGTTTTTATCATGAATGGATGTTGAATTTTGTTGAATGCCTTTTCAGCATCTATGGAGAGGATCATGTGGTTTTTGTCCTTGTTTTTGTTCATGTAGTGAAAGATTTTGATCAATTATCGAATGTTTTACCATCCTTGCCTCCCTGGGATGAATCCCACTTGATCATTATGGATAATCTTTTTGATGTACTTTTGAATTCAGTTTGCTAATGCTTTGTTGAGTAATTTTGCATCTGTGTTTATCAGGGATATTGGTCTGTAATTTTCTCTTTTTGTGGTGTCTTTGCCTGGTTTTGGTATTAGAGTCATGTTGGTCTCATAGAATAAGTTTGGGAGTATCTTCCTCTTCTACTTTTTGGAAAAATTTAAGGAGGATGGGTATTAGGTCTTCAGTAAATGTTTGATAAAATTCAGCAGTGAAGCCATCTGGTGCAGGGATTTTGTTCTTAGGTAGGTTTTTGATTACCAGTTTAATTTCATTGCTGGTAATTGGTCTGTTCAGATTTTCTTTTTCTTCCTGGGTCAGCCTTGGAAGGTATTATTTTTCTAGAAAGTTGCCCATTTCTTCTAGGTTATCCAGTTTCTTACCATATATTTTTGATAGTATTCTCTCATAATTCTTTGTATTTCTGTGGTGTCAGTAGTGAGTTTTCCTTTCTCGTTTCTGATTCTGTTTATGTGTGTAAACTCTCTTTTTTTCGTGATAAGTCTGCCTAGGGTTTTATTTTGTTTATTATCTCGAAGAACGAGCTCCTGCTTTCATTGATTCTATTGTTTTATTCTTCTTAATTTTATTTATTACTGCTTTAATCTTTATTATGTCGCTCCTTCTACTGACTTTGGGTCTCATTTGTTCTTTCTTTTCTAGTTTCATTAATTGTGAGTTTAGACTGTTCATTTGGGATTGTTCTTCTTTCCTGAGGTAGGCCTGTATTGCAATATATTTCCCTCTTAGCATGGACTTTGCTGCATCCCACGGATTTTGTGGTGTTGAATTATTGTTGTCATTTGTCTCCATATATTGCTTGATCTCTGTTTTTATTTGGTCACTGATTCATTGATTATTTAGGAGCATGTTATTAAGCCTCCATGTGCTTTTGGGCTTTTTCGTTTTCTCTGTGTAATTTATTTCTAGTTTCATACCCTTGTGATCTGAGAAGCTGGTTGTTACACTTTCAATCTTTTTAAATTTACTGAGTTTCTTTTTGTGGACTAGTATATGATCTATTCTTAAAAATGTTCCATGTGCATTTGAGAAGAATGTGTATCCTATTGCTTTTGGATGGAATGTTCTGTAAATGTCCTTTAGAACCATCTGTTCTAATATGTTGTTCAGTGCCACCGTCTATTTATATTCTGTCTGGTTGATCTGTCCTTTGGAGTGAGTGGTGTGTTGAAGTGTCCTAAAACGAATGCATTGCATCCTATTTTCCCCTTTAATTCTGTTAGTGTTTGTTTCACATATGTAGGTCATCCTGTGTTGGGTGCATAGATATTTATAATAGTTATATCCTCTTGTTGGGCTGATCCTTTTATCATTTGATGTCTTTCTTTGTCTCTTGTGACTTTCTTTGTTTTGAAGTCTATTTTGTCTTATACAAGTACTGCAACTCCTGTTTTTTTCAGTCTATTAGGTGCATGAAATGTATTTTTCCATCCCTTACTTTCAGTCTGTGTATGTCTTTGGGTTTGAAGTGAGTCTCTTATAGGCAGCATATAGATGGGTCTTTTTTTTATCCATTCAGTAACTCTGCGTCTTTTGATTGGTCCATTCAGACCATTTACATTTAGGGTGATTATCAATAAATAGGTACTTATTGCCATTGCAGGCTTTAGATCTGTGGTTACCAAAGGTTCAAGGGTAATTCCCTTACCTTCTAACAGTCTAATTTAACTCACATCATATGCTATTACAAACAGAACCTAAAACTTCTTTATTTTTTCCTCCTTTTTCTTCCTCCTCCATTCTTTGTATGTTATGAATCATATTCTGTACTCTTTGTCTATCCCTTGGGTGACATCTATTTAACCTTAGGAATACTTCCATCTATAGAAGTCCCTCCAAAATGCACTGTACAGGTAGTTTGTGGGAGGTAAATTTTCTCAGCTTTTGCTAATCTGATAATTTTTTAATCCCTCCTTCAAATTTAAATGATAAGCTTGCCGGGTAGAGTACTCTTGGTTCAAGGCCCTTCTGCTTCATTGCATTAAATATATCATGCCACTCCCTTCTGGCATGTAAGGTTTCTGTTGAGAAATCTAATGATAGCCTGATGGGTTTTCCTTTGTATATGATCATTTTTCTCTCTCTAGCTGCTTTTAAAAGTCTGTCTTTATTTTTGATCTTTGCCGTTTTAATTATTATATGTCTTGATGTTGTCTTCCTTGGGTCCCTTGTGTTGGGTGACTTGTGCGTGTCCATGAATTGAGAGACTGTTTCCTTCCCCAGATTGGGGAAGTTTTCAGCAATTACCTTGTCAATAACTGTTTCTATCCCTTTTTCTCTCTTCTTCTTCTTCTTGTACCCCTATAATGTGAATATTGTTCCATTTGGATTGGTCACACAGTTCTCTCAATATTCTTTCATTCTCTCTGTGCCTCAACTTCTTTGTATTCCTCTTCTGTAATTTCTATTCCATTTACCAGCTCTTCTACTGCATCTAATCTGCTTTTAAATCCCTCCATTGTTTGTTTCATTTCAGATATGGAATTTCTTAATGATTGAGTCTCCAAATTAAATTCATTCCTGAATTCTTGAATATTTTTCTGTACCTTGATAAGCATGTTTATAATTTTTATTTTGAACTCTCTTTCAGGAAGATTGGTGAGTTCAGTTTCATTTGGCCCTTTTTCTGGCGTTGTGAGATTTTGGTCTGAACCATGTTCTTTTCACATTTCATATTTCTGTGTGGTACCCACTAGTCCTCAGAAACTCCAGTCTCTGGGGCTACTCAGCCCCTAGAGTGAGTTTGGGAGTCATAGGGGAGCAGAGCTGGTTCCTTGGGGGATGAAAGATCTGTTTCCTAATTCCTGTCTGCAGTGCCAGTCTCCAGTGTCAGAGCCAGTGTGCCAAGCACACATGTGTAATCCTCTGTGCTTTGCATCTCTTGCAGTTGTAGGAGGGGTCTCCCTCCGGCCTGCCTGACACCAGTGCACTGACTGCCTTTTTGCCACCAGGTGCCTGCAGGCCAGGAGGAAGGCTCGGCAGGCTGTGTGTCACAGTGGGGGCCTCAGAGCTGAGTAGGCAGTCAGGGGGATGGAGCACCTGAAGCTCCTCAAAGGTCCCAACCAGCTGGGCAGAGCATGCCCAGACAGACTTGTCCAGCTCTCCCTTCTCCCATGCAGCAAGCTCCATGCAAATCCCACCCCTTCAGCAGCCCTCTTGTTGCTAGGAAGCCTCTCAGGCCACCCGATCTTCCTCAGACACTGAGCTCCTGGGTGTGAATCTCGTACTCCACAAACAGCCAGAATGTCAGTCTCTCAGGCCCTCCGCCCATCTGAGCTCCTCAACGCCCAGAGCATCACATAATATAGGCTTCCGCTCAGAAAGCAGATCTCCAGGACTAGGTGTTCAGCAGTCCCAGGCTTCCACCCCCTCCCCACTCTGTTTCTCTTTCTTCCACTGGTGAGCTGGGTGGGGGAAGGGCTTGGGCTCCACTGGATTAAGGCTTTCCTCCCTTACCCTGTTTCTTGAGGTCTGCTCTGTTTGTGAGATCTATGTGCAGTCTGGTTCAGCCTTCCTTCTTCTTGCTGTTTTAGGGTTAGTTGTAGTAATTAACTATATTTTTGTACTATTTATGGTTTTGGGAGGAGTTCTCCATGTCACCTCTCAGGCCGCCATCTTGAATCTCCCTCTTTTAGGATGTTAAAGCATTTTAGTTTTGAAGAGTTCCTTTTGGGGAAGAGTTCAGGATGACATCCTGATATACGGTGACCAAGAGGGATCATGCTGAAAGTCCCAGAGAAGATGTAAGTACCCCATTTAAGTATTTTGCATCCAACTGATTTTTCAAAATTCTAAGTAGTTCAGATTGTATTTCATGATGTACTAAAACATTTTAACTGTACAAGTTATGCTTATAGCATGGGCCTCGAGAGTTGACCCTCATTATTTTCAGATTCTGTATTTGAAAATTTTCCTAATAGCTAAACTTTATCTGTAACCTCAAAATCAGGACTCCCAGCTCTTTCAGTGTCATTTGCACATATGTGTACAGCAGCACAAAATTTAAGCTTCTTTATGATCATTGACAGTTTAGGTCAAACATGACAATGCTCTGGCTTCTTGTTTCAGCACTCATATTGTAAATAGTGTGTTTTTCATGCTATTGAATACCACATTTTTCATGTTTTCTTGCTTTTTGTTGATTTGCTGTTAAAAATAGCTCTGCCTGATTGGTTAAGTTTGTTTCTAAGTATTTTATTCTGTTTGATGATATTGTATATGGAATTACAGGATTGCTCTTTGAACTTCCTTTTGGTATGGTTTGGTTTTAGTACAGGTAAACACTATTTTTGTATGTGGATTTTGTATTTTGTAACTTTAGTGAATTTATTCTAAAATGTGTGTATGTGTGTATGTTCTTTAGTTTTTTCTAAACCTAAGATCACATCTGCAAACTGATATAATTTTACTTCTTCCTTTCTGACTGGTACTCCTTTTGTTTCTTCTTATCTAATTGCTCTGGATAGGACTTCAAATATCATGTTGAAAAGAAGTGGTATGAGTGGCCATTCTTGTTTTTCCTAGTCTTAGAGAAAAAGCTTTTAGCTCTTCACTATGGTGTAAGTATAATGTTAGCTCTGAGTTTATTAAATATGGCTTTTATTATGTTGAGGTACTTTCTTTCTATACAAAATGGGGAATGGATAGTCTTTTAAACAATAGGTGTTGGGATAACTGGATATTGACATGTAAAAAATGAAATTGGACTTCTACTTTATACCATATACAAAAAGAAACTCAAAATAGATTAAAGACTTAAACATCAGACATGAAACTATAAAACTTCTAGAAGAAAATATAGGGGAAAAGCTTTTTAATATTGGTCTTGGCAATGATTTCTTGGACATAACACACAAAGCACAGACAACAAAAACACAAAAACAAAAGTAGACAAGTGGGACTACATCAAACTAGAAAGTTTTTACACAGCAAAGGAAACAATCAACAGAAATAAGAGGCCTGCAGAATGGCACCCTGACCTTGGACTTCCATGTACCAGAACTGTGAGAAATAAATGTTTGGTATTTATAGCTATGCAGTCTGTCATATTTTCTTATAGCAGCCCAAATGTACTAAGACATATGGCATTATAATATCTATTATGATCAAGGAATATGTAGGGTGCAATGAGAAAAGAATACATGAATTTCAAATTGGATAACCTAGAAGAAATGGACAATTTTCTAGAAAAATACAACCTTCCAAGACTGATCCAGGAAGAAAGAAAATCTAAACAGACCAATTATCAACAAAGAAATTGAATTGATAATCAAAACACTCCCCCAAAAGAAAATCCAGGTACAGACAGCTTCACTGCCAAATTCTACCACACATTTAAAAAGAGCTAGTACCCATCCTTGTTAAAGAATTCCGAAAAGTAGAAGAGAGGGAATACTTCCAAACTTATTCTATGAGGCCAGCATCGCTCTGATACCAAAACCAGACAAAGACACCAAAAAAAAAAAAAAAAAAAAATTTACAGACCAATATCCCTGATGAACATAGATGCAAAAATCTTGAACAAAGTATTAGCAAACCTAATTTAAAAATGCATCAAAAAGGTCATCCATCATGATCAACTGGATTTATTCTAGAGATGCAAGGATGACACAATATTTGAAAATCCATCAATGTTATACACCACATCAACAAAAGGACAAAAATCACGTGATCATATCAATAGATGCTGAAAAGCATTTGACAAAATTCAACATCTGTTCATGATAAAATCCATCAACAAAATGAGTGTAGAGGGCAAGTACCTCAACATAATAAAGACCATGTACAACAAACACACAGCCAACATCATACTTAACAGTGAAAATCTGAAAGTTTTCCTCTAAGATCCGGATCAAGACTGGATGCCCACTCTCCCCACTTTTATTCAACATAGTACTGGAGGTCCTAACCATGGCAATCAGACAGCACAAAGAAATAAAAGGCACCCAAATTGGTAAGGAAGAAGTTAAACTGTCACTGTTTGCAGATGACATGATACTGTACATAGAAAACCCTAAAGAATCCACTCCAAAACAATTAGAACTAATAACTGAATTCAGCAAAGTTATAGGATACAAAATCAATAAACAGGAATCGTTACTTGCATTCCTATATACTAATGATGAAGTAGCAGAAAGATTAATCAGAAAAAAAAACTCCATTTATAATTGCATCAAAAGAATAAAATACCTAGGAATAAACCTAACCAAGGAGGGGAAAGACCTATACCCTGAAGATTACAAGACACTCATGAAAGAAATTAACGAAGACACCAATAAATGGAAATAAATTCCATGCTCATGGATAAGAAGAATCAAAATGGCCCTCCTTCCTAAACAAATCTACAGATTCAATGCAATCCCTATTAAAATACCAACAGCATTCTTCAATGGACTAGAACAAATAGTTCTAAAATTCATATGGAACCACAAAAGACCCTGAATAGCCAAAGCAATCCTGAGAAGGAAGAATAAAGGTGGGGGCATTACGCTCCCCAACATCAAGTCCTACTACAAAGCCACAGTAATCAAAACAATTTGGTACTGGCACAAGAACAGAACCATAGATCAGTAGAACAGAATAGAGAGCCCAGATATAAAGCCACATATATATGGCCAATTAGTATATGATAAAGGAGCCATGGATATACAATGGGGAAATGACATTCTCTTCAAGAACTGGTGTTGACAAAACTGGACAGCAACATGCAAGAGAATGAAACTGGATTACTGTCTATCCCCATATACAAAAGTAAACTCGAAATGGATCAAAGACCTGAATGTAAGTCATGAAACCATAAAACTCACAGAAGAAAATATAAGCAAAAATCTCTTGAATATAAATATGGGCAACTTGTTCTTGAACACACGTTATTGGGTAAGGGAAACAAACCGAAAAATGACCAAATGGCACTGCATCAAACTAAAACTTCTGTATAACAAAGGACACCATTAGCAGAACAAAATGGAATCCTACAGTATGGGAGAATATATTTGTAAACAACATATAAGATAAGGCATTAAAATCCAAAATATATAAAGAGCTCACACACCTCAACACCCAAAAATCAAATTACCCTTAAGGAAATGGGCAGAGGATATAAACAGACAATTTTCCAAAGAAGAAATTCAGATGGCCAATAGATACATTAAAAGATGCTCCACATCACTAATTATCAGGGAAATGCAAATTAAAACCACAATGAGATATCACCTCACGCCAGTTAGGATGGCCAACATAGAAAAGAATAGGAATGACAAATGCCGGCAAGGATGCGGAGAAAGAGGTGCCCTCCTACAATGGGAATGTAAATTAGTTTAACCATTGTGGAAAGCAATGTGGAGGTTCCTCAAAAAATCTAAAAATAGAAACACCATTTGACCCAGCAATTCCACTCCTAGGTATTTACACAAAAAATACACGTTCTCAGATTCAAAAAGACATATGCACCCCAATATGTATCATAGCACTACTTACAATAGCTAAGTTATGGAAGCAACCTAAGTGTCCATCAGTAGATAAATGGATAAAGAAGAAGTGATACATACACACAATGGAATATTATTCAGCCATGAGAAGAAAATAAATTCTACCACTTGCAACAACATGGATGGAGCTAGTAGGTATTATGCTCAGTGAAATAAGCCAGTTGGAGAAAGACAAGTACCAAATTATTTCCCTCATTTGTGAAGTATAACAACAAAGCAAAACTGAAGGAACAAAACAGCAACAGACCCACAGACTCCAAGAAGGCAGTAGCTGTTACCAAATGGAATAGGTTTGGAAACGTGGGTTGGGAGGGAGGTAGAAGGGTATTAAGGGGCATTATGAATAGCACAGGGAACCAAGTAAGGACCCTATAGCATCTTACTATGCTGATGGAGAGTGACTGCAATGGGCAGAAGCACAATGTTGTTTAAGGGAAACCTTCATAAGATTGCATATTAATTATACCTTAATAAAAAAAACTCTTCGTTTCAAAATGTTCTCCATTTTTTTTGTATTTCATATTCTAATTGGGTTTAGTAAGGTTATATGTGATTTCCCCACTAACTAAACAAGAAAACAAATATCAGAATAGACCAATCTTAAATTATTCAAATAGGAGTATAAGGAAATCTGTGATAAAGCAGCATATATTCATAAAAATAATTGTATTCATTGATTGTCTTTTGCTTATGGGAGCCTTTTGCTTGTCAGTTCTTATAATTAGTACTTAAGTCATTGGGCCACCCAGAATGGGTGAGGAACAATTAATGAAAAAGCAGCAATAAACTCAAAATTTTGCACTGAGGGATTGCCAGGCCAAATGGATGTAAGGAATTGGATGTAAGTTGAGTATAGGTTAAAACAGACATTTAAGTATTACACCTAGGTTGGTAGTTGATCAATGCTAAGGTTCAAATTGAGTGAAATAATCTAGACTGGTGTCTTCTGCTCACTGATACAAAGGAAAGATCATAGAAAAAATTGGAAAGTGAGAGGAATCAGTAACTGAGTCCCTTTTGCAACTCATACCAATTCGTATGTATTCTGAATGTTTCTTTTGAATTGTTATTTTTACTTCTTTTGTAGAAACAAATAAGGATTTGATTTTCTTACACACTAAGTTACATAAAATTTAGGCAAGCTGTAATTCTCAGTTACTTACCATTTTCATAGTGATTGTCATTTTTCTGTCAAATCCATTTTTATTGTAAAATTTGGGAAAACTCTTGTGCATCTCTGATCTTCTGTGAGACCATAGCTAAAGAATTAGAAATTGTTATGCTATACTAAAGGTACACATAAAATGTTATAATGAGCTCAGCATATTTGGGAGATTTAGGTTTAAATCTTTTACTCAGCATTAGAAAACTTTTGCACAAATCCTTTCAAGTCTTTTTAAGTAGCCAGAATAGTGTAGTGCTTAAGTTCATGGATTTTGGAACCAGACTGCCTGGGTTTATATCCTATCTAGCTATGTACCCTTCAGCAAGGTATTCCCCTCATGCAAAAGAGTGAAGAATGTGCCTCTACCTACTGCAGGTACCAGCCCACAGATGGCTAGAGCTGGAGGAGGGAAGAAATTCTTAAATTTACTTCATAGGTTTGATTACTAGTGTGATCTAGACTTAATAAATACTGAATATAGATTGTATTTGGGGACTTAAAGCAAATAGGTTTTGTTTTGTTTTGTTTGCTTATTTGTTTTTTAAAATAAAATAGACTAGAAAATTATTGAGGACTGCTCTTATTATCATTGGAGGCAGAGATAAAACAAGACAAATGAGTGGCTTAAGGGAACAGTCAAAGCAAAAATAAAGTTGTTTTATGATTACTATCCAAAGTCCTCATTGTTTACAACAACTGTTATATACAGATTTTGCAAGGATATAGCCACTATATTAGGAACTCCTCCAAACCATTGTAAACACCAAGCTTTACTGAATGCAACTTAATGAGTACATATAAAGGGACCCTATTCCCTTCCTAGAAGAATTCCTGACATACTCCTATTTTATTTACTTCTGCCTAACCCTTTCCTATTATGGTTCTTTTAAAATAATCTTGTGTATTATGTTCCTATACTAAAAACAGCAACAGTAACATTAAATATAATAAATAGGGTTAAAATACCTCAGGGATCTGTGTGAAACAAATCCTTAATTTTCAGCCTAGTTGAAACAATTCTCTGTGGTTCTGCAGTTACAATTTGTCCAGTGCAATTTACCACAGGAAGTTACATTTCGGTATTAGTTCCTGTGGTCTTCTGCTTATTCCCTGTGTAGGAAAAAGGCATGTGGATAAAAAAAATGGCAGCATACTGTTCACTTCAGTGAGTCTTAAATACTTAACATATTGAGTACATTTGATAGATATAGTAAATAATCAAAAGCAACCTTCTTAGTTGATACTATCATTTACTGAATATTCTGTAACTGAATGAACACAAAGGGTTCATTTCTCAGTGAGTGTCAGTTCTCAAATCTGGGGTTTGCCTCTTGTGAGTATCAGCTTCTTGTAAATGTTAGCAGCTCATAAGATTCAACCCAGTCTGAAAGTAAGAAAGGAAAATTTATCACTTGCAGCCAGAATGGAGAACACAGAATAAATCCCAAAGCAGCATCTCCCTGAACTAAGCGCAGGGCAGCTCTTTTACAGGTACCAAGAGGTCAGTACAATTATGGATGGTGCATAAATTATGCAAATGAAACAAAAATTCCGTACAATTCTGATTGGTGCTCAGAAGAGGGGTAGCAATTGGTCAAAATTCTCAAACCTTGGCAACAGGGAGAGGGCCTCCAGGTAGCAGTCAGGGGAGTTCCTGCAGTGGCAAACAGCAACTGTTATGCTCTTCTGAGTGTCTGGTCCTCCCAGAACATATTTTTCTGTAAAACAACTCAGCAATGAATGTTACCTTAAGTTCTCCATTAACCCTTTTTCTGCCTAGCTATCTAGTTCCATCACAGGCAACTAAATTATATCCATGTTGCTTTTCTGTAGGAAACATAACAAGAGATTGTTTATCATTTCAAGTTAGGTGTAAATATTGGGGACATTTTAAGTAACCTATCTATATATTGAGGCACAGAACTTCACAGATTGTGCTATGGAATAGTTCTCTCTTCACTGAGATTCTTTACTTGCATTTCTATGGAAGACACTGCTCTTTGAAAGTTACACCATCTTCTAATATATGTCACCCACATGAAGTGTACCATGTCACCAGTATTTGAGATATATTTTCTAAACTATCAAGGCCATAGAGGTGAATATCACACCTAGAATGAATTCCCTCCATACAGATAATTCCCATGGACTCTTGCCTTTTAAGGGTCCTTAGTACAATTTCTGATTTAACTTAATTACCCACAGATATCTCTAACAACAAAGAATGGGATAATTCATATAGCTATAATTTTCAAGACCATCTGAGAATGTGGCCTAAAATATATTCCCCTGATTTTCCAGAAATGGAGGACAACTGCCTAAATATTAAATATCTCTTTCAAGATTCTTCTATGCTTTAAATAAGCCAAGAAAGTAGGAAATTGAAATGCCTGACAATAATCCTATCTGTACAGGTTCACTCTATATGATTTATTTATCATAAAATAATAACTTTTCATATTCCAACAATGTGTTTTTCTTATGTTTGCTTATTATTATTAGTTATTTTATTCCTCTGATGGCTTCTATATGGCATATATAATTGTGAAAGTAATTCAAATATCATAATGTTAAACCAAAAAATATATGGCCATTTTAGAAGTGAACTTTCCTACTGAAGGTGTATTTCTCAGATCAACAGTATCAGTATTTCCCAGGGAGTTTAAGGGAAATGCAGTATCTCACACTCACCTCAGATTTAGTGTATTAGAATATATGCATTTGAACAAGCTCCCCATTATATATACACTGAAGTGTGAAAAGCAATATTTTAAAATAGTAATAGAAATCCTACAAAATTCCAGGTATTGATTGGAGTTGTGAAAATTAGTAAAGAGAAACCTCCCTGACATGGAAGCAGGAGGCCTGCAAGGGGAGCTCTCATGCTGACCACCCCTTGCAGGTCCCACAGAAGAGAAGGACATGTTTTGGCTTCCTCACCATCCAGTAGGTGGAGGGAAGAGTTTCTGCCACCACCAGCAGCAGGCTAGCCAATGAGAAACTATCACAACTCAGCCAATGAGAAGCCATGTCATGTGGGAGTCCCAGTTCCTTCCAATGGACTTTTGCTTAGAATAGTCCCCTCATCCCCCACCCACCACCATCACCCCATTTTCTTCTATAAAAGTCTCCTCTCCTTTATTCTGCAGCCTGCAGTTTTGCCATAGCTTGCTTGTCCAGAATTGCAATTCTCTGCTGCTGCTGACTAAACCCATATTTGCTGAAAAAAATGACTGGTTTATTTCTGACTAGCACAGCGAATCAAAACACTTTTCTTTTTCTTCTATTGGAATTTTCAAAAGTTATTGTTTTCCTACAGTAAAACATTATTATAAAAGATAAGTAAAAATCCTGTAGGCTGATTAGGTTCATTCTGTCTAGTAAAATGGAAAGTAGCACACAGTGAGAATGGTTGGTTTTTGGTGGGAGGATGGAAATGAAAACCACAAATTTCTAATGCCTTTATAGCTGAATTTCTGAAACGTGAACACATTCAAATATATATGATTGATTTATTTATTGCTTTTTAAAAAGTTTACTTGTCTATCAGTCATAGGCTGATACAAATACTTGAACTTTTAAAGGGAAAATAACTATTGAGATAGAACATCTTAAGAAAAATAACATTACTCTATGCTCTAGGGACCAGTGAAACAATATTTACTAATAATTCACATGTGTATGTATGTATATATATATCTTTCTATTATTTAATAGAAGAATTTCTCCCCTATAAGTATTCACAGATTGCAGATTTACACTTTGAACTGCATTCAGACCAGCATTATAAAACAGAAAGTTAGAAAATAAATTTGGAAACTGTGTTTGCCAATGTGAATCAGGTTGATACTGGTTACTGACAAGAATTAAATAAAATTCCTGTTATTTTTTTGTATTTAAAAAATATAACTATTTCTTTGAAATCTTTAAATATCTGAGTTATTTACAGGATTTATTAAACCAGATGTTTTATTCCATCAAAACCTAGTCTTTCAGAAAGTTTTCGTTTTTCCAGTACTCTCAAAATGCATTTTTTCTTGTTTTTCAAAACCAACCTGAAGCAGATGAATTTCCAGATCATAAGAGATTGTTATAATGTAGCTAAATTAAACTTAAAAAGTTTCTTTCACAAGATTTTGAGGAAGATATGATTCAGAAAAACAGCAAGTATTACAACTTTTTCTTGTAGCATTTAATGTTTTTATTATGAATATTAAAAACCAAAACTTAGACTGTAACCTTCTAATACAAAAATACCTACTATGTTGAGACCTATCTAATATGCTAAAATTTTGGTAAATGGCTTTTCATAAGTCTGGTTAAAGTTCTATGAAAGTATACCACTATTATAAATTTTAAAATCTCTGTCATTATATAAAATTTTCTGCCACAAATACAGTGATTTGATCATAAGTGTAAAATTCTCCTGTGAAGTTAAATCTGAAATTACAGTAGTTACCAACAAACAAACTTGCATTTACAATAATGCCCACAGTAATATATTTAGTATCTCTATTTAGTTATCCAAAAAAAATCAGTTAAAAAAGAAAGAAAAAGTAAATTGATGTTAGAATTCTTATAACAATAAAGTGGTTTGAGCAAGACTACCCATTCCTACCCATTCCTTGGATAACAATTTTAAGGTCTTGACACAAGTTTTATATATGAAAATTTAAACATATATTATGTATACTTAAAGGTACTAAAAAGCAAATAATATTAGGCTGACACTGTAAGGGATTCAACCCTGGAGGAAAGAAAAATGCATTGGTTGAGATAAACATTCATGTCTTTTTCCCTGAGGACACTCTCCTAATTTTATAACATAGGACAACTAGAATTCAAACAGGAAGCTACAGACTTATTGGTTTGAATATAATATAATGAATTTTGGAGCTGTGTAAGTCCAGGGAGAGGAAATCCTGGGGCAAATTACCTCTAAAAACCGAAATCAGTCAAAGGGAGAAATAAAGTTTAAAACCTGTTTATTGCTCAGAAACTGCAGTCCTGGGCCATCTTTCTCCTCTGCTCTGCAAAAAGCAAAAACCGACCCTCCCCTCACCTCTCAGGTACTGATAAACCCTCTGTTGCCCAGATAATTACCCATTGAAATGGAGATGAAATTATCTCCACCCCTGAGGAATGATTCAAATGCACAAAAGCCATACTTCTCTCCACCCTTGAGCACCTATTGATAAGCAGATGTACTAAAGCCAGGCGAGATATTCTGGAAATGTTACAATTTTATCCACAGGCCACCCTTCCAGAAATCTCACCTTACAATTTACTCATTCCCCCTCTTCCGGCCAATCTAATAACATACAATTGCAACAGCAATAAAATTTTGATAATCCTCAAGCCAGATGATTCAGCCTATGCACATTAAGTAAATGTACTTTACAGCACAATTTCTCACTAAGCACAAAATATATTTCTATACTTGTTTACTCATTCCTAACAACCATGCTAGAGTGCTCACAAAATTTTCACCAAATGTTAGACAAAGTCAAGCCTCTCTAAGCATTTTTGTCTTGACAACAGCAACACAATCATGATAACTCTCATGCCAGAGGATTCAGCTAGGTTCAAAGTCCCATGCAGATTAAGTCCAAGGCTTGTCCATTCCAGCCATCATGGGGCAGCTGCAGCCAGGTGGTGCATACAGGATACAAGGACTGCAGCAGGAAATAACCATGACTTTGGGAGGCCTCTTTGCTGTTATTCAAGGAATATGCAGGAGATCAGCTTCCAGGCCTTTTCCCCAAGGTGCCAGAAGAGCCAGCCATTGCTGGTCCATGTGTTGAAATGTCCAGAGCCACGTACATTTGATTCCTAATTGCTGCACCCATTCTTGCAGTGCATGTCCAATAAAGTGGGTGCCTTGATTGCTCTCAATCACCAGCGACCAGCCATAGGCTGCAAAGAGATGCTCCAGGCCCCTCTTGGTGGTTTGCTGATCTGCACGACATGCAGGAAAAGCAACCAATAGTCCAGTAGTTGTGTCCACACATGTCATGGCATACCTATTTCCTTCTGATATGGGCAAAGGCCCAATATAGTCTATTTGCCACCTCACAAGGGGTATTGGCTCCCTTATTATTGTCCCACGTTGCTCTGGGGCTTGGTGTAAATCCCTCTTAGGGCACAGAGGCACTCCTTCCAGGCTCTGCTGACTTCTTCAAAGGTCAATGGCAAGCCCCACCTACGGGCTACAGCCCACATTGTCTTTTGCCCTACGTGCAACAAACACTGGTGTAGCCATTGCGCCACATCAGAGGCAGACTTTCCTTCTAGCCAGTGCACCTGGGCCAAAGTGTCTGCTTCATCATTCCCTGGGGATGCCAAAGGCAGATGGCCAATCACATGATATACAGTAGGTATCTGTGCCATGCCACTCCATGGCCTTTGGGTCCAGTCTCTCTCCCACCCCACCATGGGATAGGTGGTTATCACCTTGGTTGGAACTCTCCCAGTGACATAGCCAGCAAGGCGTGGTACACAGCCGACTATTGCTTCTCTCTTAAGTTGTACCAGATCTCTGTTCCTTTCCATAGTTTTGGCCAGGCTCCAGCTGGCAACAGAAGCAGCAGCAGTGGCAACAGTAGCCTTAGGCTCAGGCCACTGGCCTGGGTTGGCATGGCCAGCAGTGATGGTGGTGCCTCCATGACCACACAAGTGTAGATACATGCCCCTCGATGTGAGCACCACTTACTTCTCCCCATCATTTCTTGGGGTGGCCCTCCCAAAGGTCACACCCATTATAATAGATTTTGGGTTCAGAAGAATCCTGCCAACTATGCCAGGTGTAAGTTCAGGAAGAGGAAATCCTGGGGAAAAATACCTCTAAAAACTGAAATCAGTCAAAGGGAGAAATCAAGTTTTAAAACCTGTTTATTGCTCAGGAACTGCAGTCCCAGGCTTTCTCCTCTGCTCTGCAAGAAGCAAAACCGGCCCTCCCCTTACCTCTCAGGTACAGATAAGCCCTCCCCTTGCCCAGGTAATTACCCATTGATATGGAGATGAAACTTATCTCCACCCCTGAGGAATGATGCAAATGAACTAAAGCGGTACTTCTCTCTACCCTTGAGCACCTATTGATATGCAGATGTGCTAAAGCCAGGTGAGATATTCTGGAAATGTTACAATTTTACCCACAAGCTGTCAGAGCAGCTGGAAATTGAGGGAGAAAATATTATAAAGAAGAAAGAGACATAGTAGAGGAGCCCCAATCTGTATCTAAATTCTCTCTGAATCCTTGGCTTTTAACTGAGCATGTGCAGGAGAGACTCCAAGAAGCTTAGAGGAAAACATCAACTAAAAGTCTGAAAGAACTCAGTCAAATTTCAGTTGCTGTCCACTTTAAGGGACACAGAATTATAATTTTGAACCCTACCAAATTAGAAGGGCTTGTTAAATGCCTTATGTTTTCCACTGAAATTCAAGAAGCACTACACCTTCCTAGCAATGATTATGTTGTAGTACAAAGCAATTCTCTCTAAACACATGGGTATATCTCAGAAAGCCTCCAAAAATTTAATGTGATCATCCAGTAATTTAACTATATACTAGAACAAAAAGTACTCTTTCAGAGAAAGAGAACAAAATCCATAATCTACTATGTATCATCCACAATGTTTGTTATATAAGGAATAGTTACTAGACATGTAAAGAAAAAGAAAATGTGACTAATAAGCAAGAGAAAATAATAATAAGATTACTTAAATACCAGAATTAACCAAAAGGACGATCACTCAGAACCATCATTAATTGGACCATCATTCATTGTTTATCAGTTAAATGTAAGCATGCTCAAGGACTTAGAGAGAGATGACTGCAATGAGTGAAAAAAAATGGGAAATCACAGTCAAGAAATGAAAACAGAGCAAAACAGACAAAAGAAAAAAACCCCAGTAAATTCTGGGACCAAATTTGCAATAAATGAAATAAAAATTTTCTGAGTGTGATTAACAGAAGACTAGACATATCAGAGGAAAGTATCATTAAAATTCATAATAGCTCAATAGATTTATATAATGCGAAGAGAAGTAGGAACAAAGATTGAAAATAATAAAGAGAGCTTTAGTGAGCTGAAGGGCAATTTCAAAATTTAAAAATATAAGTTGAATTCTAGGAAAAGAAGGGGAAAAATGGAACAGAATCTTGAATGAGGATAGTTCCAAGAAAGTCATCAAATCAGTGCAGAGTAAATACCAATACACGTACCTCAGAATCATATAGTTACAGTGATAGAAACTACACGTAAGAGGAAGTCTGGAAAGCAGCCAAGATGTGGGAGTGGGAACAGAAGATTACATTTAAGAGAACAATGAATTGAATGACAACTTATTTTCCTCAGGAGCAATAGAATCAAGAAGATACGGAACTATCTTTTTTCCCTGAATTTTATTGATATATTGCATAAACTTAAGCTGTTCAACAAAATTATTTGAGATATGCATATATAACAAAATAAGTATCACAATTGTAAGACCAGAGGTACCGGAGGAAGGGACGGGTCTCACTGGAGGAAGCTGACTCAAGCCAAATAAGAAAGAGAATGGCGAATGTCACTCAAATGATTCAATGGAAGGTCCCTAGCCATGGGTCCTGCCTAGAACACGCATCGCAGTACTCTCTCTCCCCAGCAATCCAGCATGACCAATCATCGGTGATCACGACACCCACAATGGCCAATTAGTTCTGTCCATAACCTCAGAGCTCCCGCAGCACCCTTGATAAGCCTGTCGCCCCTCCTGCTGGGCGCAACTTCCCTGTCCTGTGGATACGTGGACCGGTGAACCTTGCCCAGGATTGTGCTAATAAAATTTTTGGGGGCTCCTTTGTTGCCACTTGCCTGGTCTGGTTTCATCTACCTTACAACAATAAGATTAGTTTATATCCATCTATGTATTCACATGTTTACAAATATTTTTTTCCTTATGAGAACTTTTAAGGTTTACTCTTTCAGCCACTTTCAAATATTCAATACAGTATTGCTAACTATAATCATCACACTGTATGTTACATCACCAGAACTTACTTATCTTATAAGTGGAAGTTTATATCTTCTGGCCACTGTCACTGTAGTCCTCCACCCTTTATCCCTCACTTCCAACATCTACAAATTTGATCTCTGTTTCTATGAGTTTGGGTTTTTTACTACACATGTGAGATCATACAGTATTTATCTTTCTTTGTCTAACTAATTTATCTTAGCATAATGCCCTCAAGGTGCATCTGTGTTGTTGTAAATGACAGGATTTCTTTCTTTTTTGTGGTGGAATAGTATTCCATTTTGTGTGTGTCAGTGTGTGTGTGTGTGTGCGTGTGTGTGTTCACATGCACACATGTGCATGCACCACATTTTCTTTATCTATTCATCTGTAGATAAGTACTTAGGTTGCTTCCATGTCTTAGCTATTGTCAATAGCTGCAATGATCGTGAAGATGCAGATCTTTAAAATGAAATGAAAGGGTGATTTCATCTCCTTAAGATACCAACCCAGAAGTGAAATTGCTGGGTTGTATTGTAGTTCTGTTTTTAATTTTTGAGGAACCTCCATTCTGTTTCACATGGTGCCTACCCCAATTTATATTCCCACCAACAGTGCACAAGGGTTCCTTTCTCCATATCCTTGTCAGCATTTTTTATCTCATTTCTTTATGTTGATAGCTATTCTAACGTGTAAGGTAATATCTCACCATGGTTCTGATTTGCATTTCCCTAATAATTAATGATGGGCTTTTCATGTGCCAGTTTGCAATTTGTATATCTTCTTTGAAAAAAAATGTCTATTCATGTCCTTTTCCCATTTTTTAATTGGACTATTTGGTTTTTATTGTTAGTCAGTTGTATGAATTCCTTATATATTGTGGACATTAACTCCTTATCAGATGTGGTTTGTTAATACTTTCTCCCATTCTGCAAATTGTGTTTTCATTTTGTTGATCATTTCTTTTACTGTGCAGACGTATTTTAGTTTGATGTAGTGTATGGAATGTTGCCTTTATAGTGATGGAAGAATAAATAATGTAAGCACTGTGCATACATTTGAAAACTTGACTTAAGGCCCTTCTCTAAAAATATTTTAGGTGTTTGGAATTTTGTATTCTTTTTTGCATAAAATACTCACATAGGATATGGTTATTTCTCTCTTCAGTTTTGTTTAATGGAGTGAAAATTTAGATTCATTGTGAACTTTATATTTTTATGACCATTTTTCTATGATTCTTAAATTTGCTTTGGTGATACACAGATTAACAGTTTTTGGTAGTATAGCCTTAATAAATCTTTACAAATATTTAATTCAGTATTGCCATAATGAACTGTTCTTATTAAATGCATACTTCTTAATAACACTTTATTTAATGAAATTTCATAAATAAGTACTAATTCTATAAAATGATTAGAAAAAAATTGACTCTTTGTAAGCATAGTCCTCAATTTGTGGGTATGGAGGAAATAGCCTACAAGTTATAAAGGTTAAATTTATGCCTTATTTTAGATAGAGTAGGAAAGTGGATTTTCTGGGTTGGCTAAGTGGGGGTTGGATAATAGCTTCTAATTTATTTTATTTTTGTTATTTTGACTTGTTTGGCTTCTTGCATCTTTGTTAGATTATTTCTTCAGATGGATTTGTTGTAAAATAAAATTCACTGAAATCAGTAAATAGCTCTGCTATAATACAAGTTAATGATTCTACTCTTGCAAGGCCATTCAAATCACTCCACAGAATAAAACACAGGACTTCACATCTTCTATTTTCATACTTACTTTACATATGCCTTTCCATTTTTCCACTGACACCACCAACAACTGGCTTAATGTGCTTCATATATCTCATTGATCATAGCATGAGCTGTACCCCATATAAACACAACTACAGCAGTATTAGGAAATATGTCTTTTACCACCACCTGAAACTAAAAATAATGAAATGCCTTAAGTTTCTTGTGTCCAGTTATACCTTCTTTTGTTTGTGACTAGCCCGCATGCCATTCTTGAAAGGGGGGGCTGTAATACATCATATATGGAAAGGTTTAGGAAAAGCGAAAAAGCTTATTGTTATCTTTCAGTTTTAGCCAAATCTGAAAATGAAAATTCTCTGAATGTGTAGTACATTACTAAATAAGACTATAACTGAAGCTGTAAGGGTAGTAGAAGTCTGCCAAGCTCAATCTAGCTATTTTAATGCCAACATTTACTTGGTCAAAAATGAAAAACCCAGAACAATGTAACCCACACAGTTAAACTAAGAGATGCATTTACATTAATTATAGAAGCCTAAGACTGCATTATAGTTAAGTATAAGAAAGTCTGTCTTTACTTGAATAAATTTCTTGAAGGCTGGTCAGGGATTCAGCTTGTTTGTATTTGTACTATACCAGGTGGTCTTGACTGCTGTTATGAATAAAGAAGAGGTAAAATATTGTTTGAAAGAAAAAATATAATTTAAGTATGAATTAATGTATTTATCACCAAAACCTGCTGTAACTCAGGCATATATTTGTGAGATGGTTGCTCAGAAGGGCTGTCAAAAGAAATACAACAAAACAATCCCACTATATACATAATGAGTAAAAGCCCATGTCCTTGACTTTATTAGCACAATGGTCTACAGAAATATAGTAATTACCCTGTCGTATTTACTGTGGACTGTAATGAATTTAGATTCTTTCTATTTACAAAAGAAGTTAGATAGTTGAATGAGTTAAAAAAATCCTAGTTTAAAGAATGATCGTGTTCTCCAACTCTTCACGTTGTATACATTAAATATGAACAGCTTTTTACAAGTTGATCATACCTGATAAAGTGGTAAAAAAAACATTCTGAATTATTGTGAAGTAGTTCAAGTATTTGCACATTATGAATCATTTGCTTATCACATGAACTACACATTTCATATCATTATTACAAAGGACAATGTTGGAATAAAATCCCTGACTGTGTACTGGTGCTAGATCTGCAGAAAGCAGCAGCTATACAAACATGTAACTTTCAGAGAGTTTCTGAAATAACTTTGGAGAAAAGTTTATGCAAATTTGAATTATATTACTATTGCTTCTGTGAGATTCTAACAGTCACAAACCTTTACTAAGGGTACTGAAGATAGTTAATAGGTGATAGATGAATAGACAGATAGTTGTAGAAAAGTTCGTTGTTAATGAATGTATGGTATTTTATGCTCCATGGCCACTCTAAACTGTATGATCAGGCATTCATGACCTCAAATATCCATGTAAAACAAAACATTGTATCATAACATCCTTAGAAACATCTAAAACAAAAGGTGAGTTGATACTATGTTGTCATTAATAAACCAAGTAGAGAAAATATGCATTAAAAAAATTGGTGTTGATATGATTAAGGATATGGAATCTAGAAGGAAAGATACACTTTCAAAAGTATTCACCTTTACATTTATTTCTTAGTCCATACAAAGATGTTTTGGATTTTAATATAATAAGTAAAGTGATGAAGAACTTAACAAACACAATGTCTTTGTACAGATATTACAAAAGTCTCTAATGCTGCACAAAATTTAGGTGTTTACAAAGAAAAATTAAAAAGTAGCATTAATATCAACTTCTCCAAACAAGAAACTACTAGAAAAAAATAGACAGGGACTTATTTGTGAATTTCATAATTGGCACATCTCATAATTACTCTTAAAATTATGTATAAATTAATCCACTTTTTCCATATTGGAAACATTATGTTAACCCAAAATACAAAAAACAAAAAACACGATTTACTGACGAGTATAATACTCTTTCCAGTATAATCAATACAAAGTCTGTACCATCTTTAGAATTATGATAGATAATTGAAATTTACCAAATATAATCAAATGTTATAATGTTTAAGATAATAAAATCTTATGTAGTTCATCCCATTAATATATTGCAGTATATTTTTAGTACTAATTTTCCAAGCATATATATGACTGTGTATCTTTTGTCAATATAGATTAAAATTATTTTGTAATAGTACATTGTAGAATGAAGTTTCCAAAATTAAATTTCTTAAATTACTTCAAGGTCTGCAGTGTTAACAGAATATATTTTCTAATCATAATAAAATAAAATTAGAAAGCTACTAACAGAAATGTATCTTAAAAATCCTATTAGTCTTGAAATAAAACAGTGACTTAAAGAGCAATTTATAAGAGAAATAAGCAACAATTAAGTCAATGCATGTTAAAATTTGTGGGGCACAGCTAACAGAATTTAGGAGGAATTTTACAGCTTTAAGTTTTATTTGAACACAAGTTGTGAATTTGAACACAAATGAACTAGTATTCAGTAGCATGACAGAGTCAGTAACAAAATATGAAGAATCATGATATGATCAAAAGTCAATAATAAAAACAATAGAGGCGACTGGGACTTTAAAAAGATCAAAAACTTACACAATACTTATATGAGAGTGATGAATAAAATGTAAGAAAGAAAAGACAAAAAATGAACAAAATAAAGAACGAAAAAGGGTACATTCACAAGACAAAATATTGCATACAATAAATTCAAAATATTTATGAAACATACATCCTGGAAAACTGTAAAAGGTATGAGAAAATGTAAATTCTTTACATAAGAGCAATAATTTTGGAAACTTGATGTTTTATTTATTTATTAGCTCAAAAAGTCTCATATCTAGATGAATTTCAAGTAATTTTTACCAAATTAACCAACTTTATGTACTTTTCTATATAAAAAAATGAGAGATAGGAGAATTATTCCCAACTAATTTAGTAGGCGTAACATAATTTTGATTCCAAAACCTAATAAGGATTATATCAAAAGGAAAAGTTAAAAGTTGTCTTTTCATGATAAACACCTCAAATTAATTAGAATCCATGAGGTATTTCCTAAGGTGATAGACTGTTTCTCTATAATAATAACAATCTACATGATCAAAATCATACTTAACTGAGATAAACTTTTTTTTAATTGAAAATAAAACACGTTGTGCCACTATTATAGAGACTATTTGAGATTCTATACAAATAATATAAGTTCAAATATTGCAAGAGAAGGAATAAATTGTCAATATTTACTATGACTAGAATATCAAATACTAAACATATCAGAGTCAATTCACAAACTTCTTAACTTGTCAAGAAATATCAGTTGGTTTGCTAGAAACAAAATCAGAGTAATGGACAACTTAAAAATGAGCTAATACACCTAATAACATGTACTGGTGAAGATGCAGGGGAATTAAACCCTCATATAATATTGATGAAGGTTTCAACTATTAGAATCTTCTTGAGAATAATCTAGTTTTTCTTAGTCATGTTCAACATGGTTATGCAGCAGTCCAGTCCTCAGTATGTAACAGTAAGACTGATTCTTATATAAAGGGATCTGTAAGGGTGGTAAAGGATACATGAAGTTACAGTGGTAGGAAACTGAAAGTCTCCTGACTGTCTTTCATGAGAAAGGGTAGGTAGAATGTGGAAGGCATGCACTTATTAAGCATCTAGAAGCAAATCATTAAGTATGCACAACAAAACATGGAGTGATCTTAAAGCCAGTGTTGAGTGAATCAAATGTAGAAACTAAAGACACGTTGTAGCCTTATAAGAGTTAAATGGAAAACAGACAAGTAGCATGCATATTTTACAAATATATTTACTTTTTCAGGGACATATAACAAATGTATTATAATAATCCCCTATGTAAAGGAGCATGGAAAGAAGAAAAAATCAAAATAAAACAACCATAAACTAAGAAAGAAGAATAAACACAAGAATTATAATGCTCTGTGCCCTGAGGAGTAGCAGTTGCTCAAAGCTCAGAACTTTAGACTATAATTTAAAATACTTAAAATCAAATAAAAATATTGTTTCGCTATGTACAAACCCCATGTTTGTCAACTGATTTTTACAACACACTCTAAGGTAATTACAGTCTCTTCAGGGGATTTGTACATATCTATGATTGCAAAGCAAATGTAACCAAGATTTAACATGCCTAGAACTGGTGTTTTGCCTCAATAATGTAAATAATGTAATGCAAATGTGTGTACAACTTATGAGTTTCCTAATTTGCTTGACATGGCTCTATTTTTTATATGTAACTATTACATGTTGTTGAGTATGTTTGGGTAATTTCACTTTTAACCAGCTAGCTCTTCCTATTTTTGTTTCTACAACATTTGATAAATAAAACTTTGTAGAAGAAAAGGAAATATTTCTTCTTTGGTGGTAAACATATTCTCAATAATGTCATTTTGGAAGTAGGTTAACATGTATGAGATATAGGTACTTTGAGGCTGCAGGCTAGGAAGAACTAATGACTCACGTGATTGGTGACATTAATAACTTGTTCTGTTTTCTTATTCAGAGCATCGCTACATTACTTGGTACTGCATGCTTTGTTTCTTTTCCAGTGCCCTAAGTGGAAGATGTCAGTTGAGTTCAAAAGCCCAGTATTAATCAGAATGGTTTCCCTATAGCATTTGTTGGCAGGAGATTCAATACTGTATTTTCAAATAGGGTTTCAAGTCTCATATGAAAAAGTACAATTCTCTCTACTCCAGTGTTAAGCTCTTAGCCACTACACCTACTTCTGTGCCAAATCACATTAGAAACATTTGTTTTGTCTAGGTAGTGGAGAAACAGTCTGATGGCATAGTAGTCTCCAGTCATCCATCTCTAAAGTTAGAAGACACTGGGGATGTGTTAATAGCTTTTCCCCTAGCAGGTGGGCCCTATTTTCATGGAAGCCCATTGTTTTAGCTCTTCATAGATTATTTCTAACCCACCTTACATAACAATTCATATATTTGTCAAATATCATGAAGTTTTGTATAAGTAAAGTGCCTTTCAGAACCTTTTTATCCAGTTCTTTTTCTAAGTATGTTTATTTGTTTAAAATATGTTGAATGGACAATGTTGGTAGAACAACGTACAGAATGAAGTTAATGGCCTTTCCATCCACTTTTTAAGAAAACAGAAAATTCATTGAACATAATTTGAGCAGAAACACATCTCCTTTTCTAAGCCTTGTTACAAAAAGGTATTAATAAAACTCTCCAGCAAACCTCATTTCATTTATCTTAGAGGTTGTAATGAAGTTTGTAGATTTTACATCGTTCTAGGAGTAGATTACACATTTCATTAATTTTGTTATTGCCAAAAAAAATGAGAAAAATGCAAAGAAACACCAATGCTGTAACAGTATCATCATAAAGAATCAACATCAAAACTAAACAAAGGAACAGCGCAATTGGGGAGAAATTTAAATGTAGTCTGTGGTATATAAGTCTGATGGCAAGGAGAATACTTTATTATACCTTTGTGTGAGTATTATGAAATGGCATATTACAGGTATAATTCAAATAACTTCCCTTAAGTTACCTAGAGATAGAATGGAAATATTTTTATTCAACTGAAAAGGATACTATAAGAATGAAAACGGCACTATTAAGAATTAACACTGGGACAACAGGCATACAGTCAAATCAGCCCTGGGTTAACCTGGACCTCTGATCGTCTTCCTGAGGGAGAAAGATGCCTATATGTCTGGAGTAGTTGAAGGTCTGTATCTGGAGTCTCTTCTGTGTTTTATGAGTCTGTGGAATACACCACCAGGGAACTTTATATATATATATTTTTTTACTTTATTATTTTATTTTTTACTTTTTTTAATTTTGGTATCACTAATGTACAATCACTTAAACAACATTATGGTTACTAGATCCCCTACTATCAAGTCCCCCCCCACATACCATTACAGTCACTGTCCATCGGCGCAGTAAGATGCTATAGAATGATTACTTGTCTTCTCTGTAAATGTTGCCTTTCCCATGTCCCCCCCACCATACATTATGGGTGCTAATAGTAATGCCCCTATTCCCCAACTATCCCTCCCTTCCAACCCATCCTCCCCAGTCCCTTTCCCTTCAGTAACTGTTAGTCCATTCTTGGGTTCTGTGAGTCTGCTGCTGTTTTCTTCCTTCAGTTTTTTCTTTGTTCTTATACTCCACAGATGAGTGCAATCATCTGATACTTGTCTTTCTCTGCCTGGTTTATTTCACTGAGCATAATACCCTCTAGCTCCATCCATGTTGTTGCAAATGGTAGGATTTGTTTTCTTCTTATGGTGGAATAATATTCCATTGTTTATATGTACCACTTCTTCTTTATCCACTCATCTACTGATGGACATAGGTTGCTTCCATTTCTTGGCTATTTTAAAAAGTGCTGCGATAAACATATGGGTGCATGTGACTTTTTCAAACCGTGCTGCTGCATTCTTAGGGTAAATTTCTAGGAGTGGAATTCCTGGGTCAAATGGTATTTCTATTTTGAGTATTTTGAGGAACCTCCATACTGCTTTCCACAATGGTTCAACTAATTTACATTCCTACCAGAAGTGTAGGAGGGTTCCTCTTTCTCCACTTCCTTGCCAACATTTGTTGTTGTTTGTCTTTTGGATGTTGGCCATCCTAACTGGTGTGAGATGATATCTCATTGTGGTTTTAATTTGCATTTCTCTGATGATTAGCAATGTGGAGCATCTTTTCATGTGCCTGCTGGGCATCTGAATTTCTTCTCTGGAGAAGTGTTTGTTCAGCTCCTCTGCCCATTTTTGTATTGGTTTATTTGCTTTTTGTTTGTTGAGGTGTGTGAGCTTTTATGTATTTTGGATGTTAACCCCTTATAGGATATGTCATTTATGAATATGTTCTCCGATACTGTAGGATGTCTTTTTGTTTTTCTGATGCTGTCCTTTGCTGTACAGAAGCTCTTTAGTGTGATATAGTCCCACTTGTTCATTTTTACCTTTGTTTCCCTTGCCCAGGGAGATATGTTCATGAAGAAGTTGCTCATGTTTATGTCCAAGAGATTTTTGTCTAAGTTTTTTTTAAGAGTTTTATGGTTTCATGACTTACATTCAGGTCTTTGATCCATTTTGAGTTTACTTTTGTGAATGGGGTTAGATAGTAATCCAGTTTCATTCTCTTACATGCAGTTGTCCAGTTTGGCCAACACCAGCTGTTGAAGAGGCTGTCACTTCCCCATTGTGTATCCATGGCTCCTTGATCGTATATTAATTGACCATATATGCTTGGATTTATATCTGGGCTCTCTATTCTGTTCCACTGGTCTATGGGTCTGTTCTTGTGCCAGTATCAAATTGTCTTGATTACTGTGGCTTTGTAGTAGAGCTTGAAGTCAGGGAGCATAATTCCCCCAGCTTTATTCTTCCTTCTCAGGATAGCTTTGGCTATTCAGGGTCTTTTGTCATTCCATATGAATTATAGAACTATTTGCTCTAGTTCATTGAAGAATGCTGTTAGTATATTTATAGGGATTGCATTGAATCTGTGGATTGAGTTAGGCAGGATGGCCATTATGACAACATTAATTCTTCCTATACATGAGCACGGGATGTGTTTCCATTTATTGGTTTCTTCTGTAATATCTCTCATGAATGTCTTATACTTCCAGGTATAGGTCTTTCACTTCCTTGGTTAGGTTTATTCCTTGGGCTTTTATTCTTTTTGATGCAACTGTGAATGGAATTGATTTCCTGATTTCTCCCTCTGCTAGTTCACCGTTAGTGTATAGGAATGCAACAGATTTCTGTGTATTAATTTTGTATCCTGCAACTTTGCTGAATTCAGGTATTAGATCTAGTGGTTTTGGAATGGATTCCTTATAGTTTTTTATGTACACTATCATGTCATCTGCAAACAGGGACAGTTTGACTCCTTCCTTACCAATGTAGATGCCTTTTATTTTTTTGTGTTGTCTGATTGCCGTGCCTAGGAGCTCCAGACTATGTTGAATAAAAGAGGGGAGAGTGGGTATCCTTGTCTTGTTCCCGATCTTAAAGGAAAAGCTTGCAGCTTCTCGCTGTTAAGTATAATGTTGGCTGTGGGTTTGTCATATGTGGCCTTTATTATGTTGAGGTACTTGCCCTCTATATCCATTTTGTTGAGAGTTTTTATGGTGAATGGATGATGAATTTTGACGAATGCTTTTTCAGCATCTGTGGAGATGATCATGTGGTTTTTGTCCTTTTTGTTGATGTGGTGGATGATGTTGATGGATTTTCGATTGTTGTACCATCCTTGCATCGCTGGGATGAATCCCACTTGATCATGATGGATGATATTTTTGATGTATTTTTGAATTTGGTTTGCTAATATTTTGTTGAGTATTTTTGCATCTATGTTCATCAGGGATATCGGTCTGTAATGTTCTTTTTTTGTGGTGTCTTTGCCTGGTTTTGGTATTAGAGTATTGGTGGTCTCATAGAATGAGTTTGGGAGTATTCCCTCCCCTTCTACTTTTTGGAAAACTTTAAGTAGGATGGGTATTATGTCTTCCCTAAATGTTTGATAAAATTTAGCAAGGAAACCATCTGGTCCAGGGGTTTTGTTCTTAGGTAGTTTTTTTTTATTACCAATCAATTTCTTTGCTGGTAATTTTTCAATTCATATTTTCTGTTTCTTCCTGGGTCAGCCTTGGAAGGTTGTATTTTTCTGCAAAGTTGTTTATTTCTTCTAGGCTATCCAGTTTGTTAGCATATAATTTTTCATGGTGTTCTCTCATAATTCTTTGTAGTTCTGTGTTGTCCATAGTGATTTTTCCTTTCTCATTTCTGATTCTTTTTATGTGTGTAGACTCTCTTTTTTTCTTCATAAATCTGGCTCAGGGTTAATCTATTTTGTTTATTTTCTCAAAGAGCCAGCTCCTGCTTTCATTGATTCTTTGTATTGTTTTATTCTTCTCAATTTTATTTATTTCTGCTTTAATCTATATCATGTCCCTCCTTCTACTGACTTTGGGCCTCACTTGTTCTTCCTTTTCTAGTTTCATTAATTGTGAGTTTAAACTGTTCATTTGGGATTGTTCTTTCCTGAAGTAGGCCTGTATTGCAATATATTTCCCTCTTAGCATGGCCTTCACTGCATCCCACATATTTTGTGGTATTGAGTTATTGCTGTCATTTGTCTCCATATTCCTTGATCTCTGTTTTAATTTGGTCATTGATCCACTGATTATTTAGGAGCATGTTATTAAGCCTCCATGTGTTTGTGGGCTTTTTCATTTTCTTTGAGTAATTTATTTCTAGTTTCATACCTTTGTGATTTGAGAAGCTGGTTGGTACTATTTCAATTTTTTTGAATTTACTGAGTTTCTTTTTGTGGACTAGTATATGATCTATTCTTGAAAATGTTCCATGTGCACTTGAGAAGAATGTGTATCCTGTTGCTTTGGATGGAGTGTTCTGTAGATGTCCCTTAGAACTATCTGTTCTAATATGTTTTTCAGGCCTCTGTCTCATTTATTTTCTTTCTGGTTTATCTGTCCTTTGGAGTGAGTGGTGTGTTGAAGTCTCCTAACATGAATGCATTGCATCCTATTTTCCACTTTAATTCTGTTAGTATTTGTTTCACATATGTGGGTAATCCTGTGTGGTGTCCATAGATATTTATAATAGTTATATCCTCTTGTTGGACTGACCCTTTTATCATTTTGTGATGTCCTTCTTTGTCTCTTGTGACTTTCTTTGTTTTGAAGTGTATTTTGTCTGATACAAGTACTGCAACTCCTGCTTTTTTCTCCCTATTAGTTGCAAGAAATATCTTTTTCCGTACCTTTAGTTTCAGTCTGTGTATGTCTTTGGGTTTGAAGTGAATCTCTTGTAGGCAGCATATAGATGGGTCTTGTTTTTTTATCCATTCAGTAACTCTACGTCTTTTGTTTGGTGCATTCAGACCATTTACATTTAGGGTGATTATCAATAGGTATGTACTTATTGCCATTGAAGGCTTTAGATTCATGGTTACCAAAGATTCAAGGGTAATTCTGTCCTATCTAACAGTCTAATTTTACTCACTTTGTATGCCGTTACACACACAACCTAAAGATTCTTTTTTTTTTCCTCCTTTTCCTTCCTTCTCCATTCTTTGTATGTTATGAATCATATTTTGTACTCTTTGTCTATCCCTTGGGTGACATCTATTTAGCCTTAGGAATACTTCCATCTATAAGAGTCCCTCCAAAATGCACTCTAGAGGTGGTTTGTGGGAGGTAAATTCTCTCAGTTTTTGCTTAACTGAAAAATTTTTAATCCCTCCTTCAAATTGAAATGATAACTTTGCCGGGTAGAGTATTCTTGGTTCAAGGCCCTTCTGCTTCATTGCATTAAATATATCATGCCACTCCCTTCTGGCCTATAAGGTTTCTTTTGAGAAGTCTGATCATAGTCTGATGGGTTTTCCTTTTTATGTTATCATTTTTCTCTCTCTAGCTGCTTTTAAAAATCTGTCTTTATCCTTGATCTTTGACATTTTAATTACTGTATGGCTTTGTGTTGTCTTCCTTGGGTTCCTTTGTTGGGAGATCTGTGCACCTCCATTGTTTGAGAGACTATCTCCTTCCCCAGATTAGTGAAGTTTTCAGCAATTACCTCCTCAATGACTCTTTCTATCCCTTTTTCTCTCTCTTCTCCTTTGGTACCCCTGTAATGAGAATATTGTTCCATTTGAATTCGTCACACAGTTCTCTCAATATTCTTTCATTCTTAGAGATTCTTTTTTCTCTCTGTGCCCCAGCTTCTTTGTATTCCTCTTCTCTGATTTGTATTCCATTTACCATCTGTTCTACTACATCAACTCTGCTTTCAAATCTCTCCAATGTATGTCTCATTTCAGATATGGAAGTTCTTAATGATTGAATCTCCAACTTAAATTCGTTCCTGAGTTCTGGAATATTTTTCTGTACCTCCATAAGCATGGTTATAATTTTTATTTTGAACCCTGTGTCAGGAAGATTGGTGAGTTCAGTTTCATTTGGCCCTTTTTCTGGGATTTGTGATATTTTGGTCTGAACCATGTTCTTTTGACATTTCATATTTCTGTGTCGTGCCCACTAGTGTGCAGAAACTCCAATGTCTTGAGCTGCTCAGCCACTAGTGTGAGTTTGGGTGTCATAAGGGAGTGGAGCTGGTGCCTTGGGTGAGGAAAGTTCTGTTTCCTGATTCCCGTCTGCGGTGCCTGTCTCCACTGTCAGAGCCAGTGGGCCAAGCACACACGTTTAAGCCTAAGTGCTTTGCATCTCTAGCTGTTGTAGGTGGGGCCTCTCTATGGCTGGCCTGACACCAGCAAAGTGACTGCCAGTTTGTGCTCCATTGCTGGCAGGCTAAGAGGAAAGTGTAGCAGGCTGTGTGTCACAGTGGTGGGCTTCAGAGTGGAGTAGGAAGGCAGGGGGATGGAGCACCTGAAGTTCTTCAAAGTTCCCAACCAGCTGGCAGAGCACAGACAACCTTGTCCAGGTCTCCCTTCTCCCGTGCAGCAAGCTCTGTGCACAGCCCGCCCCTTCAGCAGCCCTCTCAGTGCTAGGAAGACTCTCAGATCGCCTGCCCCTCCTCTGACACCGAGTGGCCGATGTGGATGACCCCCTCCACAACAGCTGGAATGTCAGTCTCTCTAGCACTCCGCCCGTCTGGGCTCCCCAACGTTCGGAGCACCCCAGAATATAGGCTTCCACTCTCAAAGGAGATCTCCAGAGCTAGGCACTCCAGCAGTTCCAAGCTTCCACCCCCTCCCCGCTCCATTTCTCTTCCTCCCACTGGTGAGCTGGGGTGGGGGAAGGGCTCCGATCCTGCAGGATCAAGGCCTGGTACATTACCCTGTTTCGTGAGGTCTGCTCTGTTCGTGAGGTCTGTATGCAATCTGATTCAGCCTTCTTTCTTGATGCTATTTTATGGCTAGTTGTATTAATTAGCTATATTTTTATACTATTTGTAGTTTTGGGAGGAGTTCTCCATTTCACCTCTCATGCCTCCATCCTGAATCTCCATAACTTTATATTTCTATAAATTATTTTCATCATAATCCATACATGTAAAGATAAGTCCTTTAAGAATTACCAGCATAATTCCAAAATTAGACCTCAGGCTCCTCATTTTAAACTACAGAGAAAACAACTATTCCATGCTCCATATAGCATCACATATGTTACTACAGGAGCAGAAGAAGACTAATTTACCACTTTGTTATATTTGTCTGTGTTGGGATAATTAAGAGGTAGCTTACATACATTTGCACTGAATTGTCACCTTCATAATATGCACTTGTTACATTATTTATACCAGTAAAAATTCAACTCAGTAGTTTCAAGTCTCTGTAATTTGCTAGCAGAGACCTAGAACTTCAGAGTTCAGTGGTGTCCTAAAGCCAGGGCAACATTCTTAATTTATAATTAAGCAAAGTGAAGTTTGAATCTGTTAAGTGATTCACCAAAATGAAGCAAAAATTGGCACTTGTTAATAGAAAGTGTTTTATTTTAAAATTCTACAAGGATCTGAACAATATTGGCCTGCTTCCAGAATGAATAATTCCACAGAGTACAGCAGAGTGAAATTAAGGCTAAAGTTCAAATGCTGTGATTTCAAACTGTTGATCAGTGGTAATTTGTGGTGCCGCTGGGTTAGTTCTCTGGCATATGGCAAAAACAGGCTAGTTAGATTAAGTATGAATGATTAATATCAAAGTAATTCCATTTCTTAATTTTCTTTTTTTTTATAATTTATTTTGGTATCATTAATCTACAATTACATGTGCAATATTATGATTATTAAACTACACCCTTCATCAGGTCCCCGCAACCAACCCCATTACAGTAACTGTCCATCAGCATAGTGAGATGCTATAGAATCACTACTTGTCTTCTCTGAGTTGTACTGCCCTCCCCATGCCCGACCAACATTACACCTGCTAATCATAATGCCCCTTTTTCCCTCTTATCCCTCTCTTCCCACCCATCTTCCCCAGTCCCTTTCCCTTTGGTAATTATTAGTCCGTTCTTGGGTTCTGTGTCTGCTGCTGTTTTGTTTCTTCAGTTTTTCTCTTTGTTCTTATACTCCACATATGAGTGAAACATTTGATACTTGTCTTTTTCGGCTTGGCTTATTTCACTGAGCATAATACCCTCTAGCTCCATCCATGCTGTTGCAAACGGTAAGCTTTGTTTTCTTCTTATCCATTCATCTACTGATGGACACTTAGGTTGCTTCCATTTCTTGGCTATTGTAAATAGTGCTGCGATAAACATAGGGGTGCATATGTCTTTTTCAAACTGGGCTGCTGCATTCTTAGGAATGGAATTCCTGGGTCAAATGGTATTTCTATTTTGAGTTTTTTGAGGAACCTCCATACTGCCTTCCACAATGGTTGAACTAATTTGCATTCCCACCAGCAGTGTAGGAGGGTTCCCTTTTCTCCACATCCTCGCCAACATTTGTTGTTGTTTGTGTTTTGGAGGTTGGCCATCCTCACTGTCGGGGGTGATATCTCATTGTGGTTTTAATCTGCATTTCTCTGATGACTAGCGATGTGGAGCATCTTTTCATGTGCCTGTTGGCCATCTGAATTTCTTCTTTAGAGAAGTGTCTATTCATGTCCTCTGCCCATTTCTTAATTGGATTATTTGCTTTTTGTTTGTTAAGGTGCGTGAGTTCCTTATATATTTTGGATGTCAACCCCTTATCGGATACCTCATTTATGAATATATTCTCCCATACTGTAGGTTCCCTTTTTGTTCTACTGATGGTGTCCTTTGCTGTACAGAAGCTTTTCAACTTGATATAGTCCTACTTGTTCATTTTTGCTTTTGTTTCCCTTGCCCGGGGAGATATCTTCATGAAGAAGTCGCTCATGTTTATGTCCAAGAGATTTTTGCCTATGTTTTTTTCTAAGAGTTTTATGGTTCATGACTTACATTCAGGTCTTTGATCCACCTTGAGTTTACCTTTGTGTATGGAGCTAGACAGTAGTCCAGTTTCATTCTCTTACATGTAGCTGTCCAGTTTTTCCAACACCAGCTGCTGAAGAGGCTGTCATCTCCCCATTGTATATCCAAGGCACTTTTATCAAATATTAATTGACTGTATATGTTTGGGTTAATGTTTGGGTTTTCTATTCTGTTCCACTGGTCTGTGGGTCTGTTTTTGTGCCAATACCAAATTGTCTTGATTACTGTGGCTTTGTAGTAGAGCTTGAAGTCAGGGAGTGTAATTCCCCCTGTTTTATTCCTCCTTCTCAGGATTGCTTTGGCTATTCGGGGTCTTTTCTGGTTCCATATGAATTTTAGAATTATTTGTTCCAGTTCATTGAAGAAAGCTATTGGTAGTTTGATAGGGATGGCGTTGATTCTGCAGATTGCTTTAGGTAGTGTAGCTATTTTGACAATACTTATTCTTCCTAGCCAAGAGCATGGGATGCATTTCCATTTGTTAGTGTCCTCTTTAATTTCTATTAGGAGTGTCTTGTAGTTTTCAGAGTACAGGTTTTTCACTTCCTTCGTTAGGTTTATTCCTAGGTATTTTATTCTTTTTGATGCAATTGTGAATGGAATTGTTTTTCTGATTTCTCTTTCTGTTAGTTCATCGTTAGTGTATAGGAAAGCAACAGATTTCTGTGTGTTAATTTTGTACCCTGCCACTTTGCTGAATTCAGATATTAGTTCTAGTAGTTTTGGAGTGGAGTCTTTAGGGTTTTTTATGTACAGTATCATGTCATCTGACAATTTGACTTCTTCCTTACCATTCTGGATGCCTTGTATGTCTTTGTTTTGTCTTATTGCCATGGCTAGGACCTCCAATACTATGTTGAATAACAGTGGAGAGAGTGGGCATCCCTATCTTGTTCCCAATCTTAGATGAAAAGCTTTCAGCTTCTCGCTGTTAAGTATGATGTTAGCTGTGGGGTTGTCATATATGGCCTTTATGATGTTGAGTTACTTGCCCTCTATACCCATTTTGTTGAGAGTTTTAATCATGAATGGATGCTGAATTTTGTCAAATGCTTTTTCAGCATCAATGGAAATGATCATGTGGTTTTTGTTCTTCTTTTTCTTGATGTGCTGGATGATGTTGATGGATTTTTGAATGTTGTACCATCCTTGCATCCCTGGGATGAATCCCACTTGATCATGCTGTATGATCCTCTTGATGTATTTTTGAATTCGGTTTGCCAATATTTTTTGAGTATTTTTGCATCTATGTTCATCAGGGATATTGGTCTGTAATTTTCTTTTTTGGTGAGGTCTTTGCCAGGTTTTGGTATTAGAGTGATGCTGGCTTCATAGAATGAGTTTGGATGTATTCCCTCCTCTTCTATTTTTTGGAAAACTTTAAGGAGAATGGCTCTTATTTCTTCTTTATATGTCTGGTAGAATTCAGAGGTGAATCCATCTGGTCCGGGGGTTTTGTTCTTGGGTAGTTTTTTTATTACTGTTTCAATTTCGTTGCTGGTGATTGGTCTGTTTAGTTTTCTGTTTCTTGCTTGGTCAGTCTTGGAAGGTTGTATTTTTCTAAGAAGTTGTCCATTTCTTCTATGTTTTCCAGCTTCTTAGCATATAGATCCTCATAATATTCTCTTATAATTCTTTGTATTTCTGTGGGGTCCGTCGTTGTTTGTCCTTTCTCATTTCTGATTCTCTTTATGTGTGTAGATTCTCTTTTTCTCTTAATAAGTCTGACTAGGGATTTATGTATTTTGTTTTATTTTTTCAAAGAACCAGCTCTTGGTTTCATTGATTTTTTTCTTTTGTTTTTTTTCTTCTCAATTTTATTTATTTCTTCCCTGATCTTTATTATATCCCTCCTTCTGGTGACTTTGGGCCTCATTTGTTCTTCTTTTTCCAATTTCAGTAATTGTGTCTTTAGACTATTCATTTGGAAATGTTGTTCCTTCTTGAAATAGGCCTGGATTGCAATATACTTTCCTCTCCGAACTGCCTTTGCTGTGTCCCACAGAAGTTGTGGCTTTGTGTTGTTGTTGTCATTAGTCTCCATATATTCTTTGATTTCTGTTTTGATTTGGTCGTTAACACATTGATTAATTAGGAGAATGTTGTTAAGTCTCCATGTATTTGTGAGCCTTTTTGATTTCTTTCTAAAATTTATTTGTAGTTTTATACCTTTGTGATCTGAGAAGTTGTTTGGTAGGAATTCAATATATTTAAATTACTGAGGTTCTTTTTGTGGCCTAGTATGTGGTCTATTCTGGAAAATGTTCCTTGTGCACTTGAGTAGAATGTGTATCCTGCTGCTTTTGGGTGCAGAGTTCTGCAGATGTCTGTTAGGTCCATCTGTTCCGGTGTGTTTTTCAGTGCCTCTGTGTCTTTACTTATTCTCTGTCTGGTTGATCTGTCCTTTGGAGTGAGTGGTGTGTTGAAGTCTCCTAAAACGAATGCATTTCTGTCTATTTCTTCATTTAATTCTGTTATTATTTGTTTCACATATTCTGGCACTCCTGTGCTGGGTGCATATGTATTTATAATGGTGATATCTTCTGGTTGGACTGACCTCTTTATCATTATGTAATGTCCTTCTTTTTCTCTTGCTACTTTCTTCGTTTTGAAGTCTATTTTTTCTGGTACAAGTACTGCAACACCTGCTTTTTTCTCCCTATTAGTTGCATGAAATATCTTTTTCCATACCTTCCCTTTTAGTCTGTGTATGTCTTTGGGTTTAAAGTGAGTCTCTTAAAGGCAGCATATAGATGGGTCTTGTTTTTTATCCATACAGTGACTCTATGTCTTTTGACTGGTGCATTCCGTCCATTTACATTTAGGGTGATTATGGATAGATATGTACTTATTGGCATTGCAGGCTTTAGATTCGTGGTTACCAAAGGTTCAAGGTTAACATCCCTACTATCTAAAAGTCTAACAACTAAGTTAATATGCTATTACAAACACAATCTAAAGGTTCCTATTTTTTTCCTCCTTTTTCTTCCTCCTCCATTCTTTATATATTAGGTATCATATTCTGTACTGTTTCTCCATCCCTTAATGACTTGAAGGATAGTTAATTTAATTTGCATTTCTTTAGTAATTAGCTGTTCACTCTCTTTACTGTGGTTTTATTACCTCTGGTGACAGCTATTAAACCGTAGGAACACTTCCCTCTGTAGCAGTCACTCCAAAATACACTGTAGAGATGGTTTGTGGGAGGTAAATTCTCTCAGCTTTTGCTTATCTGGGAGTTGTTTAATCCCTCCTTCAAATTTAAATGATAATCTTGCCTGATAAAGTAATCTTGGTTCAAGGCCCTTCTGCTTCATTACATTAAATACAGCATGCCTCTCCCTTCTGGCCTGTAAGGTTTCTGTTGAGAAGTCTGATGATAGCCTGATGGGCTTTCCTTTGTATGTGATCTTTTTGCTCTCTCTGGCTGCTTTTATAGTCTGTCCTTATCCTTGATCTTTGCCATTTTAATTACTCTATGTCTTGGTGTTGTCTTCCTTGGGTCCCTTGTGTATGGAGATTTGTGCTTCTCCATGGCCTTAGAGACTATGTCCTTCCCCAGATTGGGGAAGGTTTCAGCAATTACCTCCTCAAAGACACTTTCTATCCCTTTTTCTCTCTCTTCTTCTTCTGGTACCCCTATAATGCGAATATTTTTCCGTTTGGAGTGGTCACATAGTTCTCTCAATATTCTTTTATTCTTAGAGATCCTTTTTTCTCTCAGTACCTCAGCTTCTTTGTATTCCTCTTCTCTAGTTTCTATTTCATTTATTGTCTCCTCCACCGTATCCAATCTGCTTTTAATACTGTCCATTGTGTTCTTCAATGATTGGATCTCTGACCGGAATTCATTCCTGAGTTCTTGATGATCCTTCCGTACCTCCATGATCATGTTAATGATTTTTATTTTGAATTCCCTTCAGGGAGAGTCATAAGGTCCATATCATTTAAATCTTTCTCAGGAGTTGTATTCATAATTTTGCTCTGGTCCAGGTTCCTTTGGCGTTTCATATTTGTGTATGGCGCCCTCTCGTGCCCAGAAGCTCTACTCTCTGAGCTGCTCAGCCCCTGAAGCAATGTGGGGATTGTAGGCGAGTGGTATTGGTGCCTCCAGGGAGGAAAGGGCTGTTTCCTGGTTCCTGGCTGCTGTGCCTGTCTCCACTGCCTGAATCAGTGGGCTGAGAACACAGGTATAAGCCTCTGTGCTTTGCGTTTTTAGTTGCTGTAGACAGATCTTCCCTCTGGCTGGCTTAACACCAGGGAAGGATTTTCTGGTTTGCAAGCCCGGTGGGGCTGGCCAGAAGAAAGGCATACAGTTCTGCCTGCCACAGAAAGGGTTCTTGGAGCTGTGTGGGCAGCCAGGGAGCTGGAGCACCTGAAGATCATGAAAGCTCCCAACCTGGTGGGCAGAGTGCACCTGGACAATTTTGTCTAACTGTCCTTTCTCCTGAGCAGTAAGCCCCGTGCAATCCTTGCCCCTTTAGCAGCCCTCTTACTAAGGGCTTCTTTGTTAGGAAGTCTCTCAGACTGCCTGCCTTTCTTTTGTCCCCAAGCAGCTGGGTATGGATCCCTGCTTTCACAAGCAACTGGAATCCTAGTGTCTCCAGGAATTCTGCCTGTCTTAGCTTTCCAACCCCCTAATTACAAGAGTATCATGCAAGCACCATGAAATGTAGGTTTGTGCTCCCAGAGCAGATCTCCAGAGTGAGGTATTCAGCAGTCCCACATCTCCACTCCCTCCCTGCTCTGTTCCTGTTCCTCCTGCTGGTGAGCTGGGGTGGGGGAAGGGCTTGGATCCTGCAGGACCACAGCTTTAGTATGTTACCCTTTTCTGTGAGGGGTGCTCTTGTCTCCAGGTGTATGCAGTTTGTTGCCATCCTCTTTCCCGTTGCTCTTTCAAGAGTAGTTATTGTAGCTTTATTTTCATATTATATGAGGTTTTAGGAGGAAGCCTCTGTCTCACCTCTCACGCCGCCACCTTTAATCCAATGACACCTCTATTTTTAGTTTGTTCCAGCCTTCCAGGAGGCGGCCTGTGTGTGTGTCCTGGAGCTGCGCCAAGGTGCGGGTTCCAGAATGGCCGCTGGGCCCCGGAAGCTCATTTCTTTAATTTTCATAGATTTGCTAAACCAGTGTTTTCTCTTTCTCTCCTCATGGTTGGTCTATACTTCTAATCAACCCATTCATTTGTTTCTTTGGAAAATAATATTGCCTCTAGGACAGAACAAGAAGCAGCAGCAGCTTTATTTAGGACAGAGCTAGAAAAAGAACAATCTTTAAATGAACCATTTGCTAAAAGGGTTAGATCAAAGTCCATTTTTGTAAAGGTATGAGTAACCATCAAATAATACTATCACCTATTAATAAAATAATATAGGAAAAACACTATCTGTTCATCATTTTTAAGTTCTCAAAAACAAGTATATTTCAAAGTGTGCCACTTTGAAACATTATAAGCTAAAGTTATCAATGAATTAAAATATGGTAATATTATTCAATTTAAATGTCTTTAGTCTTTTGCATGAAGAGAGGTATGTTTATACTATATATATTCATATGTAAATGTAGTTGTATACAAATTAAAATGATTAATACTTCAAAAGCAATTTGAAGTATTTTAAAAATAATTCCCTTACATCTATAAAAACGCAGATAATTGTTTTTGGATATATTTTCTATGGTAATTCAGCAGTGTTAGATATTGCATATTTTATTTCTAACTGTAGTGAAATTAAAAAGTCATTGTTCAAATCCAGAGAATTTAGGCAATACAAATGTGTGTTAGCAAGTGAATGTGTTTATTTTGAAGTTGAAAATGAAAGGAGAAAGCCTTTTTACTTTACCTAACCTTGTGGAATGCCCTGTTTATTAAATGCAATGTAACTTAGATTTATGAGGGAGTCACCAAGATGCTATTTTTATTTCATATCCACAAATGAGGCTTCAGTGAAGTTTTAATTGATCAGATACTTCTTCCCTTTGCTCTCCTGTGTTTTTCTTTCGTGGAGACATCCCTGCAGGAGAGTTATGGCAGGAGTAGGGAAACAGACATGTGCCTCCCAAATGGACTCCACATGACGCAGCCTATGACCTTCCAATATATTTTATGATTACAAATCTATACCTCCAGGTAAATCTTGTTTTGCATTTGGAAGATTTCTGAATTATTTTAAACAAAGCACTTATAACAGGTAATCAGACTTCACTAGGATTCTTCAGATAATGAATCCTCTGAATGTGTAACCCCTTCATAAAGATGTTGACATTTTAAACAAAGAGAATAATCAGATTGATTCTTCTACTCTTAGGAAGGAAGGAACTCGGGTCGGTGTCACAGGGGAGTCAGATATAGTGACACGAGAGACCAAAGTGAACAAAGCAAAGTTTTAATACACTCTGCATAGAGTAACAGAGCCGGCCTGCCTACGATAAGACAGGCCCGAATGCTCATTCTGAGGCTTTTATGTGGTTTTGGCAGGGCAGAGCAGTCCTTTATTGACAGCTGTTAGCTGTCTAGGCTGGTTCTGATTGGTGAAATGAGGACAGGGGCTGTGCTGTGCCTGTGCTTCTGATGTTTCTTATCTGGGGGCATCCTGGACATTTCCTGAGTCACTCCTGGATCCTGTGGCTTCATCTACTTAACTCTCTGAGTCATTTCTGCCTCTCTGGCTCTAGCTCATCAACTTCCTGAGTCAATTTGGGGGCCCCTGTCTTCACCCCACTCATTTCTGTCTTTCTGCCTAACACTACTGAGACTTGATACATTCTCCCAACATCTCTAGTTGCCACACAGACTTCACGTGGATATCCTTGAGTCTCTATTTGGGCATCTATTTTCATAAGGGCAATGTCTAGTAATTTTAATTCTATTCTGAAAAACGCAGATCCTATACATTAATTTCATTGCTTCCATCTAAACTGTATTGAGTTTTGTTCTGGCAAACAGAACAGGCAGATCAGCTTAATCCTGTCAAACCTTACTTTCAGGCATTGTTAGATAGGATCAAGTCTATTCCTTAAAGGGCTAGAGATGCCCTACTTCTAAAACATCTTTCTTGGGTTGTAGTAGAAAACCTAGATGTTCAATGAGGTATTTCCACTTTGGCTAGTCTCCTCTCCCAATTCTCCCAACAATGTAATAACTCTAGAATATGCATTCATCTCACTGTCCTCAGCTGTTCTCTGCCTGGCCTCACAGAGTCCATCCCGGCTCACACACTGGTTAGGCTCCAGGTAGAGCCTCACAGAGGACTCTTCTGCAGTACTCTGTATCTGCTTGTCTGTGCAACTCCTTCATAACTGGTTTCCTGTCCTGCAAACTCCAGTTGATTCAGCCCCAGCCCCCAAATTTTCTTTTAGCTGGATGTTTTTTTCTTTTGGGGCTTCAGTTCCCTGTGTCAACTTTTGGGTAGCGATCTCCAGTCAGCAATGGTGGATGTGGAGGTCACCCTTTATGTTCCTTTCTCAAGCATTACAACCCTGTGCTGTCCAATGCTTGATTAACAGACGCTTCATATGCACTTGCCGTCTTTGCCTCTTAGTTATTTAAGGCAGGATGGTACATCTAATGCCTGCCACATTGTCAAGGCTCCATCTGAGGTCCCTGTCTACTTGGAATGCCGTGTTTTCTGTGATCTCCCTCAAATTTGCCTGATTAGCAATAACTAGAAAGTTATGCACGTTTTTCTATTTTTGGTTAAAATCTTAGAATTTTTTCACAATGATTTTCCCAAACTACTTTTAAAAAACACATTACTCTTGATTATTCCATTTCAGATAAAATATTTAATATGATTTTACTTATCTCCTTTTCTCTTTACTACCAATTTTCTCTTAGAAACAAAAGTTAAAGTTTTATATTAATGGAAGTACTTTCACGGATTACTTTTAGTATTTGTATTGTCTCAAATTCTTAATGAGATTTGGGTATTCTTTTCTTAGTTTCATCTGCATAATCAATATTGTTCCTTTATACCTTGTTTTCCCATTGCTGAATTCCCTATCAAATGAGATACGGTTTGAGAAAGCCTGGTCCAACTCAGGCATCTCATTTCATGAATAATATCTGCTGTTGCTGTTATCATTGTGGTCATTATCATTAAATGGTAGCACAGTCACCAGCAACATCAAAAGTTTTCAAGCTGCAAATTGCTTTTGAATTCATTTACCAATTACAAAGATGACAGATCTAACTCCTTTGGAAGAAACTTTCTCTCTCCTTCCATCTCTCTCTCATGAAAAACATTTTGTCAATTAGTTGGCTATACAAAAAAAAATAGAGGAATAAACAAGATCTATAGTATATTTTTTATTAATATTATGATTCTAAGTACTAAAAATATTTGTGAGATTATCTGATTTATGGCCTACTTTGGAAATTTAGGAAGCATCAAGATCACTATAAAGTCACTTTCTAATTCAGTTGCAGAGACAATTCACAGCTTCTGTAAATCACTGTGATTAATTAAAAAACAAAAATCACAGGTCTCCTATTCAAATAGAAATACTGGCTCCAGTAACAGGTAACATATATACTTAGAGTGACTTTGACCATAACACTAAGGACTTTGAACCTAACTTACTGAGAATTTTTTGTGACCCTGTTCTTTCAAAAAGGTTGTAGTTACAAGTGTGGTTGTGATTTACAGCTAGATTCCAATCTGCTTTTATGTCAAACACCTACGTTAATTAGTGGGAATAATGAATAATGAGGTTCAGGAATCCTAGAACAGGAATGCCATGCTCTAGCTTCTCAAGTATTCATTCCATGTATAAGCTGGAAGAAAGGGTAAGTGAAGTGTTTTGGATTTGTTATTGGTGATATGAAGAAGACTAAGACAAAAACAAATGAATGTTGATACCCATCTGTCTTTTCATTGTTATTCTATAAAGATTTTATTATCTGTCAGAGATGATTTACTAAGCCTTTCTGCCATATTTGTAAGTTTCCTGAGGAGGCACTTGTGTTTCTAACAACAAAACTGAACCCCTTATATAAAATAAGCAAGAACATTCCATAAAAAAAGGTTTGGAAGAAAATTGAAACTGTTTAGAAGTCCATGTCAGTGGTAAAATATATGTGCAGACAAAGTTGTGAATGCATTTGCATTTTTAAGGGAGCTTAAATCAATTCCCTTTATACATACCTGTCACAATTTAGGTTTAAGATTTCTAAAATATGGTGTGAGAAGTGCAGGCCACGTAGCCCTTGTAATACAGGTTGTTGTTCCCATCTTAGTGATGATATAATGAATTATGTTCATAATAAATCATGAGAATAGTTTCCTCTTGTGGAATTCAGGTTCATACTTTCATTTAGCATTTGATTCTATAATCAGACTATATATTCATGGGCTGAGAAGCCACTTATGTGGCTGGGGTTGTAGTTCTCCATATAATTTCATGTTAGAACATTAAACAAATATGGACACTAATGAAAAGAAGCATTTCAAGATAAGAAACTGAGCTGGAAATGGTGATAAATAATAAAGAGAAATAGAAATGCAAAACTTTTAGAACTAAGGAAAAGGTAAAATTATGTATCATAATTTAAGTTTCCATAGTCAAAGTGAAGCAATAAACCCATTCCCTTATATGATTGTCCATGTACATGAAAATATACAGCTGCTACTGGTTAAGCTAGAATTTAACTCCCAAGCACAGGGATTGTTGTCCACTTTGCTCCTAGTTGAGTGCCCTGCACTTCAAACAGTTCCTGGAACATAGTATATACTCAATATTTATTTGTTAAATAATTTTTTAGAAAGGAATTTCTTGTCTGAAAAATGCCTACAAGGGAGAACAAATCTCGAATTGATATGATGGCTCAAGCCAACACATAGTGGAAAGTTTTCTAACATCTGAAAAAGTATTAACCATCCTCTGTTGATAAATAACAACAATGAATGTTATTTATCTTAACTGAATTCCTGAGGAATATTGTGTTCTGATCAGCTTATTTTCATTTTCTTGGCCAGATACATACATGGCATTTACTCTTTACTGTCTCTCTCTCCCATCCTGGTTTTATTGAATTTTATTCCCTGCTGTTTCTAGAGTACAGAAGTGGAAAAATGTGTTGTTGACTATTAAAACTTAAGATATCATCTGTTACATGTGATAATACTGTTACTAACAGTAAAATTATATTCCTGTAGTTTAATAATAAAATTAGTTGGTTCTTAACTTTAGGAATTCAGTTTTTACATAAAATTTTCAAAAAGTGCCTTAAAAGAGGACACACCCTTTTCAGGCATAAAATTTTAAGTTAGTTAGCAGTTACTATTTACTTATTTATTTATTAAGAAATGGCCTTTTTCTTGAACCATGATGGCACAACTGATTTGTTCCTACAAGTCCTAAAAATCTGTACTTTAAAAAATTGGGGCATAAAAATAGATGTGGTGAGGAAGGAAAGAGCACTAAGCTGTAATGTGTCAATCATTCTTAGCAAAACTATTGATTTTCCTTTGTACTTTACTAGCCAAATTAAAAGAATAAATGTGATAGTTTGTCATACCAGAACTCCTCTAGAAAACAGGGAGTCCTCTGTGTTGTAAGTGGAGGAAACCAGTGGCTCCTCACCATTCTCGAGTAGCTAACCAGTTAAGTTGTTCTGTATGAGTCCACCTACTAAGAAAAGAAAAAAATAATATAAAAACAAAAGCAAAAACAAGGCCCTCTGTCTTGCTTCTTTAGTCTCCCAGTAGCAAACCACCAAATCTATTTATAAACCAATGCCTTTCCTAGACATAAAACACACAGTAGATTCAACAGTGGACTAGATCACGTTACAAGTCTTACTGATTTGAATCCCACAATTTAATACTTTCTGAGAGAGAAGGGCTTAAAATCGAGAAGAAGTCTGAAGCAAGGCAATATTTGGAGTCTCCAGGTCGACAGTGGTTAAGAAACAAACAAACTTTACTATCTCTGTTTTTCTTTTCTGAGAAGCAAGAAGCCCCCGAGGAGTACAATGGGAGTAATTCTGTCTGTGATAGTTTACAATCATCCAGAAGCCTAAGGTTTTACAATAAAAGATGACTCCCTCGCCTTCGTTGATGAATGGCTATAATTTTCTATTGGACATCCTGAATCGGCTATCCTGCCAGAACAGGGAAAAAAGCTCTCTAACTCTGAATTGAAGGTATAATTCTAAAGTGTAAGACTTTACTGTGCAACAATAACATATTTTCTAGGAACCCTTGACATATAAGAGTTGTAGAGAAAAATAACAGGATACGTATTTACAGAGCACAGACATTTAGATAAATTCATTAATTTCATTATAAAGGACAAAATGATAATGAGAAGGAATTAAGTATTCTTAAGTACAATGGTAAAAAATTGAATAAAAATGAACTTTAAACTAAGTCATAACGTTAGACACAACAGTCAAAGCATCTTGAGTGCCTAGAATTTTCTCAGCCTTGTAATAAAAAATATGGTGGCAGGGAGCATTCACCCACATACTGCTATGCAGACAAATATCTCACATTCTGTTTTAAGGAACATACAACAAGTAATAGCTAAATTACTTAATAAATGACTAAGTATGGAAACACTAATTTTACTATAAGACATTGTATCTCATATTTGGCACATATCAATTGTCTTTATGGTGATTTTGGTCCCTTCTCTATGTCATGATGCCCCTGAAAGTAGTAATTCCTCTGTATATTGAAGTATCCAAAGTTGATTTATCCATTGCCTTTTCTTCTGAGGGGTCAATAACTAAGCTATTTTTTGTAACTATTATAGTATGAACATTATAACTGCATTGCATTTTTTAAAAACCTGTGTTTTTTAAATTAAAAAGTTAGAAATTTGGTAGTCACCTGGTAATCTGGATATTACTACTGCACTGTCATCAGTATTGGTGACCACTGTACATTCATTGTGGTGTCAATTTGCACAGTGAACAGGAACAAGCAATATGAACTCCATTTAAAAATACACATTTCCAAGACAGTGCTAATACTGAATAAATGATAATGAACTGAAATAAATAAGCAAGAAAAATGCCTGAGTCTCTGTAAATAAACTGGTTGCTTACTAGGACTCTTGTATAGAAAGTGTCAAAGCTTCTGCATTTCTGCACAGTGAACCCTTTCAACTTGGATTCCAATAAAAAAGTCACTTTTTTCCCCCAAACACAAAGCAAAAATTTTTCTGTGACAGTGGATAAAACGTGGTTCTCTAAAAAAAGTAAACATTTAAGCCCTTATAGACAGAGTTTATGTGGATACATAGAGCTACATCCAGTGGAGAAACAAGCCGGTCATTGATAACCAGGGATACTTATTGGAGTCAGAGGTGTTTGCTCAGGGTTTGTGCTCATGTGAAGTAGTTTTGGTACAGGGTAGGTTATTCCCAAGGTATACTTTGATGTTCACTTACCACATCACCACACCACACAAAGGAGGCAAACAATTCCTAAAGTAACTAAATAAAAAAGGCAATCAAAATTTTAAGGTTTTAGAGGAAGCAGCACTACTTAACAATGTAATGTAGAGTGCATCCGAATTCAACTTTGAACAAATGCATTCAGAGAAGTTAAGACTGTGATCTCGGATCAGAAGGAGGCACAAAAAAGCAAAATCTTAGAATAGGCGAATCCCAATCAAACAGAGACAGAAAACATAGTAACCATTTTTAGTTCATATTTTCGTTATTGTATTAAGAGACCTATTTTGGCCTCAGGGTTAGATGATTTCCTTCACCAGCCATTAAGAGGAAATTAAGACTTTACAACAAAAATTCCAATATTAGTATTAAAAACCACTTGGACCTTTGTGCTTACAGTAAACTTAAGGTAGTTAAGTACAATTTCCAGTCAGTAAAGTTCATTCACCATCAAAATTTTTACTTAAAAATATCTGGCCTATCAGAGAGCTAGAATGCCCTGACCTGGGTAAACCATCCGTTTTACCCTTATTCCTGTCAAAGGATGCATCCGCATGGAATGCAAAACAGAAACGTCAAATTGTTCAATAGCACAGCTTAATTAGAATCTGTTTTTTAAGCCCTGTTGGCACCACAAGTCTGTAACTGTGATGATATTTGACGCCAGTGCCATGAGTTTCTTTTCCTTTTCTCAAAATGTTCTCCTTATTCTTGACCATATTTACAACTCTATTCATCCTCAGAAATTGTTAAGATTCGGATGCTTTTTTTTTGCTCCTCTGTTCTCCTATAAGAATTGGCCTGTACTTACCTTCTATATTTCTGTTCCTTAGAAGCCCTATGTATTATTTCAAATTTCAAACATCACTATATTTATATATAAAATATATAACTTATTTAATATATACTATTGTTATAATGTTTGTATATTACGTTATGTATTATATATTATGTATTTCATATATAGAACATCTTATATCATACATTACATATATTTACATATGAATTTGTAACATATCCATGCAAGTCTGTCTATCTCTCATTTTTGAATGAGAGTTCCTTTCCTAATAGCAAAGCTAACATCATTTTTTATTTTTATTTTCCGGAACCAAATAAGCACTCATTAAATCTGTTGATTCAAATAGGATGCCACTCTAATATTTAGATAGTCATAAGTAAGCACCAGACAGAAACACCGGAAACAGCATACTTCAAAGTAGAAAACAGTAAATTGAGTGAATTATTTTCTTGTTCAGATGAAAAATTTGAATCAAAGAACACTTCAAGTACTAAGTGTGAAGAAAAATATGAATCTGTCTGGTATCTTCTATATTAAAACTAACCTCTAACACTGGTCATATGTATTTGTTTTGGAACAAATTTAATATGAATAAGAACAAAGCAAACACAGGGAGCTGCAAAAATTATAATAATTATTTACTTACTATATATTGAAGCCCTTGAAAGCTTTGTGTTAAACTCAAACAGTAAAATTATTTCTGCTATCCAAAATATATGTTCAAAGCAAGAAGAGAGAAATTTTAAAGGAATGAAAAGTGAGGTCAATAGCTTTCTTTAAATGAAGGACAGTTTCTTCTCTAAATACCAGATATACCACATAGTAAGATTACCTGGAAGCTACTGAAAACCTCAGACTCACATGCATGAAGCTCCAGCACTAAAGCTCCTGAGACTGATAATCAAGCACAGCTAGTCATGTGCTTGGGGAGGACAGGCAGTTTTCTTTCCTTGTTATAATAAAAATTACCCCAGGGAAGAACCGAGCATCCTGAGAAATAGGACGTGAAGATAAATAAAAATATATCTTTTACAATCAGGTGGAAATATTATGTATCTAGAACCAGAGAATATTTTGAGATTGAACTTTTTTTGTTTTCTTGGATTTAGACAGCCACTATTCGCAGTAAATTTTTACAAAATGAATAACTTTATTTTAATGGGAAAACTATATTACTTCCTAAAAGTATAATGCAATGCTTGGGGCTTAGTCTTTATAACTAGCATACAGTAAAAATAAAATGTTCCTGCAAAGTAAGTTCAGTTGTAAATCATTATGCAAATTTAGAGAATTTAAAGCTGTTATACCCAAACTACACGTGAAGACTGGTGACTGATGGGGGATTCTGGGAGGAATGCATGAACCTAAATTCTCTCTCTTCCCTTATCCTGCCTGTGGCACAGAAACTATGGTAAGCCACTGGTGGAAACTGGAAGAAACCCATGAGAGTGTTTCAGTTTTGACTCTTGAGGTGATAAACTTTGCTATGGGGGACATTTGTGTATAAGGAGCAGAGAGACAGAGGGGAGAAAAAAATGATTCTTAACTTGGATAAAGATTTATAATGGAGGTAGGTGGGCAAAGCACTAATCCACCATTAGGAGTAAGGTTTGGGAGATTTGCTCAGATGATTTGTTTAATGCCCATAAATTAGTCTGGGCTGCCACTATTGAATTGTTCATGTAGTTCTACACTGTTTCTGCTAATGCTGATGATACCGGAGGTGAGCATAGCTTGTGCTGAGAAGTCTTTCTCCTTTCTTATTTCTGATTATAGACTTGTTGTCCTCTAATACCTCAAACCAGAAGTCAGAGCTTCCCAAGATGAATTCTATAAAACTTAACAAAGAGAGTTTATCCTTTCTACTGCTTATCAATCCCCAACTACCTATGAAATCTCAACAGGCACACCCCACCTGAGGATTGAGTGATCCCACACTGGACTTAAGTATGTAAGAACACAAGCCATTTATGAAGGGAAATCAAGAAAAACAAGTCAAATAATGAGTAAGGCTAGGGGCAAAGGAACACAGACTCTGTAGCTAAATGAAGAAGTTTAACTTTGTGCTCCACCAAACTTTAACACTTTGGAAAATTACTCAATGTCTCAGTATCTCAATTTTTTCATCTATAATATATGAATTGCTATATGTAGCTGATAGAGTATTTTTAAAGTTAAATGAATTGCTTTTTATATAAACTCCCTATCATAATCTGTGCATACAAAATATTATATATATTATTGTGGTATCCTAGCAGACTATTGAATTAGAGAATTAAGAAAAATAAAAGCCAAAGCTTCTAGATAGACACAACAAAAAATATTGATGAAAGAGAATTAGAATATCACCATTTTTTTCCTCAATATTGAGTATAATAAAAATCAATGAAACCATATCAGGCTATTGAAAAAAATGGTTGGTAATTTAAGAATGAATTGCCTGGCTATGAAATCATTCAAAAGAGGAAAAAATACATTTTTGGACATACAGGTATTCAGAAAACAAAGTATTCTTGTAGTATTTTTCAGAATAACCTCAATAAAGTATGCTTTAAAAAAATTAAGTTTATAAAAGTGATATCCTGGAAATGGAGAAAATAAAGCAGATAAACATGAAAGCAATAATAATATATAGTGGAAAATATAGCATATTAAAATGACAAGACCTGAAGCCTAACATATGTTAAAGTATGGATTGTTAAAATATTTTGAAGATTCATGGAAGGAAAAAGGACAAACAAGACACAACAATAACAATAGCAATAAAAACTAAAGAACCTTGATGAGGTTGAGATTGGAAATTGAACTATATTGGGAAGAGATATTGTCATATTTAAAACATTATCTGTCAATAAAGAATTTATAGATTTTTATTGGCAGGCACACCACTGACTGATAGTTTCAAGCTGCAACTCCTTTTAATCCACCATGGAATTCATGCCAGGGCCACGCTAACCTTGACCTAGTCCTAAATTAGGGATTCCTTTATTAGGTAATGTTGCATGGACAGCTCCCAGTGGCTTTACTGAGACATTCTCAAAACTTTGAATAAATCAAGATTGGAGAAAAATAGGCCTCTGAACATTTTTGGATGTCAGCATCATATAATGGCACTCCTAACAGCCAGCCTTAGAGTAACCCAAATGCAGGGACCCCTAATTTTAAATTGTGAGAAGTAATCATCTAATTATTATGCTTGGGTCTGATCTGATACAAATCTCTGGATCACTCAACTCTGCTTGGGATGGAGCACTGGCAGAGGTATTGAGATTATGCTATGTTACCTGCTTCAGATATGATTCTCACACATCCATGCATAGCAGTTTCTAAAAAAAGAGAAAAACTCATTTCATATTATTGCTGTTTACATTTTTTAGTGGGTGTTAGGAATAAGCTAACATAAAATAAGGACTTTTCTGAATTCATCTTAGAAAGATGAACTACTGTGGCTGTGTGCTCTTATGAATGGAAATTTTCAGGAGGAAGGGTAGAAGCAGAAGCAGAAATGGGGTAGCACTGATTGAGTTTATGGCTAACATCTGGCACATTTTCACCAGTGATAAGTTGAACTCTGTAAATTTCCTGAGAAATGCACAGAAAAAGTAAGCTGATCACTGTATTAGTCAATAATGGTCTCTAATTCCGTAGCTGCTGTCCCCTATATTCTTCACACTAGAGGATGTCTGAGTCTACCTTCTTCAGTTGCAGACAAGAGGAAACATGAAGAGGAGATTGGATTAAAGATAGCGGCATGAGAGGTGAGACACAGGCTTCCTCTTAAAACTGTGTATAATATGAAAATATAATTAATACAACTAATCCTGAAAGAGCAACAGGAAAGAGGACTGTGCCAGACTGCATAAACCTGGAGAAAAGAGCAGACCTCACAGAACAGGGTAACATAACAAAGCTGTGGCCCGGCAGGACCCAAGACCTTCCCCAACCTCAGCTCACTGGCGGGAGGAAGAGAAATGGGGCAGGGAGGGAGTGGAGGCCTGGGACTGCTGAATACCTAATGCCAGAGGTCTGCTCTGGGAGCACAAACCTACATTTCATGGTCCTTGCATGATACTCTCATGATTATGGGGTTGGAAAGCTAAGAAAGACAGAATTCCTGGAGAGACTGAGATTCCAGCCACTTGTGGAAAGCAGGGATTGATATCTGGCTGCTCTGGGACAAAAGTAAGGCTGTCAGTCTAAGAGACTTCCTAACATGGAAGCCCTAAGCAAGAGGGCTGCCAAAGGGGCAAGGATTGCACACAGTTACTGCTCAGGAGAGAGGGAAGGTAGACAAAATTATCCAGGTGCACTCTGCCCATGAGGTTGGGACTTTTGCCATATAGACTCTCATATTTAAGGAGGAAAAAGAAATCTTCCTCCTTAGATGATCTTCAGGTGCTCCAGCTTCCTAGCAGGTTCCACAGCTCCAAAGACCCCCTCCGTGATGCGCAGCCTACTGCACCTTTCTCCCAGTCAGCCCCACCGGGCTCACAAACCAGCAAACCCTACCCTGGCATTAGGCCAGCCACAGAGAAGATCTGTCTACAGCAACTACAAAAACAAAGCATAGAGGCTTCTACCTGTGTGCTGGGCCCACTGGTTCAAGGAGTGGAGACAGGCATAGCAGCCGGGAAACAGGAAACAGCTCTTTCCATCCCCCAGGCACCAATACCACTCCCCTGCGACCCCCTACATTCCATCAGGGGCTGAGCAGCTCCAGGGAGTAGAGCTTCTGGGCACTAGAGGGCACCATATAAAATATGAAATGCCAGAGGAACCTGGTTCAGAGTAAAATTATTAATACAACATCTGAGAAAGACATAAATGACATCGACCTCATGACTCTTCCTGAAAGGGAGTTCAAAATAAAAATCATTAACATGCCCATGGAGGTACGGAAAGATATTCGAGAACTCAGGAATGAATTCCAGTCAGAGATCGAATTGTTTAAGAGCACAATGGAGGGTATTAAAAGCAGATTGGATATGGTGGAGGAGACAATAAATGAAATAGAAACTAAAGAAACTGAAGCAAAGAGAGAAAAAAGATTCTCTAAGAATAAAAGAACATTGAGAGAATTGTGTGACCAATCCAAATGAAACAATATTCGCATTATAGGGGTACCAGAAGAAGAAGAAAGAGAAAAAGGGGTAGAAAGTGTCTTTGAGGAGGTAAGCCCTGAAAACATCCCCAGTCTGGGGAAGGAGATAGTCTCTCAGGCCATGGAGGTGTACAGATAACACAACACAAGGGAACCAAGGAAGAAAACACCAAGACATAGAGTAATTAAAATGGCAAAGATCAAGGATAAGGACAGACTATTAAAAGCAGCCCGAGAGAGAAATAAGATCACATACAAAGGAAAACCTATCAGGCTATCATCAGACTTCTCAACAGAAACCTTAAAGACAAGAAGGGAGTGGCATGATGTATTTAATGCAATGAAGCAGAATGGCCACGAACCAAGAATACTTTATCCGGGAAGATTATCATTTAAGTTTGAAGGAGGGATTAAACAATTTCCAGATAAGCAAAAGCTGACAAAATTTACCTCTCACAAACCATCTCTACAGTGTATTTTGGAGGGACTGCTATAGATGGAAGTGTTCCTAAGGTTTAATACCTGTCACCAGAGGTAATAAACCACAGTAAAGAAAGTAGAATAGCTAATTACTAAACAAATGCAAAATTAAATTAACTAGCTCCAAGTCTATCAAGGGATAGACAAACAGTACAGAATATGATACCTAATATATAAAGAAGAGAGGAGGAAGAACAAAGAGGAGAAGAAAATAACCTTTTGACTGTGTGTGTAATAGCAAAATAAGTGAGTTAAGTTAGACTCTTAGATAGTAAGGAAGTTAACCATGAACCTTTGGTAACCACAAATCTAAAGCCTGTACTACCAATAAGTACATACCTATCCATAATCACGCTAAATGTAAATGGAGTGAATGCACCAATCAAAAGACAGAAAGTCACTGAATGGATAAAAAATAAGACCCATCTATATGCTGCCTACAAGAGACTCACTTTAAACCCAAAGACATACACAGACTGAAAAGGAACGGATGGAAAAAGATATTTCATGCAACTAATATGGAGAAAAAAGCAGGAGTTGCAGTACTTGTATCAGACAAAATAGATTTCAAAACAAAGAAAGTCACAAGAGACGAAGAAAGACATTACATAATGATAAAAGGGTCAATCCAACAAGAAGATATAACCATTATAAATATCTATGCACCCAACACAGGAGCACTTACATATGTGAAACAAATACTAAAAGAATTAAAAGGAGAAATAGAATGCAATGCATTCATTCTAGGATACTTCAATACTCCACTCATTCTGAAGGACAGATAAACCAGACAGAAAATAAATAAAGAGATGGAGGCACTGAAGAACACATTAGAACAGATGGACCTAACAGACATCTACAGAACTGTACACCCTAAAGCAGCAGAATACATTCTTCTCAAGAGCACATGGAACATTTTCAAGAATAGATCATATACTAGGCCAAAAAAAGAGCCTCAGTATATTCAAAAAAACTGAAATTGTACTAGCCACTTTCTCAGACTACAAAAGTATGAAAGTAGAAATAAATTACACAAAGAAAATGAAAAATCCCACAAACATATGGAGGCTTCACAACATGCTCCTAAATAACCAATGGATCAATGACCAAATAAAAACAGAGATCAAGCAATATATGGAGAAAATGACAACAATAATTCAACAATGGAGAATCTGTGGGATGCAGCAAAGGCCGTGCTAAGAGGAAAGTATATTGCAATACAGGCCTACCTTAGGAAAGAAGAACAATCCCATATGAGCAGTCTAAACTCACAATTAATGAAACTAGAAAAAGAAGAACAAATTAAGCCCAAAGTCAGTAGAAGGAAGGACATAATAAAGACTAGAGCACAAATGAATAAAATCAAGAGGAATAAAACAATAGAATCAATGAAAGCAAGAGCTAAAAATAGATAAACCCCTAGCCAGACTTACCAAGAAAAAAAGAGAGTCTACTCACATAAAGAGAACAGAAATGAGAAAGGAAAAATCACTACAGACACCACAGAAATACAAACAATTATTAGAGAATACTATGAAAAATTATATGCTAACAAACTGGATAACCTAGAAGAAATTGACAACTTCCTAGAAAAATACTACCTTCCAACGCTAACCCAGAAAGATACAGAAAATCTGAACAGACGAATTACCAGCAATGAAATTGAACTGGTAATCAAAAACCTACTAAGAACAAAATGCCTGAACCAGATGACTTCACTGCTGAATTTTATCAAACATTTAGTGGAGACCTAATACCTATCCTCCTTAAGGTTTTCCAAAAAGTAGAAGAGGAAGGAATACTCCCAAACTCATTCTACAAGACCATATTCACTCTAATACCAAAACCAGGCAAAGACACCACAAAAAAAGAAAATTACAGACCAATAACCCTGATGAACATAGATGCAAAAATACTCAACAAAATATTAGTAAACCGAATTCAAAAATACATCAAAAAGATCATACATCTTGATCAAGTAGGATTTATTCCAGGGATGCAAGGATGGTACAACATTCAAAAATCCATCAACATCATCCACCACATCAACAAAAAGAAGCACAAAAAACACATGATCATCTCCATAGATACTGAGAAAGCATTTGACAAAATTCAACATCGCTTCATGATAAAAACTCTCGACAAAATGAGTATAGAGGGCAAGTGCCTCAACATTATAAAGGCCATATATGACAAACCCATAGCCAACATTATATTAACAGCGAGAAGCTGAAAGCTGTTCCTTTAACATCGGGAATAAGACAAGGATGCCCACTCTCCCCACTTCTATTCAACATAGTACTGGTGGTCCTAGCCATAGCAATCAGACAACACAAAGAAATAAGAGGCATCCAGATTGGCAAGGAAGAGTCCAACAGTCCCTGTTCGCAGATGACATGATATTGTACATAAAAAAACCTAAAGAATCCACTCCAAAACTACTAGATCTAATATCTGCATTCAGCAAAGTTGCAGGATAAAAAATTAATATGCATAAATCTGTGGCATTCCTATACCCTAGCAATGAACTAGCAGAGAAATCAGGAAAACAATTCCATTCACAATTGCATCAAAAAGAATAAAATACCTAGGAATAAACATAACCAAGGAAGTGAAAGACCTATACTCCTAAATCTACAAGACACTCATGAGAGAAATTAAAGAAGATACCAGTAAATGGAAATACATCCCATGCTCTGGAATAGGAAGAATTAATATTGTCAAAATGGCTGTCATGCCTAAAGCAATCTACAGATTCAATGAAATTCCTATCAAAACACCAACAGCATTCTAAAATTAGAGAAAATCATTCTAAAATTAATATGGAACCACAAAAGACTCAGAATCACCAAAGTAATCCTGAGAAGGAAGAATAAAACTAGGGGGATTATGCTCCTCAACTTTAAGCTCTACTACAAAGCCACAGTAATCAAGACAATTTGTTCCTGGCACAAAAACAGACCCATTGAGCAATGGAACAGACTAGAGAGCTCTGATATAAACCCAGCCATATATGGTCAATTAATATATGAGAAAGGAGCCATGGACATACAATGGGGAAATGACAGCCTCTTCAACAGCTGGTGTTGGCAAAACTGGACAGCTACATGCAAGAGAATGAAATCGGATTATTCTTTATCCCCATACACTAAAGTAAACTCGAAATGGATCAAGTACCTGAATGTAAGTCATGAAACCATAAAACTCTTAGAAGACAACATAGGCAAAAATCTCCTGAATATAAGCATGAGCAACTTCTTCCTGAATGAATCTCCTCGAGCAAGGGAAACAAGAGCAAAAATGAACTCATGGGACTCCATCAAACTAAAAAGTTTCTGTATGGCAAAGGACACCATTAACAGAACAAAGGGCATCCTACAGTATGGGAGAATATATTTGTAAATGACATATCCGACAAGGGCTTAACATCCAAAATATATAAAGAACTTACACTCCTCAACTCCCAAAAAACAAATAACCCTATTAAAAAATGGGCAGAGGATATGAAGAGATAGTTGTTCAAAGAAGAAATTCACATGGCGAAAAGACACATGAAAAGATGCTTCATATCACTAATCGTAGTTCAACCATTGTGGAAAGCAATATGGAGGTTCCTCAAAAAACTAAAAATAGAAATACCATTTGACCCGGGAATCCCACTCCTTGGAATTTACCCAAAAAATACAACTTCTCAGATTCAAAAAGACATATGCACCCCTATGTTTAGTGCAGTACTTTTTACAATAGCCAAGATATGGAAGCAACCTAAGTGTCCATCAGTAGATGAATGGATAAAGAAGAGGTGGTACATATACACAATGGAATACTATTCAGCCATAAGAAAAAACAAATCCTACCATTTGCAACAACATGGATGGAGCTGGAGGATATTATGCTCAGTGAAATAAGCCAGGCAGAGAAAGACAAGTGCCAAATGATTTCCCTCATTTGTGGAGTATAACAACGAAGCAAAACCGAAGGAACAAAATAGCAGCAGACTCAGAGACTCCAAGAAGGAACTAGTGGTTACCAAAGGGGAGGGGTATGGCAAGGTGTATGGGGAGGGTGGGAGAAGGGGATTGAGGGGTATTATGTTTAGTACACATGGTGTGGGGGATCACGGGGAAAACAGTGTAGCACAGAGAAGGCCATCTTACTACACTGAATAGTGAATCTGTGCCATCTTACTACATTGATGGACAGTGACTGCATTGGGGTATGGGTAGGGACTTGATAATATGGGTAAATGTAATACCCACATGGTTTTTTCATGTGAAACCTTCATAAGAGTGTATATCAATAATACCTTAATTAAAAAAAAGGAAACATGAGGGATCATTAGTTCATGTTTACTTTCTTTCCTGCTTTGCCCAAAAGCCCAAATAACATGACTCTTTTATTGTTGCTGCTTTATTTTTTTCTAAATCTGTATTTTAGTGTTTCCATTCTAGTTAAGGGACATAAATGCATTGAAAAGAATTAATATAGAGTAGATTTTAATTTTTCTACCTGGTTCAGATGTCAGGAGCAATGCTCAATAGCTTCTAGTTTCTAGCAAAACCAGGCAATGGATAAAGTTTGATTGTATTACACGTTTTAAAAACCTTAATCCTCACTTCCTATCTCCTCTCACCTTCAGGGAGCCCATCAACTCATTTGATCCACAGTGAAAATTTTCCCTGTACTCATCTCAGAAGGGATTACCTCTAAATTTCACAATTGTCACATCAAATGATCCAATTCCCTGCGGGTGCAGGTTTCAGCTCCTTGCCCCAGGAAATAATCATATGACCCATGTTGAGACCAGGGCTGATATCACTGAATGTTACATACTTTGAGTTTGTGATAGCTGACAATGAATGTGTGTAGGGTCAGCTTTCTAACAAGTAAATAGAGTATGGTTATTATTAGATAACAAAGCAACAACAAGAAAATGTGTGTAATATTTTATTTTCAAAAAGAGGAAAAAACCCCAACTGCACTATTAACATTTTAGGCTATTGCTGTTTTGAACTTTTTGTTGTTGTTGAGACTATGCTTACACTTACTCACCTTGGTTTGTTTTTTAAATGTACCACTCTATATATAATATATTGTTTTGGACATAGTCCCAAAAAAGGGTGATTAAATAAGATCATTTTCTTATTACAAATTTGGAATAAATTCCTTCTTACAACTTATTTTTATCATATCTTTTCTTTATCATATCATATATCTTTCTTTGGTATTACATTTTAAGCATTCTTAACATGGCTGAGAACATAGTGTCTTTCAAATTTTATGTTATTATCTAATGTGATTTTTATCGAGAAATAATCACACAGAAAGTGCATATGTATAATGCATAGTTAAAAAAATATTTATGAAATGAACCACTTAGATATCTGCAGTTGATAACATCACTCTCACTATCTCTAGAGTTAACCACCATATGGACTTTTGTGATGATCTTGGTTTTGACTACTAAAAGCTTTTCCAAATAATCCAAAACTAGTTCAGTATTTGACTATTTTAAATTTTATATGAATGAATATCAACTTATGTTTCTTTGGTGACTTGCTTTTGCTTAATATTGATTGTGAGATTTATCTAGCTTAATATATGTAATTATGTTTAATTGTAATTGTAGATTAATATCCTATTATAGGAATATACTGCAATGTATTTCATTATTCTGGTTAAAAACCCCTCAAGGTCAACAAAAAGACTTAGATTAAGTTTTCAAGAAGTAGGCAGCACCTAGAGAAGCAGACAACAGACACTATTCCCTTGGAACACCTTTCATTCATTTTTCTTAGGATAATAAGTAGCAACTCTAAGCCACCATGAAAAAAGGGATGAATGGTATGCATCACTTAGTCCAGGGAATGGATTGGTCTGAGTCTCTGTCTCTCTGTCTCTCTATCTGTTTCTCTCTCCCCACCTCCCCAGCCTTGCCCACTGCTTGGTCCTAGCAAGTGTATCAAATGACCATTGCTTATGGATGTCGCACAGGGGACTGGAATAGTCTTATGATAAGTGTTCAGCAGTCCACAGGTAGCAGGGTTAGCTTAGAATGCCAATTGGAAGAGTCTTGGGCATTTTGAGTGTACCTAACATTTTATGTGTCTGTAGTTGTATCAACCACATTCTTATCAATTATACCCAGTGTTATATAACTCCTTACATAACTGTTGTATGACTAATTTACATAAACATTCAAGTTATGTAAATCTTCAACAGTACATTCCAGAAACTTCTGGTACTTTTCAAAACATTTATTGCAATTGTCTACAACTTAGAGGTAACCACTTTCATAAGAAAAAAATGTTTTCCAGCAAGTATGAATTTCTTGGGGAAAGCCAGTTTTCCTCTCAATGAACATATTTACACTCATATATTAAAATGTAAAATGAAAAATGCTTTATAAACTTCATTTGAAACATAGTAGACCATTTTGTTGTTGATTAGTGTGTTAATTCAGGTTTTATGAGAAGTAGACACCAAGATGGGGTTAGAAATGTCAGAGATTCATTGGGTGATACCCTATTAAGAATGAAGTGGAGGGGGCTACGGAGGGCGCCATCATTCCATGATCCAAATCTGACAATGGTGTAAGAAAGGATTGGGCAAGATAAGTCTCAGGTTCTAAGAGAGTTTTGGCCAGATTTATGGGGGAGTCCCAGAGGCAAAAGTGCTTATTAGAGTTCCATGTCCTACAAACATGGGCTGACATTGGCACCCTACCATGCTCAGTCCCTGGCTGACAGCAGCCTATTGTAAATGCAGACTTGTGTGAACACTGTGGTGGTTCATAAGGGTGGTAACAGAGACATTAATCAACTGTGCTCCCTGTAGCCATTTCTCTTGATGGATATTGAGCAGCATATTTCCACGGCTGCCACAGATCACCACTTGTCCCACATGGATGCATTTCTCCCAGGCACTGGGAAGCAGCACCGTCATGATACCCTTGAACCTCCCTTTCTGAGTGAAAATATAAAGATGATAGTTTAGTAATTTCTAAACCTGCTGCTATAATTGGCTGTGAGTCTGCAGATGTTATCCATTCTCTTCATCCTTCACTGGTCCTTTTTAAATTCTCTTTACCTTCAGCTCCCAATTTTGTTCAATGGTGTAACAGAAACTTTTGTTCCTGAATGGACTAAATAATTGGCAATAACGCCCTTCTGAGGTCAGAGTTTCTGCAAGTGTCCACTCAGTTATAATGATGTGAGGCAATGCCAGGTGATACCCTAGTGGACAATGGGATTTCATGCATTTCACTTTGTTTCCACTCTGTAAAATCAGTACCTCCTCCTGCTGATCTGGTTCTTAATGACACTGCTGGTAGTGACTGCTTTTCTTCTTACTTGCAGGACTATAGACCAAAAAATATCTGAAGAGCTCTGGCAATAACTGTAGCTTGTTTATCAATGGTAATTTTGTGGTGGTCTCTTTAGGGAGTCTGAGTTATAGGAACAAATAACACAGTTTCCCTGTTAACCAGTAAGAATGTTGGTAAGTGTATTCAGCACTCCTTTTGCCACTGAATTTCTAAACCCATAGGTTCTTTTTCTTAAGAAAGCACATTGTAGACACTTCTGGCTTAATGTTTAAATTGAACACTGAAGGCTCCTATCTTTCAAAATATTGTCTCCAAGTAGATGCTTCATCTGTGCCTCTAATTTGATGTTCTAGCATCCTATTAGGCTAACAGCATCTAGGTTTGTGATATATGATATACCCAATGGATTCTATGACCATGGTTTGCCCTCATACTTCTTTCTCTGTGAAGTGTGCCCCTTGATTAAATTTTATGTGTGGGATTCTACACCTGTGAAGCAGTCATTTAATACAACCCTGCGTAGTGATGCTGACTGAGGCCTTGTGGGGTGAAAGGGTAAACCCATAACTCGGAGAGGTATCTATCCCTGTGGGGACAAATTTATGGCCCTTTAGAAGCAAAAGGGTTTCATATAGTTTACTAGCCAGCAAGTGACTGGTTGATCCTTCAGAAATGATGCTATATCAGGGGCTCACCGCTGGTCTCTATAGCTGACAGGTTGAATATTCAGAGACAGCATTAGCCACATTCATCTCAGTAAATGGGAGTCAATGCTGTTGAACCCATACATACCCTCCATATGTGCCTGTGACCATTTTATTCATGTGCCATATGGCCAGTCTGAGATAGCCAATGAAGATAAGCTAATGTTAATTCTACTTTGATGTTGAGTGTCTATTATCTGATGGATACATTCTTGTAGACACTGACATGTAAATAGAGTTTCTTCATATTTTCTGCCCACTCCCATATGTCTGCTTACATACCTGTACCCTAAATTTCTTATCTTTGATCTTGCAGTCTTTTTTCTTCCCAGCCTCATTAATCATTTTCCAGGAATCTAAAACCATAATTATCTCAGCCTACTTCTCTTTCCACACAAGGTGGATTACTAGGAAACTTCATCTTAGTTATCTTTTAGGACCTCCTGAAAGTTTACCCACTAGGAAACGTCATCTAGTTACCTTTTGGAGCCTCTCCTGCATGTAATAATAATGCACCTGCCATCCAGCTGGAGCTTGTACCCAGCTGACCCAACAACAAACCAATATCAGGCTTTCTGCTATTTTTTCAGCTTGTCATTAGAGACCTCCCATTTGACTAAAAGTACAAGTGGAGGAAAGTCAGATCATTGTGGGTATCAAGAACTTCTGGGATACTCATGATCTACTTCTACATCCCATTCATTTTTTTTTTAATCATGTTTGTCCTCAATGCTAGATATATAGCCTACTTATGGGTCCTTTCAAATACAAAACTTGGTAGGTCCAATAGAATCCTCCTAAAAACAGGAAATTCTCCTGAAACAGGCCATTTGGTGCCCCATGGTTAAGATAATTCTTGGTGTCCCAAGGGTTAAGCATATAATTCTCCACTACAGATGGAATGGCCTTGCCCCCAAATCCTGAAGGACTTCAGTATAATTCTCTCACTGAGGCTTGCCATTGAATCCACATTCCTTTCCTGCTTCTATCACCTCCAGCACAATAGGGTCTGTGAATAGTATGTTCCAAGTGACAGAGCTGGTGTACTGCATTCTGTATATATATTGCAGTTTTCCCATTCTAGAGCCTTCTCATATATGGCATCCTTTTTCAGCTGATATTTGCCTAACCGTGGACTCTTTGTCCCCAGAACCAAAAAGTTGTACAAGACACCATTATTATTTATTTATGGAGAGAATATGAGATAAAGCAATGTTTTTGTGATAGTTGTTCTGTTTTGTGTTGTGTTTTACTTTAAAAGTAATATGCTGGCAGACTCCTCACTATTGAAAATTTAAAATTTTTTCTGAAACTAGCAGGTACTTGAAATTCTGTAGGGTCAATCCCCACCTTAACAAGGCTTTCAGTACACTTGCCCTCTCTTGCTTGCCTTTCTTACTCAGCCTGGTATGTTTGCTTTATTAGATCAATGTTACAGTTTGTAGGATTTTTAAGTGGTCAATATTTCTTTGTAACATATTCAAAGAGGATGGGGAAGATGACACAACCCTGGAATAGAACTGGAAATGAATATTGCTATCTCTTCCAACTGAATACAAACTGTTCCCAATCCTCTATCTTTAAAGTTAGAATAAAAATAATGCATTACTAAATCCATGTACCATATGCCTAAGACATTGTTAATCTGCTTTGGCAAAAATACAATTTCTTTCCCAGCAGCTCTGACCAAAGCTACTATAGTCAATTCTTCTTATTCATGTCTGTTAAGTTCTATAAAGTCAGCATGGAGAGTGCATTAGTAATGCTGAACCATTGCTCCTAAGGAAAATACAGAGTTAGGTTCCTATCAGTCTCTGGTCATGACATTTTTATCAGCCAGTAAATACATACTTTGTTTTATCTTTATTTCTTTTTAAAGATACTTTGTTTAATGTATATTGTTGATAATTAACATTGACCTTATAGCCCACAGAACTATAATTCATGCTTGAATGAAGCTTATCTAATACATTTAAGGCACATCATAACCTTCTTGCTTGTAGGAATACTAGACACTATTTAACCCTATGCATAGGGGCTATTCTAAACATCAAAATCACCAACAAAACTACAAAAGAAATTTGGTGCCAAACAAACAATAAAAAAGGTACTTGTTTACAGAATGAGAGCTGAAACAAGAAAGTAGAGTGCCATCTTGTTGAAGCTTATTAACTAGAAGTAACTTGTGTCAGATGAATCAAATTTTTCACCACTCTGCATTTCTATGAATGACTGCAAAAATGCCAAAAGTATTAATTTTAGAGTTACAAATACATTTTAACAAGTAGGCAAGTTTGCAAATATGGAACAAATCTGTGAATAATGAGGATCAACTGTAATTTGTTGAACTGTAGGTACTCTTCATTTCACCAGGTAAGATCCAGCCAGTTTATCCAGGGGCCAGACAATCCAGCTAAACAGAAATACAACAGGGACCACCATTTCTGCATCCTTTAAGTCAGTAATAACATCACTTATTTATCCTCACCAACCTGATACAATATTATTTATTTATTATCTAGGTGAAGGTAGATGCTCAGATCTAAAAATGGGCTTAGATCCAGAAACTTGAAAAATAGATCTTAACTTTTTATTAGGGTGGTTTCCCTCATTCTCCTGCAACCTCATTCTTGCCTTTCATAGTTTATAGATTTTAGGCAATAACATGGTTGCTTGTTCATCCACTTTGCCCCTCAGAACTTAAGCTGCTCTAAACACTTCCACAAGTCCTTGTAAGTCAGACACCCTTGCTGTTTTCTGGTCATGCTGGTTGTTAGGGTAACTGTGGCCCCATAGCTTCTGGCAGTAAACTGCCCCTACCTGGACACTCAATTTAGGGGTCTTATTATCCCAATTACTTTCCTTGAATTCAGTTCAATCAATACATACCATCAGCTACAGTTTTCCAGCTTATTGATGTGGTGCCCCTCCTATCAGCATATTCCAGGTGTCCTTAGAGAGTTGTTTCACTCCTGGACCCTCCTGTGGAACATAATCTTCTGCTGGGTCTCCTGACCTCACATATTATTAAAACAAACAAAAAATTAGTTATATAAGAAAATTGAGGTCTTTTAAAAAGTGAAATCCCTAAACTTTATTTTTAATTATTGTTAGGGTAAAATAGTATTGGTCATAAAATATGAATACATTTATAAAGAGCATAAGTAATGAAATTCAACATATAAAAAGTAAAAAAAAAAAACACCTGGATGTATGATTGGATTAAAGATGGTGGCATGAGAGGTGAGACACCTTCTGCCTAAAACCGCATATAATATGAAAATATAATTAATACAACTAATCCTGAAAGAGCAACAGGAAAGAGGACTATGACAGACTGCATAAACCTGGAGAAAAGAGCAGACCTCACAAAACAGGATAACGTACCAAAGCTGTGGCCCGGCGGGACCCAAGCCCTTCCCCCACCTCAGCTCACCAGCAGGAGGAAGAGAAACGGAGCAGGGAGGGAATGGACGCCTTGGACTGCTGAATACCTAACTCCAGAGATCTGCTCTGGTAGCACAAACCTACATTTAATAGTGCTTGCATGATACTCTCATGATTACGGGGTTGGAAAACTAAGACAGACAGAATTCCTGGAGAGACTGAGATTCCAGCAGTTTAGGAAGGTAGGGATACATACCCAGCTGCTCTGGGACAAAAGAAAGGCTGGCAGTCTGAAAGACTTCCTAAGAAGGAAGCTCTTAGCAAGAGGGCTTCTAAAGGGGCAAGGATTGCACACAGCTTACTGCTCAGGAGAGAGGACAGGTAAACAAAATTGTCTGGGTGCACTCTGCCCACCAGGTTGGTAACTTTGCCATATAGACTCTCATATTTAAGGAGGAAAAAGAAAACTTCCTCCTTAGACAATCTTCAGGTGCTCCACTTCCCTGGCAGGCTACACAGCTCCAAAGACCCCCTCCATGATATGCAGCCTACTGTGCCTTTCTCCCGGCAAGCCCCACCTGGCTCGCAAACTGGCAAACCCTACCCTGGCATTAGGCCAGCCAAAGGGAAGATCTGTCTACAGCAACTACAAACGCAAAGCATAGAGGCTTATACATGTATGCTCAGCCCACTGGTTCAGGCAGTGGAGACAGGCATAGCTGCTGGGAAGCAGGAAATAGCTCTTTCCTCCCCCCAGGCATGAATACCACTCCCCTGCCACCCCCGACATTGCTTCATGGGATGAGCAGCTCCAGGGAGTAGAGCTTCTGGGCACTAGAGGGCACCATATACAAATATGAAACACCAAAGGAACCTGGTTCAGAGTAAAATTATTAATACAACTCCTGAGAAAGATTTAAATGACATCGACCTCATGATTCTTCCTGAAAGGGAGTTCAAAATAAAAATCATTAACATGCTCATGGAGGTACGGAAAGATATTCAAGAACTCAGGAATGAATTCTGGTCAGAGACCCAATCATTGAAGAGCACAATGGAGGATCTAAAAAGCAGATTGGATATGGTGGAGGAGACAATAAATGAAATAACAACTAGAGAAGAGGTATACAAAGAAGCTGAGGCACAGAGAAAAAAGAAGGATCTCGAAGAATGAAAAAATATTGAGAGAACTGTGTGACCAACCCAAACGGAACAATATTCACATTATTGGGGTACCAGAAGAAGAGAGAGAAAAAGGGATAGAAAGTGTCTTTGAGGAGGTAATTGCTAAAACTTCCCTAATCTGGGGAAGGACATAGTCTCTCAGGCCATGGAGATGCACAAATCTCCATACACAAGGGACCCAAGGAAGACAACACCAAGACATAGAGTAATTAAAATGGCAAAGATCAAGGATAAGGACAGACTATTAAAAGCAGCCAGAGAGAGAAATAAGATCACATAAAAAGGAAAGCCCATCAGGCTATCATCAGACTTCTCAACAGAAACCTTACAGACCAGAAGGGAGTGGCATGATGTATTTAATGCAATGAAGCAGAAGGACCTTGAACCAAGAATACTTTATCCAGCAAGATTATCATTTAAGTTTGAAGGAGGGATTAAACAATTTCCAGATAAGCAAAAGCTGAGAGAATTTACTTCTCACAAACCACCTCTACAGTGTATTTTGGAGGGACTACTATAGATGGAAGTGTTCCTAAGGTTTAATAGCTGTCACCAGAGGTAATAAACCACAGTAAAGAAAGTAGAACAGCTAATTACTAAGCAAATGCAAAATTAAATTAACTAGCCCCCAAGTCAATCAAGGGATAGACAAACAGTACAGAATATACCTAATATATAAAGAATGGAGGGGGAAAAAAAGGTGGAGAAAAAAGAGGCAACCTTTAGATTATGTTTATAATAGCATATTAAGTGTGTTAATAAGACTCTTAGTAAGGAAGTTAAACTTGAACCTTTGGTAACCATGATTCTAAAACCTGCAATGCCAAGAAGTATATACCTATCAATAATCACCTTAAATGTAAATGGACTGAATGCACCAATAAAAATACATATAGTCACTAAATGGATAAAAAAACAAGACCCATCTATATGCTGGCTAGAAGAGACTCACTTCAAACCCAAAGATATACACAGACTGAAAGTAAAGGGAAGGAAAAAGATATTTCATGCAACTAACAGGGAGGAAAAAAGCAGGGGTTGCAGTGCTTGTATCAGACAAAATAGACTTCCAAACAAAGAAATTCACAAGAGACAAAGAAAGACATTATATAATGATAAAAGGTTCAATCCAACAAGAAGATATAACCATTATAAATATCTATGCACCCAACACAGGAGCACCTACATATGTGAAACAACTACTAATGTTTAAAAGGAGAAATAGAATGCAATGCACTCATTCTAGGAGACTTCAATATGCCACTCACTCTGAAGGACAGATCAACCAGACAGAAAATAAGTAAGAAGACAGAGGCACTGAACAACACGTTAGAACAGATGGACCTAACAAACATCTACAGAACTCTACACCCAAAAGCAGTAGAATACATATTCTTCTCAAGTGCACATGGAACATTTTCAAGAATAGATAATATACTAGGCCCCAAAAAGAGCCTCGGTAAATTCAAAAAGATTGAAACTGTACAAACCAGATACTCAGACCACTAAGGTATGAAACTAGAAATAAATTACCCAAAGAAAATGAAAATTCCCACAAACACATGGAGGCTTCACAACATGCTCCTAAATAACCAATGAATCAGTGACCAAATAAAAACAGAGATCAAACCATATATGGAGACAAGTGACAACAATAATTCAACAACGGGAAATCTGTGGGACACAGCGAAGGCCAGGCTAAGAGGAAAGTATATTGCAATACAGGACTACCTCCAGAAAGAACAATCCCATATGAGCAGTGTAAACTCACAATTAACGAAAGTAGAAAAAGAAGAACAGATGAGGCCCAAAGTCAGTAGAAGGAGGGACATAATAAAGATTAGAGCAGACATAAATAAAATCAAGAAGAATACAAAATGGAAAGAATCAATGAAAGGAAGAGATGGTTCTTTGCAAAAATAAACAAAATAGATAAACGCCCTAGCCAGACTTATTGAGAAAAAAAAGAGACTACTCACATAAACAGAATCAGATATGAGAAAGGAAAAATCACTACGGACACCACAGAAATAAAAAGAATTTTTAAAGAATACTATGAAAAATTATATGCTAACAAATTGGATAACCTAGAAGAAATGCACAGCTTTCTAGAAAAATACAACCTTCCAAGGCTGACTCAGAAAGATAGAGAAAATCTGAACAGACCAATTATCAGCAACGAAATTGAACTGGTAATCAAAAACCTACCTAAGAACAAAACCCCTGCACCAGATGGCTTCACTGCTGAATTTTATCAAACTTTAGTGAAGACCTATTACCCATCCTCCTTAAAGTTTTCCAAAGAGTGGAAGAGGAGGGAATACTTCCAAACTTATTCTATGAGGCCAGCATCACTCTAATACCGAAAACAGGCAAAGACACCACAAAAAAAGACAATTACAGACTAATATCCCTGAAGAACATAGATGCAAAAATACTCAAAAAAATATTAGCAAACGAATTAAAAAATACATCAAAAAGATCATTCATCATGATCAAGTAGGATTTATTCCAGGGAGGCAAGGATGGTACAACTTTCGAAAATCCATCAAAATCATCCACCACATCAACAAAAAGAAAGACAAAAACCACATCATCATCTCCATAGATGCCGAAAAGCATTTGACAAAATTGAACATCCATTCATGATAAAAACTCTCAACAAAATGGGTATAGAGGGCAAATACCTCAACATAATAAAGGCCATAAATGACAAACCCACAGCCAACATTATACTTAACAGCAAGAAGCAGAAAGCTTTTCCATTAAGATCAGGAACAAGACAAGGATACCCACTCTCTCCACTTCTATTCAACATAGTACTGTAAGTCCTGGACTCGGAAATCAGAAAACACAAAGAAATAAAAGGCATCCAGGTTGGCAAGGAAGAAGTTAAACTGTCCCTGTTTGCAGATGACATGATAATTTATATGAAAAACCTTAAAAAGAATCCATTCCAAAACTACTAGATCTAATATCTGCATTCAGCAGAGTTGTGGGATACAAATTAATATGCAGAAATCTGTGGCATTCCTATACCCTAACAATGAACTAGCAGAGAGAGAAATCAAGTACATGATTCCATTCACAGTTGCATCAAAAAGAATCAAATACCTAGGAATAAACGTAACTGAGGAAATGAAAGACATACTCCTAAAACTACAAGACACTCATGAGAGAAAGTAAAGAAGATACCAATAAAGGAAACACATCCCATGCTCATGGATAGGAAGAACTAATACTGTCAAAATGGCCATCCTGCCTAAAGAAATCCACAGATTCAAGGAAATTCCTATCAAAATACCAACAGCATTCTACAACGAACTAAAGAAAATCAATCTAAAATTTATATAGAACCACAAAAGATCCTGAATTGCCAAAGCAATCCTGAGAAAGAAGAGTAAAACTGGGGGATTATGCTACCCAACTTCAATCTCTACTACAAAGCCACAGTAATCAAGGCAATTTGGTACTGACACAAGAACAGAGCCATAGACCAGTGGAACAGAATAGAGAGCCCTGATACAAACCCAACCATATATGGTCAATTAATATATGATTAAGGAGCCATGGACATACAATGGGGAAATGACAGCCTCTTCAACAGCTGGTGTTGGCAAAACTGGACAGCTACATGCAAGAGAATGAAACTGGATTGTTGTTTAACCCCATACACAAAAGTAAACTTGAAATGGATCAAAGACCTGAATGTGAGTCATGAAAGCATAAAAAAACTCTTAGAAGACAACATAGGCAAAAATCTCCTGAATATAAGCATGAGCAACTTCTTCCTGAATGCATCTCCTCGAGCAAGGGAAACAAAAGCAAAAATGAACTCATGGGACTACATCAAACTAAAAAGTTTCTGTACGGCAAAGGACATCACCAACAGAACAGAAAGGCATCTTACAGTATGGGAGAATGTATTTGTAAATGGCATATCTGACAAGGGCTTAACATCCAAAATATATAAAGAACTTACATGCCTCAACACCCAAAAAGCAAATACCACGATTAAAAAATGGGTGGAATATATGAAGAAACAGTTCTCCAAAACAGAAATTCAGATGACCAACAGACACATGAAAAGATGCTGCACATTATTAATCATCAGTGAAATGCAAATTAAAACCACATTTAGATATCACCTCACACCAGTAAGGATGGCCAGGATCAAAAAGACTAAGAACAACAAATGCTGGTGAGGATGCGGAGAAAGGGGAACCCTCCTACACTGCTGGTGGGAATTTAAGCTAGTTCAACCACTGTGGAAAGCAATATGGAGGTTCCTCAAAAAACTAAAAATAGAAATAGCATTTAACCTGGGAATCCCACTCCTTGGAATTTACCCAAATAATACTTCTCAGATTCAAAAAGACATATGCAGTAGAACAAAAAGACATCCTACTGTATGGGAGGATATATTTATAAATGACATATCTGATAAAGCGTTGACATCCAAATTATATAAAGAGCTCATGTACCTTAACAAACAAAAAGCAAATAAGCCAATTAAAAAATGGGCAGAGGGTCTGAACAGACACTTCTCCAAAGAAGAAATTCATATGGCCAACAGGCACATGAAAAGATGCTCCACATCACTAGTCATCAGGGAAATGCAAATTAAAACCACAGTGAGATATCACCTCACACCAGTTAGGATGGCCAACATCCAAAAGACAAACAACAATAAATGTTGACGAGGATGTGGAGAATGGGGAACCCTCCTACACTGCTGGTGGGAATGTAAATTAGTACAAGCATTGTGGAAAGCAGTATGGAGGTTCCTCAAAAAATTCAAAATAGAAATTCCATTTGATCCAGGAATTCCACTCCTAGGAATTTACCCTAAGAATGCAGCAGCCCAGTTTGAAAAAGATATATGCACCCCTATGTTTATCACAGCACTATTTACAATGACCAAGATTTGGAAGCAACCTAAGTGTCCATCAGTAGATGAATGGATAAAGAATATGTGGTACATACACAATGGAATATTATTCAGCCATAAGAAGAAAACAAATCCTACCATTTGCAACAACATGGATGGAGCTAGAGGGTATTATGCTCAGTGAAATAAGTCACGTGGAGAAAGACAAGTACCAAATGATTTCACTCATATGTGGAGTATTAGAACAAAGAAAAAACTGAAGGAATAAAACAGCAGCAGACTCACAGAACCCACGAATGGACTAACAGTTATGAAACGGTAAGGGACTGGGGAAGATGGGTGGGAAGGGCGGGATAAGGGGGAAAAAGGGCTATTATTATTAGCACACATAATGTAGCGGGCGTGGGGTGGGTGGGTTGGGGGGATACGTGGAAGGCAGTATAACACAGAGAAGACAAGTAGTGATTCTGTAACATCCTTCTATGCTGATGGATAGTGACTGCAATGGGGATATGTGATGGGGACTTGATAACTGAGGGAGTCTAGTAACCATAATGTTGCTCATGTAATTATATATTAATAACAGCAAAATTTTAAAAAGTTAAAATGAAAATGAAAGAAAAAAAACATATGCACCCCTATTTTTATTGCAGCACTTTTTCCAATAGCCAAGATATGGAAGCAACCTAAGTGTCCATCAGTAGATGAATGGATAAAGAAGAGGTTGTACATACACGCAATGGAATATTATTCAGCCATAAGAAAGAAACAAATCCTACCATTTGCAACAACATGGATGGAGCTGGAGGATATTATGCTCAGTGAAATAAGCCCAGTGGAGAAAGAAAAGTGCTGAATGATTTCCCTCATTTGTGTAGTATAACAACGAAGCAAAACTGAAGGAATAAAATAGCAGCAGACTCAGAGACTCCAAGAAGGAACTAGTGGTTACCAAAGGGGAGGGGTGGGAGGGTGGTTGGGGAGGGTGAGAGAAGGGGATTGAGGGGTATTTTGTTTAGTACACATGGTGTGGGGGGGATCACAGGCAAAACAGTAGCACGGAGAAGGCAAATAGTGAATCTGTGGCACCTTACTACACTGATGGGCAGTGACTGCATTGGGGTGTGGGTGGGGACTTGATAATCTGGGTAAATGTAGTAACTACATTGTTTTTTCATGTGAAACCTTCGTAAGAGTGTATATCAATAATACCTTAATAAAAAAAATACCTGGATGAAGTGCAGATTTGCTTAGAATCTGGGTTTTGTGGTCGCAGTGGGCTACATGAGAAATGCCTTGACTCTGTTCTTTACTGTTGTAGAGATCTTCGGAACTGATAAAGGAGTTGGCTTTTTGCCAGCTTGGTTCTTTACTCTGGGTAATGCTCAATGGAGAATGCTACCGGACAGTGGCATCATCCTGCAGTTACTTGTCCCCTGCCTCCCAGAACTGACACACCATAACCAAGCACTGACTCTGATGTACCTTGACCTAGGAAGAAGTCAGGGATTGACACAGAGAAAGCATAGCCTCTTCTTCAGTCAGTGAAGGACTCCCAGTGGTCGCCAGAGTGAATCCATCTTTCATATAGCTCAGATAAGTATACACAGAATAGGGTAGGAATTGGTTCTAACTGATGTAAGAAAGAAGAGATTTCCTGTCTCAAATAATAATCCTACATTTCTTTTATGGTATCTTTATCATCCACCAAGAGATTGTTTGAACACAGTGTATCTCCAGGAACATCCTATTAAATTACAAACTATAATATTCTAATATTCTAAAGGAGGACACATTCCATTAGCAACTTCACATGAGGTAATTTAAGAAGTTATTTCCCAAATGGATTCACTTGAGTATAATAGGAGCAGCCATGCATTTTGTGGTAGTAATAAGAAAGAGACAAGTTTATATACCAACTTCTTTAAGTACTGCAGCGTGGTTTACCATCATGTATAACAAAATAATATAGATATCCTTGGCATGGAATCAAACCTTTTTCTAATTTAGGCCCACTAATTCATTTTTATTACCTGTTTTCCATTTATATATCATTATTTGGCTATATCAAATTTTTGTTGTTTCCGTTGCCTCAACACATCATCTGTCAGTTAACGGAATTCTATTCATCATTTAAGATGTATCCAAGGGCTCCTTTTGTGAAAGCTTTCATGCCCACCTTCACTCAACCTTTTCCTCCATCTTGATTAGGATTGATTAGATGATACACTGTACAAATTTTTCTCCTAACATTTACTGTGTTAATGTACAGACTACGTGTCTTTTTCTCTACTCCAGTAGAAAGCATGAGCTATGTCATGTTATTCTTAAATATTGAGACCCAAATATAGAGCCAGCACATAATAGGTAATCAATAAATTATCTCATATCCAGGGAACCTCCCATTGTGAGCAGACCTCAAACAGCTCCACACTGTGAGTTCCTAGGACTGCAGCACAGATGCGAAATTAAAAATATTGCCTCTATCAGACATTTTGCTGGGAATCACCCTGAGCAATATATATACATATATATGTATATATATTGCTGCACAGATTAAATTAGCTTTGAAATTACTTTTATAAATCACCAGAGAAAAGATCCAGAAATGATAACTAAGTATAAGTGCTTGGGGAATTTGCAATAAGCATTAATACAAAAATTGAGTAAACTAAGTGGTGCACAACATTAAAAAATATTTTTTTCTTCTCCAAATTTTAAATCCTTTAACTGCATTTAAATATTTAAAGCTTAGACTCTTTAGAGGAAATGAAGGCACCACTGATGTCTCCAGAGGGATGCTTCCATTCAGTGCTTCTGAACTAATGTCGATATTTAAATGTTTTAAAAGTCAGCTTTAAACAGCAGAAATTCTTCATCCTGAAATAGTTCTCCTTGGCTGCAGCCTAAGAAAATACAGATGTTCATTTAAGAATCTGCATACTAAAAAGCTTCTTCATTTATAATGCAAGTTAACTTGCCACAAAGTCACTTATGTAAATCTCATTTTCAGTTTTCCACATCCTTTGCTTCTTTTAATAATTGAGGTAGAGACTATTTATTGAATGCCATCTTTATTCTGGGGCTTTATATGAAGGGTTTCTACTCCTCACTCCTAATTAAGTGTATTTCTATCATATAGATGATGGAACTGAAGGTAAGAGAGGGTAACTGACTCACTCAAGGGGTAGCTGCAAATATTTTGAAGTATATAGTTGCAAGAAGAAATTTTCTGGGGAGTCAATTGTTTAAGACTAGTGAAAGTAAACTTTAAGTATTTGCATGCACAGAGATTAAAAACAAATTTAAATAATACCTAAAAATAAACACACACAATCCCAGTTGAAAAGACTATGAGGCAAGAACGTATGTGACATACAAAAGGGTTAAAAAAAGCAGATAATAAAAGATACTATAATGAAAGATACTATCTTCTTACTTATCCTAATAGTTTTTACAGTTTCCTTTGTGAGAAAGAACTGCAAATTTATATCAAAATCTCACATTACACTAATCATCAATTTTTCTGCATATACTTTCTGTATTTGATTTCAGAATATGTAGAATTATTACTGTGAGAAATTATTTTATCACTCCCAATCAATACATGTTAAATGTACCTGTTATTACTACATATATACGTAGTAATCTATCTATATATAGATTATTCTTGAATGCACTATTAAAATACATCAGTTGACTCTAATACATGTGTGATGTATGTATGTATATTACATTGGTATCATTATAGTCAAAATTACAAAGATGGAAGTAAAAATGTTAAAGTGAATAGAGCCCCTCATAACATGTTTCTGCTCATTTAGATTTCTTTTGTTTGTGTTTGAAAGTATATAAATGTTAAACCACTAATGAGTGAAAGTTGGTATGAAAAATTTGAAAATCAGCTTTAAAGCAGAGAGCAAAAAAAGAATAGAAGACTGAGAAAGAAAAGGATGAGAGGAGGAGAAAAGAAGGAGAATGATTATTAAGCAATTTTGCAGACTTTAAATTAAAGATGTAAAAATATTTTGGGGCCATACATGAATAGGAGCTTATAGTGGAAACACTACAATCATATCTGGGTTCATTTATTCTTGCAGTTGAACTAACTGTGTAGGAGAAAAATGAATATGTGACTGAAAAGGAAGATTAATTTAAGAATTAGTAGTTAATCTGAGTGCTTATATATTTATAAGGCACATCTGGAAAATCAACTTTTTTAACCAATAATAGCTTTTTAAAATGATCACTCCAAATACTAGGTTTAAAATTATAAATGGATTGCCCTGACCCCATAATATGCTGTTGAATTATGTGTTATAGTAAAAAAATCATAAAATGAAACTTGAAAAGCTAATATACACTTGACAAAGCTAATAAACTGAATGTTTTATTGTGAGTGTACCTATCTATGGCCAAGAAAAAGCTTGTAGCTGAAAGCTGTCTCACTATTATTAGTTTGCTGTTTGAACTTATATTGATGCCGAACAGGAGTTTCATCTGTGATTCTCATTCAGCATATACTACATTAAACAGTTCAGTTAAAGTCATCAAAATTCTAAGTATTACAACTCAGCACACTGCAGTGGTTATTTTGAGAAGCATAGATGTTAAGGGAAAATAAATTAGGTGCTGAATAATGTGATGTAAGAATCAAACAGTGCTGGACATAGAAATAACTTTGCTATGTTCCCAGAGGAAATTTCTTTTTGTAAACGTCTAAATTCTGTAAGAATTTCTTGAGAGAAAAAATATACAAAGTACAGTTTTATAATATGACACAAAAGAAACAAAAAAAACCCTCCATTCCAAATAGTTGAAATTGGGGAATCAAGCTCATTAAAACATTATTGTAGAGGTCCAAAATAAATCCTATCATGTGAGCAGGAAAAGTAATGGTCACTGCCAGAACACCCTCTTGCTGCAAAATATTGCTTATTCCAAAATATGACTTATCAGAAACTTTGGTGCTTAAAAGACCAGTGTAAAATTGTTACTCTATTCTATCTCACTGAATAAGCATCTATAATAAAGATTGTAGTAGAGATAGTAGTGCCACAGATCTTGACATAACCATTAAAGTTTCAATTCAAATGTCACCTGATCAGAGAAGGCTTCTAAAAATTACATAAAATAAAATAGATATTCTATCATTTCTAGTTTCTGTCTAGTTCATTATTATCTATGATTCACCATCTGATACTCTCTGAAATTATCATAATTATTAATTTGATTATTTAACATCCAATCTCCACACCTAAATGTAAGTCTAATGGTTAACTAGGAGCTTTGTTCTTCCAATGTCTAGAAGAGTTAATTTAAGTCAGGTGCTCAAGGCATATTTGTTTAAAAAATAAATTACATTTCAAATTTATTTAGGTTGTATTGCATTATAGGTGCAAAGTTAAGCATGTTATACAGCTTTTGTGTTTCATTAGAGACAATTTTAAGAGTGCAAAAGTACCCTGCATAAGATAATATTTTAGTTATATCTGCTAATATCTTTTGTATTGTAAAGAGAAATTTGAAAACAAGAAAAAACACTCATTCAGTATCCATATGACAAAATGTGTTTATTGTCTCCTATACTAGCTACTTAGTTTTCTTTTTCCATGTATTTTCTGACTCCATACTTATAGCATCTGAGTGAGGTTATTATTTTGGTCATTAATTTAGAGTAAGGGAAACAGGATTAAAAAAATGCAAATAGTGTACCCAGTATCACAAAGTAAGAGTCAATACTTAAAATTGTAAGACTATGTTCTTTCTATCACATCACAGGTAGATAACTAGGCATTTAGGCTATCTGGAAGGTCAGAGCAGAGAATATAATCTTATATTTATATTGATTTTATCCTTGTATCTTAGAGTCAAACTAAGAAATCATTGTCCCATAATATCTCAAAAGTTTTGAAATATTTCAAAACTCTTAATGTGCTTTGAAACATAATGAGTCAACCTCTTATTTGGATTGAACAAAAGGATTGCTCAATATCTTAGCAAGTGAATGTCTAAGTATCATAAACAAGAGCTTCCATAATATTAAATAGCTCTATTTTCTGGAAGTCTTGCTCCATGCCAAGCATTCCAGGTTTTCTGTCATGAGTGCATCAACTCGTTTGGTCTGATCATCCATCTGGACTTAGTATGATTCAGATGCAAGAGTGTATAAAACAATTTTCTGAATTCAAAATTTGTTTTAAAAAGATTAGTAAGAGGAAGGATAAAAGGGATTTTTAATTTCCATATTCACACACTTGTGTGCATTTTTTACATTATTCGTAAGTGCTATATACTATTTGTGGTAGGGAGAAGGGAAGGCAAAGAGGTATATAACAAACATAAAAATCTGCTTAAAGTATCACATTTCTAATACACTTTATGGTGCAGGATTTTAAAGAGATAGAAAAAAGGAAAGCATTATATAGGTTGTTGATTAATACAGACCAAGAGATTATGAGTTTGTATTTTTTCTCATTTCACTACATTGTTTTTTTAATTTCAAAGTTTCTACCAACTTTGAAAATGTAATAGAAATTTATCTTTCTTGGGGAAAGTATTTGAAATCTATAGGAAATAAAGGAGGTCATCAAGCCACTGCTCCAGCCCACAGACCTGCAGATATTACAAATCAGACAAGAAACTCTCTAGATAAGCAATTCATGGTATCTTAGTTTTCACCACATCCAAAGCTACATCCAAAAGCTTCCTTTCGAGGAAGAGGAAGAAGATTCAAATAGTGAAAGAACTTGTCTATGAGTTGACAGAGTGAAGTGCTTTTCAGAAGTGCTCACTTTTTCCCCCCATTATTATTTTTCATTTAGTAATTCAACAAATATGTGCTTATTTCTGTGTCTAACAAATTATGCTTTGAAATCAACCATCAATAAAAAGGTTAGGAAATTATAATTGTCAATATAAAGTAGATATTAAAAGAATGTTGATTACTTCCAAGATCGTACATTGAAAATACCTGCCATATTTGAAAGAAAGTAAGAAAAAATAATAACTGAATTGTATTCTCACTCTGGGAGATAGCCAGGTCCTGGACATTCCTGATGTTCTTCTAATATATCTCAGTTTCCCTAAAATTTATTTATCATTATGTATATATATATAAATCCAGTCATTACATTTTGCAACACAGTCTGAAGCATGTTTCTCAAAGTTAAATGGCCTCCCATTTGTAATAGCCCAGAAAATAAACCCAATCCCAGCATTTATACAATGCTCTTGTGCTTTAGAATTGAGTTTCTTTTTACATAACATAAATACCCACAGAAAAAGGGTAATGTATTTGCTCTGCACATAAAATGCTATTTTCTGTTTTCTACATCATGAAGTACTACTGTTACTTATTTATTTTAATAGAAATCTTTTGTAATCTTTATATTTTCACATCTTCATATATATCATGGGGTTCAAGTTCAGACTACATAATTGTATTACTCAAGTAAATCATCTTTCATGATACCCAAGTGAATGAAATGTAGTTATTATACCATATGTAATTATTAATTATATATTTAATTTTTTATAATCTTCATGGTAATAAATATTAAATAGTTTAATCTTTCTCTTTGACAAGATAAAAAATATATTTTATAATTACACCTCCCTGTTAACTGTCAAGGAACTCAGATCCTTAATCAGATGTATTGGTGTGGGTGGAGGGAGTGAGAGTAATTTGCAGGCAAGATTGAAAATAGTAATAGACTTCATTTTACAGCCAATATAACAGTGCCTTCCTGAGAATGGGAGAAAAGGATAAAATTTAGTGGGATGAGTGTAGGTGTCACAGTGTACAATGGGAAAATGTTCCATGAGTACACATATCCCAAAAGCTTAATTATGCTCTCTGTGTCCCTATCTATACCATTTTTATTACTGACCACTTTCTTCCTGGATTTTTAAGTGTCCCATCCCATCTGCTAGCTTCATTGGCTCTATTGCACCACCTTGACTACAAGGGAAACATGTTTTATGTGGCTGCCTCCTGACAGTGCTGCCCAGTTATTCTTACAAAATTGTGCCTTATCACAGCTATGACTGCCTTAATAATCAACCTTGCTTTTGCACTGAAGATGATTCACCTGTATTTTGTTCAACAAAATATTCACATTACCAAGTATTCAACAGCTCAACATTCCATTCTTCTTAAAATACTTTCTTCATCTGGCTGCTAGGAGGCAGCTCTTTCTGATTCTCCTGTTTCCTTCAGAGATTCCTCCTGTCCGGTCCATGACCAAAGGAGGGCCTCAGGATTCAATCCTTGTGTGCCCTCCCTCTCTACCTATACTTATTTCTGTAAGGACAGGGGAATGAAAGCTCATCCACCTAATGGTTTTAAATACTGTGTATATGCCATGGACACCAAATTTACATCTGTAGCACAAGCTTTTCTCAAAAACTCATATCCACAACGACTCGACACCTCCACTTGTTTTATACCCAATTTATAATTAACTATGTTCTAAACTGAGCTCTTTTAGTTCCATACCCAAAACTTCTCTACCTGGCCATCTTCCTTATCTCTGTAAATGACAAACCATTCTTCCATTTGTTCATGAGAAAAATCCCTGGAGCCATCCTTCACACTTCTCTTTTTTCTGATCTTCCACAGGTAATCCATCAGTAATTCTTCTTAACTTCAAAGTGCATGTTGATTTTAATATTTTAAACCATTAGTTTCTTTTACCACCACAGTCCACATCATCACTCTCTTCCAAATTATTCTAATAAATATCTGTTACAATCTTTCTCTAAAGAAATATGTTCATCATTGAGTAATGCAGTGTTTAAGTTACTTCACCATGAAACTATTTTTTTTTGTAACATTTCTTAACTTTTTCTGGAAATAAAGTATATTTTGGAAAACACTGCTCTAAAAAATACTGATTTGTTAGAGGAACTCATCTCTCTTCTTAGCTTCCCCTTAACAAATTTCTCATTTACATTTCTTCAGTGTAACTAAATTTTGGTCTTAATGTTTTCTCCCCACCCTCACTGTATTTTAGCAGGTCACAAATTGTATATATTTTCTGTGGACACACAAGATGAGTGACTATGTATATGTATCATTTGCTGAAACCCAAGTACTTCTCCTAATTAGCTCATCCATGAACCGTCATGAGTTTCAGTCTTTTTATTTTCTGCTGATATGATTGCCATTGATAGCCATCCTGAGTTCTAGATATGACTTTAATATGAGTAACATTGAAAATAACTATATTTTATTCCTTTACCACAAAATTCAGGTAGCATCATAGCATTTTCAAAGAAGAAAAGGGGGATGAACTTATTTTTTTTTTCTAAAGGAATAAAATAGGAATGTATTTATGACCCTAAACAAATTCTTCAAGCAGATAAAGCATGTGTATATTCTACCATGCTGCTTATCTTAATTTATGGTCCCTCACTATTTATTGAAGCAATTGAGATTTTTTTACCACTTAATTTTTTTTCCCTCTAATCAGGTTATTCTTTTCTGAAATACAATGATCATATCTTATTAGTGGTTGCAGCCCTATTACATAGCCCAGTATATGACAAAGTATAGTCACTCAGTGAAATGCTACCGAGGGAAATTCAGGTTAATCTACATTCTGAGATTCACACTTAAGAACTTACGGAGGAGAAAAAATAGTATGAAAAAGGAGACTTCCATTTTTGTGAAAAAACAAAAAAGCAAGTCACCATCAATTTTATGTTGCATTTTACCTGTAAGGTTGGGGAAAAAGAAAATATTTCAACATGTTTAAAATCCTACCATTCTTTAAAAAAGTACTATATATTACTTAAATGTGAACTATATTATTGTTGGATTTTTTAAAAAGTAAATCACAAACATATTTATTAATGATCCCATGATCTTAGAAACTCATGTAGAAAATTGAGTTGATCCAAACAATCAAATCCTGCAACACTGATTGGTTGGGAGAAATAAATCATAAAGATAATCTATAACAGTGTCCTGACCAAGGATAACAGTTTCTCTTATGTATGAGCTCAGAACGACTATCTATAGAGCAGAAGAATATGGTCAAGTAAATTTAACACTAGTGTAATATTTTCCTTCATGTGGTCTTTAAATATAAATTAGAGTGCAATTGAGTTGAATGACTTCTTGAATTCCCTCCAGTTTGTTGATTCCTAGGTATGGCAGTATTTCTTTTCACTCACCATAGTACTGAAGGGATATTGCCTTAGATGTCTAGTGATTCGTGAGTATAATCCTGAGTGTGAGAGCTCAGAGAGCCTTTATCTAGTCTGGCACCATGCTGAATATTTGGCAAGATTTATTCAAAATAGGACCAAGATGGGAATAGCAGAGGCATTGCTGGCAGAAATCTACAGGGATACTTTGCCTTCTCTGTTCTCGGCTCTAGCTGGTGCTATTTAGCCATCATTTTATGAAAACATGAATACAAAGTTCAGTCATGCCTTTTTTAAATGGAGGGAAAAAAGCTAAACTAAAAATAGGCCATCATTCCGTTGAGCTTCAGTCACGCAGTTTTACCTGGCTGTGCATTTGCTGCTGACCGGCTGACTCCCCCAAAAGTAGATGGTGGATTTTTTCTGGCTGATCCTTTCATGTACAGCTATCGCTCAGACCATAATGTTTTGTTTAGTTCTAAGTGCTGTGGACCAAATATTTGTCTAGAGGCAACATAGTGAATTTCAACTCTGGCAGTGAAACACTTTACTCACTTTCTACGTAAAGAAAGAGAATGACATTTGTTTCCTTTAAAAAATTTAGTATATAATATTGTTGAATTTTTCTTCTTCTAATTTAGTTTTGATAACACATGAAGTAGAAAAGATTCTATACAAAAACATCCCTTAGGACTTCAGTGCTCTATGAGCATTATTTAATGAAATCTAAATTTTATTTCTTTGGGGAAAAAACAAAACAAAACAAAAGAATTCCTGACAGACCTTTAAGAACATAAACATCATTTTTTTTGCACCTAAACATGTCAAATAAATAATAATCCATCCTGCTTCTAGTAACTAACATTTTTGGAAATGAGATTTGCAATATGGAATAAATTTAATAGATTTTACAAGTAATATTTCACATTGTTTTGTTTGTAATCTATTTCAGTGCTTGCATCACTTATATTCTTATCAAGGGGGGCAAAATAAATATAAAATATTTAGAAAATTTAAATCAGTTATGTTGCAAATACAACAATCTAAAATCTACAATAATCTAAAATTTTGATCTAAAATGTTCCTAAATGATTAATGACTTTTCTATTAATACACTGACAGATAAAAATTCAGTCTTACTATCTCCAATTCTGTAGTACTGCCATCTTAAAATAACAAAGAACATTTTGTGTCCTCCCAAACATTTCTCTTTCTTCAAAAAACATATTTGAAAATAAATTTTTATTTTCTTTTCATAAAAAATAGTACCAGCTAATTCTTTTTAATAAAGAGAGAGTTATGTTCACATTTCAAAACGTGTTCCTTTCCAAGTTTGCCCCTGTTTAGTTATTACATTATTACAAAACATTTCAGCCAGGAAGAGAGGGGAATCCTAAATCATGAGGAATAAATTTCTGCAACTTTCTAGATTCTTCCAAATTCCTACTGAAGGGGTTGTAACAATTTATATTCCAAATAAGTCAAAGTAACTATTTCTTTCACATTCTTAAAAATGTGTGGAATTGCCACATTTTCTTTTGCAGTTCTGTAGTGTGGAAATGCTATCTCAATGATATTTAACTGAGTTTTCTCTTTGGTGACTTGTCTAATTATCATTTTATCTGCTCACAAACTCTACCTGAATGTCCAACAGTTGCCTCTTTTCTAAAATGCCCAAAACTGAACTTCTGATATTTATTCCCAAAGCTGCTCTTGTGGGTTTCTACATTTCAGTATCAATGCCATCTTATCTTTCCTGTTCTCTGAGGCCAAACTCTTAGAATCTTCTTTTACACCTCATGCACACTCCCTCAGCCAATACTGTCATCACTCCTTGAAAAATATATCCAGTGTGAATTTAACCTTTTCTCACCTCTATCACTGCCACCGCCAGATCCCAGCCATCATTATTTCCTGCCTGGAATGTGACAGGTGCCCCATAACTGTCTCCTTCAGTCCTTGCCCTCCTACTGTATTCTGAAAGGTAAAATAATGCCATTCACTGTTAAAACCTCTTCCTATTCAGTTAAAGTAAAACATTAATGTTTACTTTGGTCTGTAAGCTCCTACAAGATCTGTTGTGCTTTTCATTCTCTCATCTCATTTCCCAGCATTCCTGTCCGAGTTTATTCAGAGCCTCTCACTTCCTGGAAGTTCCAAGGACACACCAGCAATACCCCTATAGGAGGTTTTCTCCCTGGTGTGACCAACCCTTTCTCCTTGGGATGCTCTTTCCTCAAATATTCACATAGTTTCTTCATCCCTTTATTATTATTTTTCGGTCTTTTCTTAAACATTATGGTAGTGACCAAGGGCAGACCACCGCAAGATGTGCCATTGTGACATACAGATTATTTCAGAGTGGAGAACAATCAAGGCCCAAAAGATTCAGGAAGATACTTTGTTCTCTCCCTCTTCCCCCAACTGCACAAAAAGAATTTAGGATGGAGTCACTGCCCCAAGAGGAGAGTGATCACCATATACAGCTATATTATAATGTAAACTAGGGGTGGTAGACAGGAGGGATGTAGCTGAGCCTGTCAAAATTTCTCTCTGTGCCCCATTTTTTCTGTGTGGCCCATCAAGTATTTCGTTTACCAAACACTCTTTTCATATTCCTTTGAATTACTGCCCTTTTCCTTTGAATTCTCAGGCCCCTACCCCCTTCTCCTTGGATCACGATGACGTAATACCTCATTCACCCTGTCTATGGAATCCATGTCTATGGCTTCCCCATATGTATATAATTAAACTTTGGTTTATTCTGCATACTAATTTATCTCTTGTCAATTTGATTCTAAGACTACCTAGAACTTGAGAGGCAGAGCAAATATCTTCTTCCACAGCACTATCAACAGGTGAATGGATAAATGAGCTGTTGTTTATGTACACAATGAGATACTAATCAACAGTAAAAATAATTGAACAATTAATACAAGCAAACTACAACATGGATCAGAAGATAATTATGCTAATTGAAAGAAGCAAGACAAAAGAGTATATCTAAATAAATTTCTAAATGTAAAATAATCTATAGTGACAGAAAACAAAGAAATTACTTGAATGGGTAGGTTGAAATGCTAGGGAAGGAGAATAGAGGGATTATGAAGATACATGAGGAAACTTTGGGGTGATGGATATCACAATAGTATCTTGACTGTGCTAGTATTTTCATGGGTATGTACACATGTCAATACTTATCAAATTTTATACTTTAAATATCTGGAATTTATGTAAATTATATCTCCATAAACTATCAAACTTGGAACAAATTTGACGTTCAGAGTCTAACAGTTTTTTAACTTTAGATTTTTGTATGTAAAGGATAATAAGTGTTACCATTACAGGGAAATGACATGTGTAAATGCTTAAGTTTTGATTGCCAAATTGGGTCCAATAGGGAAAATTCTGCTTTAACTTTTAGCACTTTTATACAGTTCATTTATTAGAAAGAATGCAGGTATCATATATGGTTTTATATGATATAGATTGATCAGTCTAGAGTAAATAAGGGATGGATGGATGGATGGATGGATGGATGGATGGATGGATGGATGGATAAACTGATAACTGTATGTAGGACTGGGAAGATAGCTAGATAAATCAGTATATGCACATGTTAGTCTAACCCTGAAGTTTATATTTTTATATGTTTACATGATCCAGGTTAAACCAAATGCTTTTTCAAATTCCTTTGTCATGCCAGTAGGAAGATCACTTATGGATGGGTTCTTAAGCACAGAGGAGTCTCATTTGCAACTGATAACCCACTGGAGAAATGGAAATGTGAATAAACTAACCATGTACAACACCTTTCTGTTTTTATCTTTCTACACATTACCTTTCCTGCAAAAAGAATTTTTTTTTATGATGCTATTACTTTAATGGCTTCCATTTGCATTCTGAATTTTCATTGTGCCAGTTACCCAATTCCACTTATATGATGAAATTTGTGGGCCTCGTGGCTATTTTAATGTGATATCTTTTATAATGTAATTGAGAGAAGTCTCCAATGAATAAAATAAATGGTTTCAGAGGGTTCTTAGGCCCTCAACAGACATCAGCTGAAATGTTAAGAGTGCTTCCAAATCCCACTGGTGCTATATTTTCTAACCATGAAAGAAATGTCATTATTGTAAATTCCCAGCTTTGGTCTGAAAATCTTGTACTAGATCCCTTGAGTGCCAGTTCTGTTAATTAATTCAAACAATTTCCTCTCTAATCTTTAAAACATTTTCATATTTAAGACAATAAATGAGGTACTTAAGGGACTCACTCATTGTTGGTCATTAATATGCCCAGGAATTAGAAAAATTACCCCTAGTTTTCAATGACATGAATAATGTCTTTTTTTTTTTCCTTCTCCTGGTTCTGACCTGGACAAGGTTAAAAGCATGGTTTCTCTGCAACTGAATTTAAGAAAATCCTATTTTCTACTTGCTTTGGTTTTAACACTCTTCCTTCGCTTTCAGCAATAAATTTAATACGTAGCTTGATAGGTTATGCCAATTTAAAGATTAAACTAGTTAATAATAACTTTGAAATTAATGATAAGTTTAGAAGAAGAATAATTACCTTTTCCTTGAGCCAGTACATAAGGTTAATGCAGTTGGGAATGTGATGGCTCCAGTAACTTTGACACTAATTGGCGATTGTGTTACATGTTAAGATGTCGGCATGAATGAATTCTCATGAGGCTTGCAGGAAGGCAAAGCTATTTGTTCACAAACTTACTTTTCTCCATTTGAACGATTGGTTTAATTTCATAAAAGATTCTTATGTGACCTTCAGGATAAAATTTCATAGCATTTCCTGCCATTGACTCTGGATTATCAAATTGAAACAAAGTACAGAAAACAACTTTTTCAGTAAAGCAAAATCAGCCATCTATTTGTCAATATATGAGCCTAATTGTTCAATTTCCTAAATGACTATCTCTAGGGGGGGAAAAGTGTGAGATAAAAAGAAAACCAAGCTTATAATGCTTATAAGTTTTGTGTTTACATAGCCCTTAATCCAAGTCTTCTTGTAACTCGGGGGGCAAATTACCTTTGGAAATATTGCAATTTTACCCACACTTCCAAATCATTTATAACTATGATAAATTTAATTTTCTTAATGTAAATATACACACACATTCTTGTAAATGTGATTTTGAAGTGTTGAAGAAGAATCTACATATCTGGGGGTAGGGTAGCAGAATTATGTACAGCAAATTGTCTATAAGATAATTGAGTCAGAAAAGAGCCAATTCCCATAAATTCTAGTGCAGGAACATATCTCTTACAGGATCAATCTTGTCTCTAGGTATCAGTTAAAAACAGCAGTGTTTTCGCTCTAAACAAAAGGTTTCTATTATATTTTTATCATTTATAATTTTTTAAAGGCTTAAGCATTTGTAATTTTTTAAAGGTTTATGCTAGCACAGCTCAATGTTTTCCTCATCAACTGTTAATATTTGACATCTAAAATGCATCATTTATTTATTTGAAACATTTATTCACCTGTATATCATCTTTATAATCATCAACATTTTCATAGTGGAAAGCATGTTTGTGGAAAGTAAAACAGTGATATAGGTAGATGTTACAAATATATTGCTTAATCTATTGCTGATACATAATTGGGCTGTTTTATTTTACAATATTACGTTATAAGTTACAATTTTCAAAAAATACCTGAAGTGTTGGGGAAGAAAAAATTTTTCCTCTACGCTTCTTGGTTCTTTGGCCTAATAATGAAATTAACACAGGACAGATTAACAGGAGAAAAACAAATTTAATAAGGTATGTATGGGGAGCTCTATAAAAATATGATATCCCACAGGGAGTCAGGCAGTTGAGACTTATATGCCAATCTGATCTAAAGAGAAGTGGGTGGAGGTCTGGGGCTTCAGAGAGAAAGAAGACAATTCACAGGAAGAAAGGAAGAACAAATGTTTGGTAAACAAATGTTTACAATGCCTTCCACTAATAATGGGATGCAGAGAGAAATTCAATCTCCGGCCCTAGGAGCCCCACCTCAGTTTATCATACCTAGCCCATATTTTTTTAGTTATCTCTAGTGATACTTCTCTTCTTGGACCAGGCCTTCTATCTAACTTCTTTTAGGGAGTTAAGGAAGAGGTAAAAGTTTTTCTTGAAAAGCTGGGTCTTGATTGCCTTCAGCTCAAAAAAATCCACATGACAAAGTAGCACAGTTCAGGGAGGCTTGTTCTGAGCCCCTTTACAGGTATGTATACTTGACTTTAGTTATCCTCACCATATATAATTTGCTTTTATAACTTTCAGTGTTAGACAAGTGTAAGGATCTTGTTCATATTTTCCATTTTCAAACAGGTTTTTACAGTCAAAAAATACTTAAATGAATTTTGAGATTCCTTTCTTTTAGTCACTAAAAACAAAAGGAAGTGCTAATATGATTTTATAAAAAACTAGACACTTTTTTCCCAATAACGGAAATAAATTGAATATTTATAAATTGAAACATATAAAAAATCCATCATAGGAGGCTGCTTGTTGGAAAAAATTGAATAGCTTTAATATAATAAAACATCTAAATATTTTCTGATCAAGTTCCCATCTAAATGCAGATATTTAAAAATAAATATGTTGCTATTATTCAAATAGGTATAGCCAAAAGACTTTGTGCTTAGATGGACAACCACTGAAGTCACAATGTTTTGAAAGCTTGGTATGTTTTGTGTTGATTTAGAGAAAAGAAGATATCTGAATGATAAGGTGCCTGTTTGCAGCTATGTTACCCAATCTGAGCAACCTGTAATTTTTCATATTATTTCTACTTCTTTCTCTCAGTTTATGGACTATTTTATTCTAAAAACTGATAATAAAAAGAAGAAAATGGACTATTCAAAAAGGCTAACTTTTAAATAATGTAAGGGGAAAGAAATAAAAACAGAAAAGACAGATACACATTCAATATGGCAAGTTTTTCTAAAGGTTTTATTGATACAGAAGATCATCCAAAATTATTTGAACATACTTTAACATTATTTTCAATAACAAGGTAATAGTTAATTAGACCAATTTTTTAATTCAATTTACACATTTTAGTAATTCTATGCACAACTGTTACTACTTTTAATTTCAAATTAATTCTTAGTGCTACTTGTCTAAATACACAAATGTATAAGGAAACACAATCTCACTACCACTTCCCTCACCATCCACCACATTTTAGATGGATTTAACAGCTACATAATATAACAGAGTAGATAGAGTAAATATACTTTATTCAACTATCACCTATTTTTTTCTTTTTTAAATAGATTTTCAGGAGTAGAGTTTTTGGCTCAAAAGTGAGTTTATTTCTAATATTAATAGATCATGCCAGAATCATTCTCAATAAAATTGTAATAATCTGTATATCCCTTGCAATGTAGGGAAATAATTATTTTCCTGACCTCTTAACACTAGTAGATGGTATTGATCATCATGCTTTGTTTGTTTTTATTTTTATTTTGTTCTGATTATCCCTAGAATGTATGAAAATAATGTATTTTATTGTTGAATTTATTTGTTTTTTTAATTAGCCACTAGTGAGGTACCTTTTCAATTTATTGATCATTTTCATTTCTTCTCTTGTGAATTGTCAAATTATTTCCTTTTCTTTCTTTTTATTCATATGTATTATGTTTCTAGATTCATCATACACATACACACACATACACACACAATTCAGTGTTCTCCATGTAAATAGAGGGAGGGATTTATTTTAAGGAATTGGCTCGTGTGATTATGGAGGCAGACAAGTCAGAAATTTGTAAGGCAGGTCTGCTGGCTGGAAATTGAGATAAGAATTGAATTTGCAATGTTGAGTCTGAAATCCATCAGGCCGGCTAACAGGTCAGAAACAGGCAGGATTTCTATGTCATAATCTTGAGGCATAATTCCTTCTTCTCTGGGAAAACTCAGATTTTGCTTTTAAGGGCTTTTAACTGATTGGATTAAGCATACCCCCAAATGGAGGATAATCTGCTTTACTTAGAGAAAATTGATTGTAAATGCTAATCATACATGCAAAACACCTTCACTATAACATCTAGCATAGGGTTTGACAAAACAACTGTGGGCAACATAGCCTAACCTAAGCTGATTTATAAAATTAACAGTTGTGTTTTCATGTCAGTAATTCATTCATTCTGACTGCAATACAATAGTCCTGAATCTTCCACCCTGTTTTTCATCAGTTTTTGTGCATTTGTTTCTTGATTTTTGCTATTGTGCATGGTATTTTTATAGGTTCTCTTGTATAAATATTGTATAATAGGTGTTACAAGTTGGGTAGAAAGTACACTTATACAATGAAAAGTAGGGAGTTAGGGCTTAAACTATAACATGTCAAGACCTGTTATGAGCCTATTCTAATTAAGGCACAGGGATAAACTGACTCATAGAATAGAAATGAAAGTCTGTGCATGTATAATTTAATGACATGTCAAGTAAATTGGGAAAGTAGGGATTTTTCAATAAATGGAAATGGGAAAAAAATACTGTCCATATGAAGAAAGATGAGTTTCAACTTCCTATCTTAAGGAAAAACACAAAAAAGAAAAAATACGAATTACAACATAGTAGATTCTCATGATATACAATTGAGAACGTATTATTAATATATGTAAAAATACACTCTATATATTAGTGAGAAGAGTACAAACAACTCAAAATTACCATGGGTAAGGGACATAACTTAGTCTTTCCCAAAGAAAACACACATAAAGCAATGCTAAACATTACTATGATTCATAAAAATTAAATCAAAATCTCAAAATCACTCATACACAAAAACACTCTATAATCATAAAATTACTAATTTGTATAGTGTGGTGTGCCTTTATCTCATCAGTTTGTAGAAGCCCATGTATTAGGGTTGCTGCTCTTTGCCTGCTATATGTGTTGGACATATTTTTCTAGTGTATTATTTATCTTTTTCCTTTTTATTTTTCTTGTATTTTGTATTTTGGTGGCCAATATGATTGAATTTTTATATTTAATATAGCCAACATATCCATATTTTTCTCTGTAATCCAATGTTACACAAATAATATCCTAATCATTAAATATAACAAAGAAAATTCATCAAAACCACCATAAAAATACCTTATTAAATGATGAAATTTTGAAGATATATCCAGTAAAATCTGTCAAAAATGTTCAGGATGACAACTTTTTCAATATTATTCAACACTGACTTTATGTTATAAGTAAGTGAATACATATGCAGAGCAGTAGATGAAGCTAAGCTACCTTCTCATCGAATTTTTAAAAAACATCACTCAATAGATTATGTAATCACTATGTATAAACACTGTTTTAACTATAGCTGTGTTTTGTTATCTGAGCTTTATTTTATTTTTTTAATATAATTTATTTTATTATCATTAATTTACAATTACATGTGCAATATTGCGATTATTAAACTACCCCTTCATCAGGTCCCCCCCACCAACCCCATTACAGTCACTGTCCATCAGCGTAGTGAGATGCTATAGAATCACTACTTGTCTTCTCTGAGTTGTACTGCCCTCCCCGTGCCCCCCCAACATTACATCTGCTAATCGTAATGCCCCTTTTTCCCTCTTATCCCTCCCTTCCCGCCCATTTTCCCCAGTCCCTTTCCCTTTGGTAACTATTAGTCCGTTCTTGGGTTCTGTGAGTCTGCTGCTGTTTTGTTCCTTCAGTTTTTTTCTTTGTTCTTATACTCCACATATGAGTGAAATCATTTGATACTTGTCTTTTTCGGCTTGGCTTATTTCACTGAGCATAATACCCTCTAGCTCCATCCATGTTGTTGCAAATGGTAGGATTTGTTTTCTTCTTATGGCTGAATAATATTCCATTGTGTATATGTACCACTTCTTCTTTATCCATTCATCTACTGATGGACACTTAGGTTGCTTCCATTTCTTGGCTATTGTAAATAGTGCTGCAATAAACATAGGGGTGCATCTGTCTTTTCAAATTGGGCTGCTGCATTCTTAGGGTAAATTCCTAGGAGTGGAATTCCTGGGTCAAATGGTATTTCTATTTTGAGTTTTTTGAGGAACCTCCATACTGCTTTCCACAATGGTTGAACTAATTTGCAGTCCCACCAGCAGTGTAGGAGGGTTCCCTTTTCTCCACATCCTCGCCAACATTTGTTGTTGTTTGTGTTTTGGATGTTGGCCATCCTCACTGGTGTGAGGTGATATCTCATTGTGGTTTTAATCTGCATTTCTCTGATGATTAGCGATGTGGAGCATCTTTTCATGTGCCTGTTGGCCATCTAAATTTCTTCTTTGGAGAAGTGTCTATTTATGTCCTCTGCCCATTTCTTAATTGGATTATTTGCTTTCTGTTTGTTAAGGTGCATGAGTTCTTTATATATTTTGGATGTCAACCCTTTATCACGATACGTCTTTTATGAATATATTCTCCCATACTGTAGGACGTCTTTTTGTTCTACTGATGGTGTCCTTTGCTGTACAGAAGCTTTTCAGCTTGATATAGTCCCACTTGTTCATTTTGCTTTTGTTTCCCTTGCCCGGGGAGATATGTTCATGAAGAAGTTGCTCATGTTTATGTCCAGGAGAATTTTGCCTATGTTTTTTTCTAAGAGTTTTATGGTTTCATGACTTACATTCAAATCTTTGATCCACCTTGAGTTTACCTTTGTGTATGGGGCTAGACAGTAGTCCAGTTTCATTCTCTTACATGTAGCTGTCCAGTTTTTCCAACACCAGCTGCTGAAGAGGCTGTCATCTCCCATTGTATATCCAAGGTACTTTTATCAAATATTAATTGACTGTATATGTTTGGGTTAATGTTTGGATTTTCTATTCTGTTCCACTGGTCTGTGGGTCTGTTTTTGTGCCAATACCAAATTGTCTTGATTACTGTGGCTTTGTAGTAGTGCTTGAAGTCAGGGAGTGTAATTTCCCCCGTTTTATTCCTCCTTCTCAGGATTGCTTTGGCTATTCGGGGTCTTTTGTGGTTCCATATGAATTTTAGAATTATTTGTTCCAGTTCATTGAAGAAAGCTGTTGGTAGTTTGATAGGGATTGCATTGAATCTGTAGATTGCTTTAGGTAGTATAGCCATTTTGACAATATTTATTCTTCCTAGCCAAGAGCATGGGATGCATTTCCATTTGTTAGTGTCCTCTTTAATTTCTCTTAGGAGTGTCTTGTAGTTTTCAGAGTACAGGTCTTTCACTTCCTTCGTTAGGTTTATTCCTAGGTATTTTATTCTTTTTGATGCAATTGTGAATGGAATTGTTTTTCTGATTTCTCTTTCTGTTAGTTCATCATTAGTGTATAGGAAAGCAACAGATTTCTGTGTGTTAATTTTGTATCCTGCAACTTTGCTGAATTCAGATATTAGTTCTAGTAGTTTTGGAATGGAATCTTTAGGGTTTTTTATGTACAGTATCATGTCATCTGCAAATAGTGACAATTTGACTTGTTCTTTACCAATCTGGATGCCTTGTATGTCTTTGTTTTGTCTGATTGCTGTGGCTAGGACCTCCAGTACTATGTTGAATAACAGTGGAGAGAGTGGGCATCCTTGTCTTGTTCCCGATCTTAGATGAAAAGCTTTCAGCGTCTCGCCGTTAAGTATGATGTTAGCTGTGGGTTTGTCATATATAGCCTTTATGATGTTGAGGTACTTGCCCTCTATACCCGTTTTGTTGAGAGTTTTAATCAGGAATGGATGCTGAATTTTGTCAAATGCTTTTTCAGCATCTATGGAGATGATCATGTGGTTTTTGTTCTTCTTTTTGTTGATGTGGTGGATGATGTTGATGGATTTTCGAATGTTGTACCATCCTTGCATCCCTGGGATGAATCCCACTTGATCATGGTGTATGATCCTCTTGATGTATTTTTGAATTCGGTTTGCTAATATTTTGTTGAGTATTTTTGCATCTACGTTCATCAGGGATATTGGTCTGTAATTTTCTTTTTTGGTGAGGTCTTTGCCCGGTTTTGGTATTAGAGTGATGCTGGCTTCATAGAATGAGTTTGGAAGTATTCCCTCCTCTTCTATTTTTGGAAAACTTTAAGGAGAATGGGTGTTATTTCTTCTCTATATGTCTGGTAGAATTCAGAGGTGAATCCATCAGGCCCGGGGGTTTTGTTCTTGGGTAGTTTTTTGATTACCAATTCGATTTCGTCGCTGGTGATTGGTCTGTTTAGTTTTTCTGTTTCTTGCTTGGTCAGTCTTGGAAGGTTGTATTTTTCTAAGAAGTTGTCCATTTCTTCTATGTTTTCCAGCTTGTTAGCATATAGATTCTCATAATATTCTCTTATGATTCTTTGTATTTCTGTGGGGTCCGTCGTGATTTTTCCTTTCCCATTTCTGATTGTGTTTATGTGTGTAGATTCTCTTTTTCTCTTAATGAGTCTGGCTAGGGGTTTATCTATTTTGTTTATTTTTTCAAAGAACCAGCTCTTGGTTTTATTGATTTTTTCTATTGTTTTATTCTTCTCAATTTTATTTATTTCTTCTCTAATCTTTATTATGTCCCTCCTTCTGGTGACTTTGGGCCTCATTTGTTCTTCTTTTTCCAATTTCAGTAATTGTGTCTTTAGACTATTCATTTGGGAATGTTCTTCCTTCTTTAAATAGGCCTGGATTGCAATATACTTTCCTCTTAGAACTGCCTTTGCTGCGTCCCACAGAAGTTGTGGCTTTGTGTTGTTGTTGTCATTAGTCTCCATATATTCTTTGATTTCTGTTTTGATTTGTCGTTAACCCATTGATTAATTAGGAGAGTGTTGTTAAGTCTCCATGTATTTGTGAGCCTTTTTGATTTCTTTCTAAAATTTATTTCTGGTTTTATACCTTGGTGATCTGAGAAGTTGGTTGGTAGGATTTCAATATTTTTGAAATTACTGAGGTTCTTTTTGTGGCCTAGTATGTGGTCTATTCTGGAAAATGTTCCATGTGCACTTGAGAAGAATGTGTATCCTGTTGCTTTTGGGTGTAGAGTTCTGTAGATGTCTGTTAGGTCCATCTGTTGTAGTGTGTTGTTCAGTGCCTCTGTGTCTTTACTTATTTTCTGTCTGGTTGATCTGTCCTCTGGAGTGAGTGGTGTGTTGAAGTCTCCTAAGATGAATGCATTGCTGTCTATTTCCTCCTTTAATTCTGTTAGTATTTGTCTCACATATGCTGGCGCTCCTGTGTTGGGTGCATATATATTTATAATGGTTATATCTTCTTGTTGGACTGACCCCTTTATCATTATGTAATGTCCTCCTTTATCTTTTGCTACTTTCTTCGTTTTGAAGTCTATTTTGTCTGATACAAGTACTGCAACACCTGCTTTTTTCTCTTTGTTGTTTGCATGAAATATCTTTTTCCATCCCTTCACTTTTAGTCTGTGTATATCTTTGGATTTGAGGTGAGTTTCTTGTAGGCAGCATATAGATGGGTCTTGCTTTTTTATCCATTCTGTTACTCTGTGTCTTTTGATTGGTGCATTCAGTCCATTTACATTTAGGGTGATTATTGATAGGTATGTACTTATTGCCATTGCTGGCTTTAGATTCGTGGTTACCAAGGTTTCAAGGGTTGCTTCTTTACTATCTAACAATCTAACTTAACTTTCTTGTTAAGTTATTGTAAACACAGTCTGATGTTTCTTTCTTTCTCTCCCTTCTTATTCCTCCTCCTCCATTCTTTCTATAATAGGTGTTTTATTCTTTGCCTTTAGTTAGTATTTGGATGGTCTGCTTTCTTTGCTATGATTTTTTTTTTCTCTGGTGACATCTTTTTAGCCTTAGGTGTGCTTCCATCTAGAGCAGTCCATTTAAGATATCCTGTAGTGGTGGTTTATGAGACGCAAATTCTCTTAACTTTCGTTTATCTGGAAATTGTTTCATCCCTCCATAATATTTAAATGATAATCATGCTGGATACAATATTCTTGGTTTGAGGCCCTTCTGTTTCATTACGTTAAATATATCATAAATATATCATTACGTTAAATAAATCATAAATAAATTCTCTTCTGGCCTGTAAGGTTTCTGTTGAGAAGTCTGGTGATAGTCTGATGGGTTTTCCTTTGTAGGTGATCTTTTTTCTCTCTCTAGCTGCCTTTAATACCCTGTCTTTATCTTTGATCTTTGCCATCTTAATTATTATGTGTCTTGGTGTTGTCTTCCTTGGGTCCCTTGTGTTGGGAGATCTATGAGCTTTGGTGGACTGCGAGACTACTTCCTTCCCCAGCGAGGGAAAGTTTTCAGCAATTATTTCTTCAAAGACACTTTCTATCCCTTTTTCTCTCTCTTCTTCCTCTGGTACTCCTATAATGCGAATATTGTTCCGTTTGGATTGGTCACACAATTCTCTTAATATTCTTTCATTCCTAGAAATCCTTTTATCTCTCTCTGCCTCAGCTGCTCTGTACTCCTGTTCTCTGTTTTCTATTCCATTAACAGTCTCTTGCTTCTCATCCATTCTGCTGTTAAGCCCGTCGATCGCTTGTCTGATTTCTGTATTGTCTTTCCTCAGTTCCCTCAGTTCGTCCCTCAGCTCTTGCACATTTCTCTGTAGGTCCATCAGCATGGTTATGACTTTTATTCTAAATTCTTTTTCAGGGAGGTTGTGCATTTCCATCCCTTCAGACTCCCTCTCTGGGGTTGTCTGGTTGATTTTGGTCTGAACCATATTCCTCTGTCTTTTCATGGCTGTATAATTTGGTCACTGATAGTTGCCACGTATGTCAGCTGGGCTCTTTAAGACTTTAAAAAGAGAAGAAAAAAAAAGAGAAAAAAAAAGAAAAAAAGAAAAAAAAGAAAAAGAAAGAAAGAAAAAAAGAAAAAAAGAAAGAAAAGAAAAAACAAAAACAAAACAAAACAAAAAAACAAAAAAAATGCCCACCGGACGTAGATTCTGTGGGAATGCTCTAGGTGGCGCTATTGCCCCACTATTCCACAGCTGTGACTGTGCTGCTCCGCAGGGCCCTTTATTGCTCTGGCAGGGGTGGGAACGAATAGGAGGCTGTTGATCTCAGTGAGAAGTGTTAAGTATGGCTACGCTTCCTCAGTCGCCAGGCTGGCGTCTGAAACTCCCCAGGACTCCCAGCCTGCTGGGCTGGGTGTGCTGGGGCGATCCGGCTCCTCCGCTGGGCTCCTGTCTCTTTAGGACCGCTGAGGAAAGCGCGCACTTTTTTTTTTCCTTCCCGAGCCGGCTGCAAGCACCCTGGCGCGTTCCCCGCTCAGATCCTGCCCCTCTGTCTCTCCAATCTCCGCTGCACTGCGCAATGTGGGTCAGCGCTCCCCGCGCAGATCACCGGGGCTGGCTACTTCGCGGGGTGTGCTTCCACTCCCTCTCGGCTCTGAATCCTCTCCTCCCGCCGGTGCGCTGGGGTGGGGGAGGGCTCGGGTCCCGCCGCGTCGCGGCTCCGTATCTTACCCGCCTCTTGGGGTGCCGATTCCTCTTGGGTGTAGCTGCACGCTGTGCGCTTTCCTGTGTATTCTCGTCTCTCTTTTAGGAATAGATGTCTTTTCTGTGTTTTCGTAGATAAATATAGTGTTGGTAGGAGATTTCTGCCGCCCTGCTTACACCGCCATCTTCCCGGAAGTCCATCTGAGCTTTATTGTTCAAAAAATACTGTGACTCACTGACAGATCAGTTGGAAATTCAAATTATGCCCCGTATATCAGCTTAAACTGATTGTTTTTGAGATAGAAATAAAATGTCCTCAAACTTTTACTACACCGATGTTGAAAAATGCATTGCCCTCCACAGGATACTGAAAATTCCCAAGAGACATATGTTCTTATAATCATGTGTGGCTCATAAATCCTGCCTCTGCTAAATTAGTTCAATTTAGCAGTCATATGCCATTATAGTTGGGCTATTCTTGTTCTCCACCACATTTGCCCAATTATAAAATTTTTCCCTGTAAATTTGTATGCACACAGTCACATAAACATACACACATATGCAACCATCTTTAAGTCAGCTGTGTATAAATTGTGCCACAGTGAATGCTGGGAGACAAAGAAAGATGTTAGAGTGTATATTATCTCAGCTAAAAATCATATTCTAATCCTTACCTCCTATATTCCAGCTTATTTCATCAAATAGCCCAACTCAAACAGTTCTCAAAACAAATCTGGGCCTTCTTCAGTCCTCAAGTCCTTCTGATTTTCATTGTCTGTGGCTTGATTCATGTTCCCTCCTTACTCACCTCACATCACAAGGAAAATCTGCATAATCAGCCTTCACATAAAGCTCTCAAATACTTTCTAGCTTCATAGTACTCACTGATTTAAATCACAATCCTGGTTAAACCTAAAAGTCTCCTCTCTCCTAACGTGTACTTATATGGACAAACATTGATGGGAAAAAATGTGAAGTGCTTTCATCCTAAATTGATGATCAAAAACCTCTGCTGAGCCCTTAAGCGGCTGGCAGTTAGACTGCACTGAATTTGGGCATTCACATTTCCGCTTCGTTAGTTGATTATTTCATAATTTAACCTTTTTCATAAAATTTCAGTACTTCTTTCCCATCATCGTATCAAACTGATGACATTGCTGCTTATTCACTGAGAGAATCTCTTATCACAGCTTCTGTCTGCTTTCAGTCCATTTATTCTTTTTGAATAACTTTTTTGAGTAACTTTTTGAATAACTTTTTTCATAGTTAAGGTCACCCACTTTGTCTCTACAGTACATCCCAATATTTCTCATGTATTCAAATAATTGCTACAGAAAACATTCACTTCCTCCTGCATTGTTAGTATGTATGACACTCTAGATAATTCCTATATGCATATAAATGTACTACTATTCTCTCACCTTAAAACATTTTCAAATCTTTAGATATGACAATATGGAGTAGCCAGAGTCATACTTAAGTTGTTACTGTTACTATATATATAAAAAATTATCATATAAAGCAACAATTGCTTATAGAATTTGGGCAACAATTGGCAATTTTACAATCTGTGAAATAAAGGAAGAGGAACAAATCAGTGGTTCCCTGTATTAATCCAGGCTTCCCCAGGAGAGCATTTTCCAGACAATCATGGAGTAGGATATAAGAGTAAGAACAGGGATTTCAAATCACAGGTCTCTTTCTGAGTGGAGGAAACAGAGATTGGAGGGTAGCGCTGCCTTAATGCTTTGGACTTTCTATTGGTGAGGAGCCATAGAAAGGAGATCTGCAGAAAACTAACCCCATAAATCTGTGTAATAATTCGTACAGTTCCTTGGTGAGCCCCTGTTCTTGTGTGTACAGGGTGAAATTGTAAGAGGCTTAACAAAGAACAACCACTATGTATCTGGAACACCTACCAGAGATTTCAGAGGTGGCACAAGGCCGAAAAAATATTGAAGTTCACAAAGATATAAAGTGGAGATAACCTCTTTTCAAATGCACATGGAACATTTTCTAAAATAGATCATATGCTGGCCATAAATTAAGTTTTGACAGTTTTCAAAGAATAGAATTTATACAAGATATGTTCTCTGACCCCTTTGGTATTTAATTTCAACTCAATTACAGAAAATTTCCTAGATTATGTTTGAGAATGAAGCAACACTCTTCTGTATAATCCATATTTTGAAGAAGAAATCATAAAAGGTATTAGAAAATACTGAAAAATAGCTGAAAAGTGAAAATGCAACATGTCAAAACTTTGTAGATGTGCAGCTGAAGCAGTACTAAGAGGAAATTCATAGCTTTAAATGCATACATTACAAGAGAAGTTTAAATGAGTAATATAAGCTCCCAATTAGATAGCTACAAAAATAGAAAAATATTAAACTCCCAAAAAATGAAAGGCAAAACAATAATAAAAAAATTAATTATGAATCAATTTAAAATAAAACAGAGAAACGGTTACTGGATGAGATGCTGTTTTTCCCAGGATCATGTCTCAGAGACAATAAAGAATGAAGCCAGCAGACAACAGTACGGAGCAACCAGCAAAGTTTTTTTTTTTATTAAGGTATTATTGATATACACTCTTATGAAGGTTTCACATGAAAAAACAATGTGGTTACTACATTTACCCATATTATCAAGTCCCCACCCATACCCCAATGCAGTCACTGTCCATCAGTGTAGTAAGATGCCACAGATTCACTATTTGCCTCCTCTGTGCTACACTATTTTCTCTGTGATCCCCCACACCATGTGTATGCAACATGATACCCCTCAATCAACTTCTCCCACCCTCCCCACTCACCCACCCACACCCCTCCCCTTTGGTAACCACTAGTTCCTTCTTGGAGTCTCTGAGTCTGCTGCTATTTTGTTCCTTCAGTTTTGCTTCGTTGTTATACTTCATAAGTGAGGGAAATCATTTGGCACTTGTCTTTCTCTGCCTGACTTATTTCACTGAGCATAATATCCTCCAGCTCCATCCATGTTGTTGCAAATGGTAGGATTTGTTTCTTTCTTATGGCTGAATAGTATTCCATTGTGTATATGTACCACCTCTTCTTTCTCCATTCATCTACTGATGGACACTTAGGTTGCTTCCATATCTTGGCTGTTGTAAAAAATGCTGCAATAAACATAGGGGTGCATATGTATTTTTGAATCAGAGAAGTTGTATTTTTTGGGTAAACTCCAAGGAATGGGATTCCCGGGTCAAATGGTATTTGTATTTTTAGTTTTTTGAGGAATCTCCATATTGCTTTCCACAATGGTTGAACTAGCTTACATTCACACCAGCACTGTAGGAGGGTTCCTCTTTCTCTGCATCCTCACTAGCATTTGTTGTTCTTAGTCTTTTGGATAATGGCCATCCTTACTGGTGTGAGGTGATATCTCATTGTGGTTTCAATTTTCATTTCCCTGATGATTAGTGATGTGGAGCATCTTTTCATGTGTCTGTTTGCAATCTGAATTTCTTCTTCGGAGAACTATCTCTTCATATCTTCTGCCCATTTTTTAATTGGGTTATTTGCTTTTTGGGTGTTGAAGCATGTCAGTTCTTTATATATTTTGGGTGTTAACCACTTGTCGGATATGTCATTTACAAATACATTCTCCCATACTGTAGGATGCCTTTTTGTTCTGTTGATGGTGTCATTTGCCGTACAGAAACTTTTAGTTTGATGTAGTCCCATGTGTTCATTTTTGCTTTGGTTTCCCTTGCTCTAGGAGATTTGTTCAGGAAGAAGTTGCTCATGCTTATATTCAGGAGATTTTTGCCTATGTTGTCTTCTAATAGTTTTATGGTTTAATGATTTACATTCAGGTCCTTGATCCATTTCGAGTTCACTTCTGTGTGTGGGGTTAAACAATAATCCAGTTTCATTCTCTTGCATGTAGCTGTCCGGTTTTGCCAACACCAGCTGTTGAAGAGGCTGTCATTTCTCCATTGTATGTCCATGGCTCCTTTATCATATATTAATTGACCATATATGATTGGGTTTATATCAGGGCTCTCTAGTATTTTCCATTGGTCTATGGGTCTGTTCTTGTGCCAGTACCAAATTGTCTCGATTACTGTGGCTTTGTAGTAGAGCTTGAAGTTGGTGAGCATTATGCCCCCAGCTTTATTTTTCCTTCTCAGGATTGCTTTGGCTATTTGGGGTCTTTTGTGGTTCTGTATGAATTTTAGGACGATTTTCTCTACTTCATTGAAGAATGCTGTTGGTATTTTTATAGAAATTGCATTGAATCTGTATATTGTTTTAGGCAGGATGGCCATTTTGACAATATTAACTCTTCCTATCCATGAGCACAGGATGTGTTTCAATTTATTGGTATCTTCTTTAATTTGTCTCATGAGTGCCTTGTAGTTTTCAGAGTATAGGTCTTTCACTTCCTTGGTTAGGTTTATTCCTAAGTATTTTATTCTTTTTGATGGAACTTGGAATGGAATTGTTTTCCTGATTTCTCTCTCTGCCAGTTCATTGTTAGCGTATAGGAATGCAACAGATTTCTGTGTATTAATTTTGTATCCCGCAACTTTGCTGAATTCAGATATTAGATCTAGTAGTTTTGGAGTGGATTCTTTAGGGTTTTTTATGTACAGTATCATGTCATCTGCAAACAGGGACAGTTTAACTTCTTCCTTGCCAATCTGGATGTCTTTTATTTCTTTGTGTTGTCTGATTGTGGTGGCTAGGACCTCCAGTACTATGTGAATAGAAGTGGGGAGAGTGGGCAACCTTGTGTTATTCCCAATCTTAAAGGAAGAGCTTTCAGCTTCTTGCTGTTAAGTATAATGTTGGCTATGGTTTGTCATATATGGCCTTTATTATGTTGATGTACTTACCCTCTGTACCCATTTTGTTGAGAGTTTTTATCACGAATGGATGTTGAATTTTGTCAAATGCTTTTTCAGCATCTATGGAGATGATCATGTGTTTTTTGTGCTTCTTTTTGTTGATGTGGCGGATGATGTTGATGGATTTTTGAATGTTGTACCATCTTTGCATCCCCGGAATAAATCCTACTTGATCATGATGGAGCAGCCAGCAAAGTTTTTATGAGGAGTGAAAAGGAAAGAAAAAGACTCCTGCTAATTGGGAGGGGCTCCAAGGCATGACGCCTTGGAGTTAGAGCTGCATTGTCTAGGGTTTAGAAGCACAAAAATGAAATAAATCATGCAGGTGACAGGGAGCTGTTGCTAGGGCCTGTTGCTATGGCCGAGCTAGGATCAAAGGAAAGAATAACTCCCTTTTTTCTCAGGCTGATTTTCCTAGATGTCCAGGATGAGGCTCCTTGTTTCCTGGGTAGCCTTGACCCTAGTTCTTGTCTGCCTACACCTCACTGGGACCTTGAGCTCTATATGCCTGTGTCCAGTGCCATGAGTTCTATCTGCCTACGTCTGACTAATGCCTTTTCAAAACCAATAAAGCCAAACCTATTCTTTAAAAAGTTATCAAAATCAGTAAATACCAAATAAATCCAAGCCTAAGAAAAAGGAAAACATGTATTGTATATATTGAAAATTTAGATAAAATGGATAAAATCACTGGAAAAATATTTTAACAGAACTGGCACATAAAGAAATAGACTATATAAATAATCATATACCTGCCAAAACAATGAATCCATAATTACAAGCCTTCACAAAAAGAAAATTCCAGACCAAGGTGGCTTCAGTAGATAATCCATTTAAAGAATTAAAGGATAATTAAAATTTTGCACAAGGTTTTCCAAAACATACAAAAAGTGAGAACAAAGAGAGTAGCATCATAACTATGGTAGCAAAACCTTAAATAGACATTAAAGGAAAATAAGAGTATACACTTCTGACAAGTCTTGACACATACATTATCAACAAACTATTAACAAAGAGAATAAAGGTATATATAAAGAAGATAATATACCATGACCAAGGCACATTTATTCTAAGAATGAAAATTGTTTTACACTTCAAAAATCATTTGATTCTCTGAAGAGAGAAAATGGAAAATATATTGTTTTTTTCCACATACAAAACATGCAGTCTCATATTTGTAGATGGGATGCATGATGAGAAATGTGGAAAATCCAGAAGAATCAAAAACAGACATTTAAAAACAATATTTTGCAACGTTTGCATTATTTTTAAGTGTATTGCTATAAGTTAGAAAGTAAATCTTACAAAATAAATGTATAATAAAGTCAAACATATTTAATATCTAACAGTAGTATTATGAAAAGTGTGCCAAATTTCACATTGACAATCACAAAATCTTAACATGAGAAATCAGTTATGACCTAAATTAAAAGAGGAATCTTCCATGTTTCTTGATTTAAAAAGTCAATATATTGAAGACATCATTTCTACCCAAATAGCTCTATTGAGTATATACTGTATCAATAAAAATTTGGCAGGTGTGTGTGTGTGTGCGCGCGCACGCGCGCGCACGCATGCACGTGTATAAACTGACCTACAGGCTTTATATTTTACATGGATATTCAAAAGACCTAGAATGGTCAAAGTAATATTGTAGAAGAAGGATGATGCAGATAATATATTAGCTGATGCTAAGACTTACTATCAAACTGTAATCATTAAGACCAGCATGTATTGGCACAAGTATAAACACTAGTTCAGACAAAACAGGGCAATGGTGTGCACAGAAATAGTTCCACACATATATTTTACCACCTGATATATGACTGCAATTCAATGCAGAAAATCAGTGATCTTTCCCAGAATTTGGTCTGGGCCAATTGTGTGTCTAATACTTTGTACAACAAACAAAAATCATTTTGTTCTGGCTCATAGATCCAACTCTAAGAGATAAGACAAAAACCCTTTAAATAAATATGCATGAAAATACCTTCATGTCTTCATATAGACTAAGATTTTTTAAACAAGACACGAAAATCAGTAACAAAAGAAATATGGTAAATTAGCCTTCAATAAAATTAAGCACAATTGTTCATCAAATGTTACCATTAAGGAACTTAAGATATATGCAAATTATAGGCCAGGAGAAGATAATAGCAGTACACATATCTGAAAAATGTCTCATATCAAAATGTATGAAAATTTCTGATGAATTTTTTTTAATACAGTCATTCCCATAAAAAAATAGACAAAAGACTTGAATAGGCACTTCACAAATAATGGTTTCTAAATAGCCAGTAAAGAAACAAAAATGTTCCACATCATTATTCATCTGAGAAATGTAGTCACCAGAATGGTGCAGTCTGAAAAGTCTGACATTATTGAATGTTGATGATGATGTGGAACAGATAGAACTCTCTTACATTGTTACCAGGAGTTTATAAACTGCTATGGCTACTTGGGAAAACTGTTCAGAAGTACCTACTGAGGCTGAACATACTAATTTCCTTACATCCAGGTCTATTTCAAAATATATTTACAAAAAAAATACTGAGTATTCATGTTCATGAAAAGATACTATAAGGATGTTTATAGCAATTTTACTAATAGTCATTTCAAATTGAAAATAATCTAAACATCTATCAGTAGCAGAACAGGTGAATAATTTGTGGTAAGTCATAAAATAGATACTACACAATGAAAACCAATGAACTGTTTTACAATACCACACAGTAATTTATAAAAATACTCAGTATGCCTAGTATTAATTTTCATATCCAGGTCCTTTGCTTCTGTGCTTCAGATTAGTTTCCCACCATGTCTCTCAGGCTAAACCTCATGTCTTGCCTCCTAAGGTGTTTCTTGAACTTTGACTTCTTCAAAATCTAGTATACAGAGCAATTCACCTCTCTCAATTTTCAAATTCTTATCCAGGCCCACACATTCTTTTTTTTTTGGTATCATTAATGTACAATCACTTGAACAATATTATGGTTACTAGACCCTCTATTATCAAGTCCCCCCCACATACTCCACTACAGTCACTGTCCATCAGCATAGTAAGATGCTATAAATCATTACTTGTCTTTATAAATACTGCCTTTCCCATGTCCCCTGCTGCTGCATTATGTGTACTAATCGTAATGCCCCTTTCCCCCCCTTATCCCTCCCTTCCCACCCATCCTCCCCAGTCCCTTTTCCTTTGGTAACTGTTAGTCCATTCTTGAAGGCCCACACATTCTTATCCAAATCCATGGAGATTCTCTCAAGAGGAAAAAAATCCCTTTGTTTAATTTTACCTCCTTCCTGAAAGAGCAGTTTCCTATCTGTTATATAACCATGGTTTACTTTAGCATCAAAATACACAGATATATTCCCCCCCCCACCACCACCATCATGCCATCCTTGCCATCTGGCAGAGTATATGTATGTCCTCTCAGGAGGATCATTTCCTTTATTTACTCATGGAAACTTAAGGAGAAAATCTCTTCTAAGTCTTGCAATGGAAGGTATTACTGAATGTATGTATTTGTTATGTGGAATATATAAGAGAGGAAATAAGCTGGAGTCAGAAGAGCAATTAGGATATTAATTCACTTTGATAGGTTTGAGGTGTAGAATATCTAGATTATCATATAATTAATAGAAGTAGACAGAAAAAGAGTAATAGGTGCTACTAAGAATAGGTGAATGCAAATTATTAGTTTTATAGAGGAACATTTTCCTCTATAGAAAGAAAGAATTTAATAAGATTCAAAATGGGAGCATCAGAAAAGAATTAAACTGTTCCTATTATTTTGATATCTTGTCTTCTCTAGAGATATATTTGAACCTTTTAACCTTTTAAGTGATAAGTTATAAAGATAGCATGTTAAAACCCTATGCCATAGCAAAGACATCTTTTCAGGCATATCCAGAGTACATTTTCATAAAACAGCAATTTAGGTTCTGTCAGTTACATATGCTCCTGAGAGATTTCATCAGTCACATTATGTTAGATCACATGACTGTACATGAAATGATTGACAGCATACAGATAGAACACATCCAAACATGTAGGCTTCATTAGAAAATTTTAAAATAGCCCATGGACATTTCATACTGGCCTTCAATACCAATTACTTTAGCATGATTTTATTCACAAATAGGTTTTAACTCAGAGAGTTAAATTTTAAAAAATACACTATATTAAAGAGTCAAATTAAAAAAAAACATTTTTTCTCTCAAAAAAATGTAAGAGCTGATAGAGTTTCTTACAACAAAGCACCATGTATAGAATATTCAAACTTCTTAATAATTCAAAAATAACATTTTTTCAAATCATTATGTGTTTCATCAGCTCTGGAGTATTCAGTTGCCAAATTGTACTCAAAGGAGCCAACCTAAGTGGCAGTGAAGGAAAACTCATATTGAATGGGTGTTGGTGAGAATAATGCTTTTAGATTCATTTTATTATTTATACAAAATCCATGAAGATTGCCTAATTCCTTAACTATCTTCTCAGTCTCTGCTTTCATTGTCTTTTGGAGATGTCCTAGGGTATATTACCTGCAAGAAATACTCAATCTTAAGAAAAAGGAGACTTAATTTCACAATATCACACCTTTTCAAAATCTTATTTAGGTTTCATAGGAACTAAAAATCCATATAAGAAGCTCTTCGGTTTCTTCTTTTCTGAGGCTGCTCTATCCTCCTTTCAGCAGACCACCCATCTTCTTCTATAAGGTGGTTTTGGTTTTCCATAAGTTCCTCTTATACATTGTTTTGGATTGTCATGAGGCAGGTTTTTGTCTTAGAACAACATAACTTTGTGGATCCAGGGCTCAACATAGTTTGACAGAATTTGACAGTTCTGTCCTTAAATTCCATTTCCTAGGAAAAAAATGTATATAAGTGGTGTAATTTTGTCCAAAGGTATACAGAGGTCCAGAGCAAGTTTTGTAAGAAATAATAGAGGTGGTACAAAATGATGGTCATTTTCAATACCTAGTACCCAAATATGTTTGATCATGGCAGAGTTATGAAAACTGTAATTTCAGTTTAATTTTTCTGCACCCGAAATTTTTATTCATTTTATATATACATCAGTTAAATTTATCACACCATTATTCTTTTTTATAACTCTTTTCTTGAGTTTTGTTAGAATAAAACTGGTTTTTAGATTCATGATTTTTAATCACTATTAAGAATTGTTGAGCATTCTATAAGTTAGCAAATTAATTACACATTAGACTTGTAGTAATGGTTTCCTCTTCCCATAATCACAGTTACAGTTTGCCTAATGGCAGCTCTCATGTATTTCTGAGAAAAGCATGGGTTAGTGGGGTGTCTTATTACAAAAACAGATTTTAAAGTGATTTTTGCTTAACTGATGTTATCATTTAACATGTCATTTTTCAGGCACTCATTTTGACAAAATCAACTAGATAAAAAATAAACTCCATATAAAATGTCATATGGTATATAAAATGTGACTGGTGTTTTAGTTGCCAGGTATTTATAGCATCAGTGTTTTAAAATCTATCAATTACCTTCCACTTATACTTAATTCCATCATTCATTTGACAATTAATTGCACACTAATTTTTTACTTTGCAGTATTATCAGGTGACCCTTCAGGAGTTTTAAGTCTTGTTCGAGATGATATAATGAATTGTGAATGATCCTATTAAGAGAGATTATGGAGGTTTCATTATAGGATCCCAGGCCTTGATGAGGAGTTATAAATAGCTGGCTGAGAAGGGAAGAGCAAATGGGAGATTTTATGATGGAAACCTCATTATTTAAGATACCTACAAAAGAACCAGTATCTGGACGTGTGATACACAGCATACTCTGATGAGAGAGCTGCTAGCACTTCCCATGATATTGAGCCCTTTCCTTTTAATTTCCCCCTTCCCTTTGCTGAACAATTAAATGACCAGAAACAGCAACATTCGAGTGAAGGAAAGAGGAAATGAGAAAACCCACTACAGGGTCCTCTTCCTCAGTGCCTAAAACTGAATCAGATCAGTGGGTCAAAGGAGAGTCACATGGAAATTAATGAGAGGATACATTTTTAATTTAAATAATACTGGATTAAAATGCCTGTCTTTGATTCACCTCCTTTCTCTGCTCCTTTTTCCTTTTATTGTTGTATAGTATCTCAGATTATGTTTGAATGTGGTGCAGACTAAGCTTCCCTGCTTTCCAAATGCAAATAACTTCCATGAAGAGTTTTACTCTTCTACCTACCTGCTTCAACTAGCTCTTTGTACACTCTAACTTTCAAAATTATGATATATGAACTTTGGACTCCTGAGTAAGAAAGAACCTTGCACCTTAGGGAGACCAGTTTTTAGGACCTGATCATAAATACAGGACAAGGGAATCATTCCCAGAGTACATAAGGAGGTCTCCAGTACACTGGGAACATGCTCCATGACCTCATCCTGGGCTGTGCCATATTCCACAGATATGAAACATTAGGACCAATTACGAACACTTGAGCCTTTTGCTCCTCCGCCACATCAGACCTTTCTACGTTGCCAGTATAGCCAGTAATCACATCAGAGCTTATCTTTCAAGTTCTCCTTTACACTTATGCTAAGAAATAAGGGAAACCCTCCAGGAGGGACCTAGACTTCTTGAATCATAGGAAAGAATCTGAATATAAAAATTAGACATTAGCTTGAGACTAAATAATTTTGGAGATCATAAATCTACAATCAATATGCCAAATCGATTTGTTTTCAAAAATTTTAACAAGCATTTTAAGGCCATGTTATTTTCATTTAAAAAGTAATATTTGGAGATTATCGTGAAACTGTACCCTTAACAGGCCTACGCTCCTACCTGTCAAGAACCCATTGAGTGTGCCTTGCACACTTCGTGTGGGCAGTTGCTCTCTTGTTTGTCAGAGTCCCTGTACTGTCATTACAACATCTTTAATAAAGTGCATTAGTCAGGGTATATTAGTGTATCAGGGTTCTCCATGGAAACAGAACCAATATATATGTAACGAGATTTATTATACAGAGTTGGCTCATGCAGTATGGAGACTGAGAAATCACAAAATCTGCAGCAGGCAGCCTGGAGAGCCAGGACAGCCAATGCTGTAAAATAAACTCCAGCCTGAAAGCCAGCAGGCTCAAAACCCAAGAAGATATGACTTTCAGCTTGAACCTAAAGGCAAGTAAAGACTGATGTCCCACCTAAAGCAGTCGGTCTTACAACCTTTTATTTCTATCCAAGTCTTCCATCGATTGGATGAGAACCACTCACATTAGGAAGGGCAGTCAGCTTTCTTCAGTCGGCTGATTCACATGTTAATCTCATCCAGAAATACCTCTACTGAATATCTAGAATAATGTTTAGCCCAATGTCTGGATACCATAAAATTAACCATCACAATAGACCTACCCCAGAGGACACAATCTCATAAGCCTTTGCGGATATGGTGGTCAGGAACTCATTAAGTGTACAGCAGTGACTCAGGCTAAGTCTCCATTCTTGAGGACCTTATGTTTTACTTGGAGAGTAAAAAGTAAATTAGTAAGTATACGTAATGTGTCAGTAGTAAATGTCCTAAACCCATTTGGCTTTGTAGCTTTACCAGCCAAATCTCTGAAAAATATGACCAGATAGCTTTACAGATGCAGTAGGGTTACTCATACTGCTGCTTATGGACTTCTTGATTGCTGGACAGCCAGTCCTTAGTTAACGCTGACAGAGCCTTGTAAATGTCACACTAGAGGTTTTCATGACATAAAATAGTCAAATAAGTACCTATACCCATGATCCCTTCCAGAACTTAACAGCCAGTAAGATTTCCAAGTCCTTCAATTAGAATATGGACAGCAAGGACTCCTGTCAAAACCCAACTGCCCACAAACAGCAACACTCTTTCTGCTCAGATCCTCCAGGGAAAATGGGAAAGAAAATGGGGACACAGCTCATCTTGTACTCAAAATACCAGAGTGGAATGATAAAGTTTATATATCCAAACAAATGCATTTATCTAAGAAAATCCCTTCACATGGAGCAGGAGACTTTATGGCAATCTGAACTATAACCTTGCAGTTAAGATTAGAGGAAGCAAGTTAAAACAATCATCCTATAAACTTTTCAAACCTAAACTTTTAATCTGAAAATATATCTATTTCACAGAAACATTAGATTATTTCTGTCCTTTTGTTTTCAGAGACTTTTTTGTTTTTGCAATATACATGTGAAATGTAATGGTATAAACAGTTTTAAGTATTTTATCAAGTTATGTTTATGAATTAGAAAGAAATCAAAGAATAGAAATATGTTAAATTATTTTAACTATTAAACTTCTTTTTTCCTATAGAAGATAAATTTGATTTATTTCCTTCATTTTATAACGTTGAAAAGTATATCTACTATCTGGATTATATGGAATTATATTGAGAGCTAGTGGTATTAAAATCTGATATATTTCTGAAGCCTGGCTGCTTGATTTGTTTACAAACCTTTGTCTTGGTTGCTTTGAGTCAGTTTTTTTCAAGATCTGAGACCCATTGCCCGAAGTGCCTGCTTTAATTAAATACTCTTTTGTTTTTGTTGTAGCTAAAATAATACAGTAATTTTAAGGAAATGTAGAGCCTTAGTCATCGCAGAAACACTTGCATTGTAATGTTCCAACTTGAAAAAGACCTGGTGAGATTCAGTGTTCCTCAAAGCAATGAGATTTAGTTAGAGAAGATGAAACTTTTGTGTTTAAAACTAATGCTTACCATGTTTCCTAGTGTACTTAAAAAGTGCCTGTGCTGGAAACCATGTTCTAAGACAAATCAGATTCCTAGCTTCTTGATTTATCAGCCCACAGCCACAGCTGTTGAGACTGGGTATATTCTCTTGCCCCACTGCTAAGAAATATCAGTCTGCGCACCATAGTAAAGGCCATAATACACACCTGTGTCCATTGCTCTTTCCTGAGCATATAGAAAGATTATACTTGCTTGTTTCTATTTATGTAGAATCAAATAACTAGTTCTGGCCAATGAAATGTGTGTAAAAATAAAGTGTGTCCTTGGGGTCAACATGTTTAATTGCTAATACAAGAGACTCCAGCAGGCACAGAAGCTATGTATCTCAAATGGTGCAGTTTCAGGTAACAAAGATTTTCTAGCCTGTATATCTGAATTACTAATATATATATATATATATATAGCAGGGCCTGCCTTTACCCAGTGTAGGTATGCATGCAAGCAAGAAATAAATCTTTGTTGGGTTAAGTCACTGGGATTTAGGGAATAGTTTGTTATGGTGGAATTATCTAGTTTAAGCTACTACAGTGTGTTTACATATATTAGCACCATTTAAGCATTTAATAAATAGCAGTAGAAATATCACCTCTCCAGTTAACCATTAAAGATAATTCTATATACTTTTTTCCAAGAAAAATCTGAGTATTCTGTGTGGATGTCTATTCTCTTTTGTTCCATAATTTCTATCTTCCAGAATTAGTCCCATAACAATTCTAAGAAACTAGCTTATTATGAATATTTTTATTGGTTTATTTGGGGTCTTTGGAGGTTATGTTTTGCCTTATTTTTTGTTTTTATATTAAATGGGAAAGAAGGGTTTATTGCTACTTTTACTTTAAAGAGTTTTAAATTTGGTATTAAGTGTACATTTGCTATCTTGGTCTGCACATTGGTTAAATGTCAAAATAAAATTCATCAGGCTGTATGCCAAGATTTGTGCATTTTATTTTATGTACCTCAATATAAAATTTTTTTAATTAAAAAATAAAAATAAAAACAAAGATACTGCCCCTAATTTTTTTTAACTACCTATTTGTTGTAAATGTAAATCATGCACCCAGGGCTGTAGCTTATAAAATAATTTTTCAATGTTTAGCCTTTTTAATAGAGTCACTGTACCATATATTGTTACATGGATAGTTTTATCATGAATAGTCTGACCATCTTGAACATCTAGATTCTGAATCCTATGTCTCTTCAATATTTTTTCAAAATGTTTTCCTTTTTTCAGTGGTTTCTTTTCTTCCTGGACTCCATGCACTATAAACTCCAGTCTTTCTGTCTCTGCACATATCTGAATCTCCAAAATGAACCACCTATTTCTGCATCTTTTCTTTTTCTTTTATTGCCGTATGTTATCTAATGGTAGTATATTTTGTGGGATATATAGACATTTTCAGAACAATGTTTCTTATCAGAGAAATAATGGTGCTAGATTATAATTTTTCTGGAGAATGTTTTAGATAAACCAAGATAGCAGCAAATTTACCTGTTAATCAGGGAATAATGCAAATTATTTATAAGGTTTTTGTTTTCCATGTGTATTTTTCAATAGCTTGTTTTAGCTACATAAGAAACATTTTCCATTCCTTGTTTTCCAAGACTGTATGTTTATTCAAGTTAAAAATGACAAGTGTTTGAAATATTTCTGATATCTAAGTAAACATAAAAGGAAGGATATTATGCATTCATAATGATTAAATAATACTTCCCTGATAATATTTGTTTACATTTCTCCAGGGAGCCCTTAAATTTGACATTTCATCATAAAACAAAACAATACATGTGTAAAGCAAGCTTTGTGTATGAATCAAAGCAATATATTTTGGAAATCTATGTTAAAGTTGTGTATAAAATAAAGTGGTTATATGGCAGTTTCAACTTGTAGAAAGTGAACTAAAGTGGCAATAGAAAAGAGTAGATAGCAGTTAAGGAGTTCTTGTTGGAAACAGAAGATTATAGATTAAACTTAATATCATATATCAAATTATATTGATTAATTACTTCATTCCTCCCCATCATATTTTACTTAAGGGAAGTACTGTAACTCAGAATAAGAACATTGATTAAGACAAATGAAACATTGTCAAAATTTTATTAAGTGAAGTTAAAATAAATTTGTGCTAAAATTGTGCTTAATATGAATATATTTCCTAGCTGAAAATTATCTAGTCATGTAGTGTAAAAGCATTTTTAGAGCTTTAGGAAAAAAGCTAAGTGTTCATCTGGATAAACCCTTCACTGCAGCAGGTTCAGAAAAGTAAAGCAAGCTACCCACACCATATTACTGTTGATTAACTTCTAGCTTTTCAAAAATTTAGTACTGCTTTTTTATTGATTGTTTCTTTGGTTTTGTTATTTATTAGTTACCCTTAGACATTTTTCCTCTTGATACTGTAATACTATTGAGGAAATTGGTGTTTTAGTCCTAATACAAGACATAATATTTGTGTAAGCAATTATGTATATTTTAAATTCTAATTCAGTTTTCAATAGTATTATCTTTATGACTGGGATCTTTCTATTAAGAATAGAGAATTTTTGACTCCTAGAGATTTGTGCCCTTTAGCCAAAGGGCCTAGTGATTATAAGTTTCCAGAAAGCCTCTCTGTGGCAACATTGCTTTCATTCTGCCTTTCTTGAAAACACACACTGGAGGGAGTTGGGCAACAGAGTACACATATATCTAGTCTTTCCTGGAGGTAGTCAGGAAATGATTTTCCTAAAGCAACCTAGATTCCCACTTTACAATGTAACTTGAATAGCTAGTGTGAACTGGGTAATAATTACAGCATTGATTTCAGTTCTATTCCAAGTATTTTTCTACACTTACCTATTACACATTTTGCTTAATTCAAATAAATAGTTTTCACTTTAAATATTTTGAAAATCATCAAATTCAAGCATTTGTTTTTACACTGTATTCAAGGGTTAAGGGAAAACTGGTCACTTCACTGAAATCTTTGTGGTAATTAGAATTGTTGCTGCCTTTAACTGTTTGAGGCCAAGAGAGTATGGAAAATATGGTGGATGTTTTAAGGAGAGTAGAAGTGATATCAGGTGTAGGGAAATATTTAACTCCCTGGGATTTATGTTCAGCAATCTGTAATTGTAAATACTTGCTTGTCAGCCTGAGCCTCATGATTTCATATACACTATATAAGGCTTGTAGAAATTTCCAATAGGCAGCATTAATTCAGAACCTCTATCACTAGTGCAAGGAATGCAAATAAGATTCATGTTTTATTGAGAGCAGGATTAAAGCAATTTAATTGAGTCTACTGTCCTGTAGATATTAATAGGAGAAATGCTGAAAAGTGAAGATTGAGGGACAAAAGGAAAAAAGAGGAAAAGATAAAGGGCTGGGTTTTTAGGAAATTATAAGCAAAGGCGACAGTACCAAAGCTGATAGCTCCATTGTATTTGTGGTAATTCAGTGGTGCCTGCCCATGTCAAGTTCCCTCAGCTGGCATGATTGCCCTAGGAATAAAGAGGCAGTTAATGTGTTGCTAAGTTGTCTCTGGCCTATTTATTTGCACTCAGTGATGAGTGGAGGTTGCATCAGCATGTATATAGGATTATCATCATCTTAAAATTAAACGAGAAAAGGAAAACATAAAATGTATTAAAATACTATTTTGTAATAGGTGGTGGGAAAAGTTTATGGCTGCACCAAGTAGTGTTCTGCCTGGGGAACTAAGTAAAACCTCAAATGGTAATCCTATAGAACTTTCTCTCATTTATTGACCACATATAAGCAATGCCTAAGCCCAGCTGATTTCCTCTCTTAAATATCCATTTACATTGTCACTTACCTCTAACTATATTCCCACAAATGCTGACCTCATTCCCATTGCTGCAGTTCCTTATCAACTCCTGTTTCAAATTTAGCTCACTCTCTTTAATCTTCTTCTCTCCAAACCATTGTCTGTGTTACCTGTAAAATGCAGTATTCCTCTTTAACATATGAGAGATCTTTGGCACAAAGATCAGTGATTCTCAAATGTTAATGCCCATGAGATTTACCTGAGAATATTGTAGACTGGCTCTGACTAAAAACTCAAAGCTATGTAGTATAAACAAAGTCACATTTAAGTTTGGTGTTAAATGACTAAGAGGCATGAACTGGATAGAAAAAGCAAGGAAGGATCCTGTACACATAAAGTACATTTTGTGAAAGGAAATAGATTTTTTTAAATAAAATTTTAGTGGGTCTATAACAGATTTCCTACCTCCAACCATAATTACCAAACATCTAATAGAACATTATATGTGTGTGTGTGTGTGTGTGTGTGTGTGTATACACATACATATGCATATATTTATAACATAAATAGATTTAAGATCTTTAATTCATCTAAGAAGACTATATACTTCAAGGCATCTTGCAGCCTCTTATATTTTCAAAAGATTTACCATTGTCTGAACTACATTTACCTTCTTTTAAATTGCTAACCTCAAAACAATATTAACTGGGACTTCCTCTTTGATGTGACTGTCACCTGACTAGTTTTCTCTTTGTAAACAACTGTAAAAGTGGGTCAGTTATAAATTATGAAATAACTGCTTTTAGATTTTGATCAAAAAGCAGCACAGGATCATGTTCCGTAATAAAACTGGAACAAGGAGGCAAGTGTTGGAAGTCAGACCTCCATGGGTCTCACATTTCTATAAAAATTGTCAAGAGAGATATTAACAGCTTTTGTCCCAATCCTTCTTTTCAAGTAGATTTGGATAACAAACAGCCTTGGAAGAAAGAGATCAACGTCTCCCTTATGGGAAAGGCAGAGCAGGTTGGCTTGCAAACCCCATATGAAAGATTGAGGTTTGCTAGGCTCAGAATTCTTCAGCTGTAATGCAGACTCACTGCATGTTTAACATCCACCTTGGCTCACTTCTGGGTCAGACCTGTAAAACTTGGGGGTAAAGCATACTCACATGAGCATAAAGTTCATTATGCCTGCTATACCATGAGTAGTAAAGTCTTTTTCTCTGACTTAGGTGGTCCAATGCCTTCTACCAGCAATCATTGAACTGTAGCAGGGTAACTGTTAGCTTGCAGGAAGGGTGAATCCTAGAGTCATCAAAGGTTTTGACTGTAAGACAGTTTCTCTGGCTTTCTGTCAAAGTCCTGTCCAAACTGTGGTACAAGGAAGGCAAGTCTAGAACATGGTGGTGTTATCACAAAAGATATTAAGAGTTTGAGGCTATTGAATGAGCTGGGATTTATGGAATAGAGTGCCAGAGAAAGGAGATTTCTTCCAAAAGTGTTCCAGAAATTTCAGAGATTTCCTTTCATCTCCTATTGTATACTAAGCTGCTTATGCTCAGGACAAGGTTCTAAGAGACTAAAAGAAACAACTTATCAGGTAAGCAGCGTTTGCCTCAGAGAGACAACTATTGAAAAAGTAAACTGGACAACTACTAGAGCTTACATGGGGTTAGGAGATATTTTATTTTCAACTAATAAAAATAAAGAGGTCTCCCAAGCATTCCAGGAATTCTGTATATACCCCAGAAAGGCAATACCTTCAGAATAGGGCTGACCTAGTAGGATAGGATCTACTCTAGATCCATCCTAACATAGCTTTAAAAGAAGCCTATAGAGGATTAAGCTGATATGGAAGTAAACTAATTTAATACTCTAGCATGAGAGCAAAATCTTAAACAAAAACTTATCATCCATAATGTCCATAAAAAAACTTTTTTGGACAATGGAAGAAGCAGAAAGTGTGACTCATAACCAGTATAAAAATCAATGAGAAGAGACCAGAAGGTCAGTGATTTTTAAATTACTAAATTCTCTAAAATACCTATTAAGAATATATTCAAGAATTTTAAAGGAAAATATGAGCATAATGAAGGAACTAATAAGAATATCAGCAGAGAAATGGAAGATAAAACAATCAATAGGAAATTCTACAAATGGAAAAATATAATTGCTTAAATGACATATTCACTGTATACACCTAATAGCAGATTGGACATTTCAAATGAAGAGATGAGTAAACTTAAAAAGAGGGTTAAAGAAATTGTACAAATTGAATATAAAGAAAAAAGGAGTTAGAAAAATGAACAACATTATCCATGGAACAGTATCAAGCAGTTGATTGTGCATGTATGTCACTGAAGTGCCAGAATTAGTAAATAGGGAGATTGGGTCATAAAAATGTGAAGAACTAATAGTTAAAAATTCTCTTCATAAAAATTATAGGCCCAAAGTTCCAAGAAGCTCAATGAATCTCAAGCAGAATAAACACAGAAAATAACAGCAAAGCACATTATAATCAAATTGCAAAAAATCAATGATATAAAGAAAACCTTAAAGCCATTTCATTCATTCCAGGAATTAATGATAAGAATGAAACTGTGTTCTCATAAGAAACCAAACCATGATAATTTATAAAAATATTCAAATATAATTATATTTATTTTTGTGACCATAAATAATTTTTAAGTGTTTTTATATCATTTGTGAAAACTGGATGTCTCCTCTCCCTTTAAAGAATGCCTTTTCCTCATCAGCTTCTGTTCCTAAAGTATTCTCATTTCAGTCATTATTTTGGTTTATAGCATTGCAAGGTCTAACATATTTTAGGCAAATAGTTACATCCATGAAAATTAAATGCAGGAAATCTTTTCCAGTATCTTTCGCCATTTTGAGAGATTATATATCTAGTTGCTTTCTAGACAGACTAACAATGGAGAGAACATGGGAAAAAATATATAAATTTTAGCAATAAGGCATGTTATGTAATATAAAAAAATACAGGGAGCAATATTGATTTTAACATCCTCAACATTTTATGCACAGATATTGAGCATAAAAATAAGCCAAGTCCATATTCAGCTCCCAAATCATATCCTTAATCTGATGTCAATTTCTCTTTTATGGGCGCAGCCTTTCTACTGCTTACATCCACTAGGACATGCACTTACAACTTTGTCCTCTTAAAGCTAATTATAAATTTCATTCAATATCTCTGGGGTTTTGTTCTAATATTAATTAAAGTTTCAGTTATAGATACTAAGCATGATTGCATAAGTTTAGACTTCAGCCATTGAAACAGAGAAAATCTAAGGAACACCAATATATTTCTTGTATCCCTGAAGTCATCTTATATAGAAAATTATTTGCTCAACCCATGCATTGAGCTAAATAAGGAATATATATTACAGGGTAAAGGGCAGCCTGGAATAAACAGTAATTCAGAGGGCATCAACATTCAAATTAAACATGTATTATGTAAAAAACACAATAAATTATGGCTTAACTAAAGTAAAGGATCAAGACAATTTATTCAAGTGGATAAGGCACTTAAATGAAATTCTTTACACTCATAATTTCGATGGAGAGCAGCTATAAAGTGAAAACAAATTGTGTTTTGAGCAAAAATTATTCTTCTACCATGGAAAATATCTCAACATTATCTTTCAAATTTGAAATATTCATGTGACCAACAATTCTACTCCTGGATAAATACAATATAAAAAAATTGTACATATTAACAGCTTTCTTCTTAGCATCAGCAACATTTTGAAAAGTTAAATATATAATTTTGTCTAGTGAAAATAAATCATAGAATGATCATGGATGAACATACAGTTCAACCCTAAATAAACAAATCATGGAGGAATGCATAAAGAATGGCTTAAATCCTACAAAATGTCAAACACAACTAAGCTATATAATGTTTAGAGATACAAACAAATGAGAAAATACCATAAAGAAAATCAAGAGAATGATTACCACAAAGTTAATGAAAGTATTTTAATCCTGAAGTTTGGGAAGGGATTTGACTAAAGGAGGAAATGTGGAAGACTTTAAAAAGAACAGTTTCTCACATTTAAGCTGCATACCTGCACAGATGATGAAGGAAATAGGCCAATACATATTCCATAAAGTACAGTTAAAATCCTAGGTGTTTTGGAGGGCATATGTAGTCATTTGATATGGTATATTTTTGTTTCATTGTAGCTAAACCAGAGTTGGAACAAACCTCAAAATAAAAATCTAAGATTTTGCAAACTAGCTATGCATATATAAATTTTCTTACCTATATTACCTGAGATGGATCCTTGGTCTCAGGATGTGAAAGAATTCAAGAACAGAAGCAGAAAAGTCATTGAGCATTAAGAGTTTATTTGGAGATCTAGAGTTTAAAGAAAGGAGAGCATATATACCAGAAGAGTTGGGGCAGACCCAGAGGGGGTCACCCCAAGAACTATAGAGAGCCTTTTTTATATGAAGGGAGATGAATATTTAAAAGTGTGATCAGGTTTTAAAAAGATCAGGTAGAATCTTCCTGGAGTTTATGCTTCCTCCACCTTCATGTCTGGCAGAGGGATTTTGACAATATTTGGTCCTCATTAGAACTGTCATGGTTTGGGGATGTGTGACTTTTACTATGCTAATGATGGAGGGGTATGATTTTTACTATGTTAATGGATTTTGAGGTGAAGTTTGGGTCAATTTCTCCTCCCTGTTGAAACTAGTTAGTTTTGGCCAGTCTATTATTTATATTGTCATTCCACACCCCAGAGAACAGCTTATAAGGAATTTGTAGAATATAAGCATCTAGCTGAATGTAAACATTGGCCCAAGTTCCCCTCCCCACTTCCTTCTCATGTCTGGTTATCTACCTACTATAAGACCTATACTTTCTGAAATATCAGAATAGAATTGCATGGGTCACAATGGGAACTCTAACAACAGTTCATTTATTAGTCTGGACTTTTTTCCATAGGATGAGAAAAATTATCCCAAGAGATGTACATTTTCCATTTAAACACAATTGCTTTAAATGTTAAAATGAAATTAATCATCTGGGTAAATTGAACTTACTACTTTGGATATGCATTCCAATCATACCTTGCTACAAAAATGGATAAAATAAATGAACAAGTTTTTTTTTATATTGGTCAACAGGAAGCACAGGACTGTTATCACCAAGATAGGGAAACAAATGTGGTTTCCCTTCTTTTAAAGAACCCAAGCTGAGTGCCGTGCTCTCACTGAATTGAGAAGTCACAGCTAAGATCTTGCGGAGCCTAAGGTAGCTGGAATTTGCTGGTAGAGTACTAAAGAAGAGGAAGCCCCATCAAGAAAGAACTTTGTACAGGCAGTACCTTGAGTCTGGATCTGCTAAGATTAAGACTCCACCAAACTAAGCAAAGATCAAGTAATAAAAGGAACAATTTCTGGAGCTCATCACATGGGAGACATTTAAATTTGGATCATCCAGAGCAGAGAGAATGAAAGGTTGGTTCAATATTCAAAAATAATCAATGTGATCTCTTGTATTAAAAGAATAAATGAGGAAAAAATCATATTATATCAATAGATGCAGGAGAAGCATTTCATCAAAATTCAACATTGATTCATGAGAAACTTCCTAAAGTTAATGAAGAGCACCTACAAAATACATGCAGCTAATATCACACTTCATGGTGAATGGTAAAATGTTTTATTCTGAGAACAGAAACAAGACAAGATATTCATTCTGATCACTTTGATTTAACAATGTACTGGAAACCTTAAAAAAAGGCAGTAAGTTAAGAAAATAAGATCCATAAAGATTCCTCCATAAAGGAAGAAGCAACATTGTCTGTATTTGCAGTTATTTACATAGACTATCAAAAGGAAATTCAAAGACAGGTACTAGAACTAATGAGTGATTTTAACTATCCACAAAATAACAAAAAAACTGGAAAATAATTTAACAAAAATATTAATTTCAGTAGTATCCAAAATGTGAAAACATATTTAGGAACTCATTTAACAAAATCTTTGCAAGGTATATAACACTAAAAATAATAAAACATTACTGAGAGAATAAAAAAGATCTAAATATATTGTTATTTCATGATCATGAATTGAAAAGTTCAATATTAAGATGTCAGTTAATCAAAAATTGATCTATAAATTCAATGCAATGTTAATAAAAATCCTAGCAGTTTTATTTTCTTGTAGAAATTAACAATTGATCCTAAAATTTATGTGGAAATACAAAGTATGTAGAATGACTAAAATGGTTTTGAAAAAGAGGAATGAAGTAGGCAAATAATTTGCCTGATTTCCAGACTTACTATAAAGCTACAGTAATCAAGACAATGTACTATTAGAATGAAGATATACATACTGATTACTGAAATGGATTAAGAAATAGACCTATGTAAATATGCTTAATTTCTTTTTTACAAACACACTAAGGCAATTTAATGGAATGAAAGAATAGTCTTTTCCTCAGACAGTGCTGAAACAATTATCTAACTGTAAGAAAAAAAATGAATTTGACTCTTAAGAAACACACAGAAAATCTTGAAATTGTTCATAGACCTACATATAAAATTCAGTCTGTAAAATACATCAAAATATTATATAAGAGAAAAGTCTTCAGCGCCTTGGAGTAGACAGATTTCTTATACATGGCAAAAAGAAAAAGTTCAAGAAAGACAAAACTGATAAATTGAACTTAAATAAAATACCTCTGTTCATCAGAGACACTTCTATAAATAAAAAGACAATCCTCACATTTAGCTAAAATATTCAAATACATATAGCTTAGAAAAAACTTATATACATGGTATATTAAGGCCTTCTACAACTCAGTCTCAATGCAAAAACCCAACTACACATATGCAAAATGTTTGGGAAAAAAAACACTTCAAAAAGAAAATATACAACTAGCCAATAGGCAAATTAACCTATGCTCAGTATAATTAGTCATTAATGAAGTGCAAATTAAAACTACAACTAGATACAAACCTCTTCTAATGGCTTAAGTAAGTTATGGACAATACTAAGCTTTGACAAGGATGTGAATGGATCAATTAAAACTTTCATGTATCACTGATGTGAATGTAAAATGGTACAATCACCTTAGAAAATAGTTTGCCAGTATTTTGTAAAGTTAAATACACATTTTTATTGTAATCCAGCAATATCATATCTTGATATTTAATCAAGAGAAATGAAAGCATGTATTGCCAGACACTTCTATATGAATATTCATAGCAGCTTTATTCATAATAACCTCAAATTGGAAACAACCTAAATACTCTTCAATAGTTTGTTGAATTATGTTTGTTAATTAATTTGTTGAATAAACAAACAATGGTATCTACATATAACAGAATCCTACTCAAAAATAAAAGGAAGAAATTATTGATATATGTAACAGTCAGAATAAACCTGAAATTCTCAACAAGCAAACTAATACATAGTGGAAGAAAACAGATTATTGTCTTTTGCTGTTTGACTGCAAAGGGCCACAAGGTAATTTAGAAGATAACAAAAATACTTTACCTCTTGATAAGAATGATGGTTACTTGAGGGTGTAGTTTTGTCAAAACTCATCAAATTTTGTGCTAAAAATTTATTTAAACAAATTATAACTCAATTTGATTTTTAAAGTTAAATGAATTCAATTCCACCTAAAATTTTTCAATTGTTGAACGTTTTAAGCCATAACTAATTCTCATGAAGTATACATTAAAGCTGGAATGGGTTAATGATTTTCATCAGAAACACTTATTATTGAATTTTAGCATAAATGGTACAAATAGTATATAAGAAATCATAAACTTCAGACACTAGCCAAGACAGTCTTACATTAAATTTAACTATGTAAACAATTCATGATTTTGCCTCTTATTTGTTTATAAGTTGTATTGTTTATTTTTTGCTTTTGAGAACAAAAACCTTGGAGAAATATCTTGTACTGTAAATTAAAAGTTAAAAAAAAAACAACTAGTAGTATAAGCATTAGCTGCCAGAAGAGTCACTGAGCTGGACAAAACGAGGTTGACATAACTTGATCCTAAATAGTCTATGAAAGAATTGTTATGTCTTAGCAAATCATAAAGTTACTTATATGGATGAAGGAAATGATATTCCAAATAAAAATCAAAATAATAGGCATTTGGGATAAAGATGTGAGATGAACTTTGTTTCTAATTCATATAAATTATTACATAAAAATTTATATAAATTAGACATTATTAGCTATACATGTGAACTTATATTTTAAATATAAAATATTTTTATATAGGAATCACATGGCTCTTTCACTGTCTTAAGTAAGTGGATTTTTTTAATCCTTATCTTAACACCAAAATTATATTTCAATGTCTAAGTTTGATTGATGAAATTGTGAGTTTGCATATATTTATTTTCATGAATTTTAATTCATTACTGCTTTTAAATTATGAGTGATGGCATAGGCAACAAATAAGCAGATTAAGTATCAGACCAAAGTAATTATGAAAAAACAGGAATAGATATAAATCCAAATAAATATCATTTTTTAACCTTCAGCTTATTAATTTTTCTTGACTAAAAATGAGACAGCCAGAGTTTTCCATCATATTCTGAAACCAGCTCAGAGCAAATAGGTGCTGCAAAATGTTAAAACACACACAAATTAGAATGATAATTACCAGTTTGTTAAAAAACAGTGCAATAAGGGTTCAATATGGTCCACAGCTTTCACTTTATGAATTGGCATTTATAACAACTTAAAGGCACTGATTCATATGCTACTGTATACCAATGAATTTTGAGGGCAAAAATAATAAAAATATTTAGGTTAACCAAACAAATCGCCTTGCTACAAATTACCTTAGGACATTTCTTTAAATATAAAAACATGATACCTGTTGATCTATTCATCTACCTATGCTTTATTTTCTTATTTAAATTTGAAAAGTGGAGCTTCCAATGAACATTTTCTAAAAACTTTTTCATATAAAGAATTACCATGAAACTAATAGTGACTCGTATTCTTGAAAGTTAAAATATTAGGTATATTACCAGGAAATAATTCAATAATAGAAACAATTCACAATAGGTTTAAAGTAATACCTATTGGAAAAGATTGTAATCATAAACAGTAAATTCTTTTCCACTTTTCTATTGACTTGTTACATATAGTAACACATTATCCTGGGCTCTGTAATTTTCTCATTGTCATATCACAAAATTTAAAACATTAAATTATGGAAATCTAGGTATTAAATAATTGGTTAAAATTAGCATGAAATTTAATAAAATATAAAAAAATTTGGTTGCTTTTCTCAATATGGGATTAATAAACTGACTTGAACCAAAAAAAGAACACAAGTATTTGAAATATTACAAAAAGTAGTCTAATTCAATAATATCAAACAATTCCAAAAGTTACTAAAATGTTCATGTTCATGTTATAATTTTAAATTTTATAAGGCTATCATAATAATCATCCATGAAAAAAATGTAGGTTTTACTAATTCCAAAATGCACTAGTCAAGAAACCCCTTTTCTCTAGTTCAATTTATTATTTGCAAAGCAGCTTAACATTAGCTTTAATTCCCAGAGAATACTAATTTTTGTCTCTCCTTGTTGCACAGAATTATTCTTTATATGGGTTAATGTGATACTGGCTCTAAGGTATTTTGAGGGCCCAAGAAGATATGGCTGTGTTTTTCAGAATTTTATGATTATTCACAATCATTATGTGTCATAGAAACCACATATTTAAGTACAATTTGATCCCTACTATCAGCGGGCAGCTGCATCTGGGGAGGTCTCCCCTGTGTGTCAGGAGAAACCTCAACCTAGATGGCAGGGGGGTTCTTGACTCTGAATGAGAAAAAATTCTTGAGCAGGTCGGAAGAGTCTCGGTAAGGAGGGAACTCATTAGAACAAGAGTAGAAATTAATGTCAGTGGCCTTGCAGGCAGCTGAGAGCAGGAAAATGCAGAGGTGCAAAGGGAAAGTTCGCTAAACATTTTCTTGGTATAGGGCAGATTCCCTTGCCATCTCTTAAAGCCAAGGTCACTTGGTATCCCATGACTGCTTGAATTTGTACTGAGTGAGGACTAGCCCCCACCACCCTGGGATTTGGGGAGCTGCGGAGCATGGGATGGGAGTGAGACTGTACTCTGAGAACCTCCTAAGGAAGGGAGGTTTTCAGGCAGGCCCCTGCAACTGCAGTTCTGTCTGGGTCACCCAGGGGATGGGAACTTGCAGGCCCAAATTAGAGCTCTCAGCTGCCCATCCCTACTTATTAAGGGTAAAATAGAGACTTTGAAATAGAATGAAATAGCAAAAAGACAAAACACAGTAAGTTGAGCAGTGAGAAAGCTTTATTTAAAGGTACACACTTAAAGAGAGAAAAAGTGAGGGCATCCTCAGAGAGGAGGTATGCTTAATGACTGGGGTTTCTTTTAAGCATTTTTCAAAGGGTCAGGTGGTATAGACTTATAAAGTGGCCTCAAAATACTTATCTCCAGTGAGAGGCATTAAGTCTCTTCTATTATCAGTTCTCCAGGTAAATTCTGCAAAATTAACACAAGAAATTGTCAGTTCCTCTCCAAGATAGCAGCTTCCCTCTGAGGACATGTCAATCAAAACTGCCTGCCCAGCTCCGAAAGTGGGTTCAGTTATTGTCTGTTTCCTAAAGAACATGTTAGGAATCTTACTTCCTAACTTCCTGGTTTTTCAAATGGAACCTTAGCTTTAAGATGGACTCCTTCCGGTTCTTACTAATATGTTTATATCTCAGCATTTTTCTGAGGCAGGAAAAAACTACAATGCCTGTCCCAGGTCCCTGCACTATACACCCCTGCTACCCGTATACCTAACTTGCTATGTGATGTAAATGTAGTATGGTTTCAAAATTATTTCTAGATCTCAGGGTTTATAGTAATTAGTCTATCAGGAGACTTTTAGTTTCTGGAAAGAATTGCATAGCTAAAAAAAAATACAATAAAGAAATGAATCACATACCAACTAATACAGATTAATGAAATTCTTTAGAACTCATATCTAACCAACATTATTACTTTCACACTAAATAGCACTGAACAAAGGAAGCAAGAGTTTATCTCTGGAATTTAAACCATTAGCCACATTATCCCTCTTTCTTTTATTTTTCTAAGTACTAAGCTAAGCTCTGAATGTTGTGATTTCCCCCCCAAATTCATATGTTGATATCCTGACCCCCAAAGTTGACAGTATTAGTAGATGGGGCCTTGAGATATGTTTAAATCTTGATGATGGAACCCTCAAAAATGGGATTAATGTCTATAAAAGAATCTTCAGACAGATCCCTAGCACCTTCTAAAATGTGAGGATACAGAGAGAAGGTGCTGGCTATGAACCAGGAAGAGGACCCTCACCAGAATTCAACTGTGCTAGTACCTTGATGGTTATATTTTCCAGCCTCCAGACTGTGAGAAATAAACTTCTTTTGCTTGTAAGCTCCCCAATTTGTGGTATTTTTTATTTTACTTTGGTATCGCTAATGTACAATCACTTGAACAACAGTATGGTTACTAGACCCCCTATTATCAAGTCCCCCCCAAATACGCCATTACAGTCACTGTCCATCAGCGTAGTAAGATGTTATACAATCATTACTTGTCTTCTCTATAAATACTGGCTTTCCCGTGTCCTCCGCCACTACGTTATGTGAGCTAATCATAATGCCCCTTTTCCCCACTTATTCCTCCCTTCCCAACCATCCTCCCCAGTCCCTTTCACTTTGGTAACTGTTAGTCCATTCTTGGGTTCTGTGAGTCTGCAGCTGTTTTGTTTCTTCAGTTTTTTCTTTGTTCTTATACACCACAGCTGAGTGAAATCATTTGATACTTGTCTTTCTCCACCTGGCTTATTTCACTGAGCATAATACCCTCTAGCTCCATCCACGTTGTTGCAAATGGTAGGATTTGTTTTCTTCTTATGGCTGAATAATATTCCATTCTGTATATATACCACTCTTCTTTTCCATTCATCTACTGATGGACACTTAGGTTGCTTCCATTTCTTGGCTATTGTAAATAGTGCTGCAATAAAAATAGGGGTGGACATGTCTTTTTCAACCTGGGATCCTGTATTTTTAGGGTAAATTCCTAGGAGTGGAATTCCTGGGTCAAATGGTATTTCTATTTTTAGTTTTTTGAGGAACCTCCATACTGCTTTCCACAATGGTTGTACTAATTTACATTCCCACCAGCAGTGTAGAAGGGTTCCCCTTTGTCTACATCCTTGCCAACATTTGTTGTTGTCTTTTGGATGGTGGCCATCCTAACTGGTGTAAGGTGATATCTCATTGTAGTTTTAATTTGCATTTCTTGGATGACTAGTGATGTGGAGCATCTTTTCATTTGCCTGTTGGCCATCTGAATTTCTTCCATAGAGAAGTGTCTCTTCAGCTCCTCTGCCCATTTTTTATTGGCTTATTTACTTTTTGTTTGTTGAGGAGCATGAGCTCTTTATATATTTTGGATGTCAACCCCTTATTGGATATGTCATTTATGAATATATTCTCCCATTGTGTATGATGTCTTTTTGTTCTACTGATGGGGTTCTTTGCTGTACAGCTTTTTAGTTTGATATAGTCCCACTTGTTCATTTTTGCTTTTGTTTCCCGTGCTCGGGGACATATGTTCATGAAGAAGTTGCTCATGTTTCTGTCCAAGAGATTTTTGCCTATATATATCTTTTTAAGTTTTATGGCTTCACGACTTACATTCAGGTCTTTAATCCATTTTGACTTTACTTTTGTGTATGGGGTTAGAAAGTAATCCAGTTTCATTCTCTTACATGTAGCTGTCCAGTTTTGCCAACATGAGCTGTTGAAGAGGCTGTTATTTCCACATTGTATATCCATGGCTCCTTTATTGTATAGTAATTGACCATAAATGCTTAGGTTTATATCTGGGCTCTTTATTCTGTTCCACTGGTCTATGGGTCTGTTCTTGTGCCAGTGCCAAATTGCTTTGATTACTGTGGCTTTGTAGTAGAGCTTGAAGTCAGGGAGCATAATTCCCCCTGCTTTATTCTTCCTTCTCAGGATTGCTTTGGCTATTTGGAGTCTTTAGGCATTCCATATGAATTTTAGATCTATTTGCTCTAGTTCATTGAAGAATGCTGTAGGTATTTTGATAGGGATTGTGTTGAATCTGTAGGTTGCTTTAGGCAGGATGGCCATTTTGACAATATTAGTTCTTCCTATCCAAGAGCATGGGATGGGTTTCCATTTATTAGAGTCCTCTTTAATTTCTCTTAAGAGTGTCTTGTAGTTTTCAGGATATAGGTCTTTCACTTCCTTGGTTAGGTTTATTCCTATGTATTTTATTCTTTTTGATGCCATTGTGAATGGAATTGTTCTCCTGATTTTTCTTTCTGCTGGTTCACCATTAGTGTATAGGAATGCAACAGGTTTCTGTGTATTAATTTAGTATCCCACAACTTTACTGAATTCAGATATTAATCTAGTAATTTTAGAGTGCATTCTTTATGAATTTTTATGTACAATATCAGGTAATTTGAAAACAGGGACAGTTTGACACCTTCCTTGCAAATCTGGATGCCTTTTATTTCTTTGTGTTGTCTGATTGCTATGGCTAGGACCTCCAGAACTATGTTGAATAAAAGTGGGGAGAGTGGGCATCCTTGTCTTCTTCCCTATCTTAAAGGAAAAGCTTTCAGCTTCTCACTGTTAAGTATAATGTTGGCTGTGGGTTTGTCATATATAGCCTTTATTATGTTGAGGTACTTGCCCTCTATACCCATTTTGTTGAAAGTCTTTATCATGAATGGATGTTGAATTTTGTTGAATGCTTTTTCAGCATCTTTGGAGATGATTATGTGGTTTTTGTTCTTCTTTTTGTTGATGTGGTGAATGATGTTGATGGATTTTCAAATCTTGTATCATCCTTGCATCCGTGGGATGAATCCCAGTTGATCATGATGGATGATCTTTTTGATGTATTTTTGAATTCGGTTTGCTAATATTTTGTTGAGTATTTTTTCATCTATGTTCATCAGGGATACTGGTCTGTAATTTTCCTTCTTTATGGTCTTTGCCTAGTTTTGGTTTTAGAGTGATGTTGGTCTCATAGAATGAGTTTGAGAGTATTTCCTCCTCTTCTACTTTTCGGAAAACTTTAAGGAGGATGGGTATTAGATCTTCACTAAATATTTGATAAAATTCAGCAGTGAAACCATCTGGTGCTCTGGATTTGTTCTTAGGTAGTTTTTTGATTACCAGGTCAATTTCTTTACTGATAATTGTTCTATTCATATTTTCTGTTTCTTCCTGGGTCAGCCTTGGAACGTTATATTTTTCTAGAAAGTTGTCCATTTTATCTAGGTTATCCAGTTTGTTAGCATATCATTTTTCATAGTATTCTCTCATAATTCTTTGTAGTTCTGTGGTGTCTGTAGTGATTTTTCCTTTCTCATTTCTTTTTCTTTTTATGTGTGTAAACTCTCTGTCTTTCTTGATATGTCTGGCTAGGGGTTTATCTGTTTTGTTTATTTTCTTGAAGAACCAGCTCCTGTTTTTATTGATTCTTTCTATTGCTTTATTCTTCTCAATTTTATTTATATCTGCTTTTATCTTTATTATGTTACTCCTTCTACTGATATTGGGCTTCATTCGTTCTTCCTTTTCTAGTTTCATTAATTGTGAGTTTAAACTGTTCATTTGGGATTGTTCTTCTTTCCTGAGGTAGGCCTGTATTGCAATGTATTTCCCTCTTAGCACGGCCTTCGCTGCATCCCACAGAGTTTATGGTGTTTGATTATTGTTGTCATTTGTCTCCATATATTGCTTGATCTCTGTTTTATTTGGTCTTTGATCTATTGATTATTTAGGATCATGTTATTAAGCCTCCATGTGTTCATGTGTTTGTGTGCTTTTTCATTTTCTTTGTGTAATTTATTTCTAGTTTCATACCTTTGTGATCTGAGACTGTGGTTGGTACAATTTCAATCTTTTTGAATTTACTGAGGTTCTTTTGTGGCCTAGTATATGATCTATTCTTGAAAATGTTCCATGTGCACTTGAGAAGAATATGTATCTTGTTGCTTTTGGGTGGAGTGTTCTGTAGATATCCGTTAGGTCCATCTGTTCTAATATGTTGTTCAGTGCCTCTGTCTCTTTATTTATTTTCTGTCTGGTTGATCTGTCCTTTGGAGTGAGTGATGTGTTGAAGTCTCCTAAAATGAATGCATTGAATTCTATTTCCCCGTTTAATTCTGTTAGTATTTGTTTCACATATGTAGGTGATCCTGTGTTGGGTTCATAGATATTTATAATAGTTATATCCTCTTGTTGGACTGACCCTCTTATCATTATGTAATGTCTTTCTTTCTCTCTTGTGACTTTCTTTGTTTTGAAGTCTATTTTGTCTGATAGAAGTACTGCAACTCATGCTTTTTTCTCACTGTCACTTGCAAGAAATATCTTTTACCATCCCTTTACTTTCAGTCTGTATAAGTCTTTGGGTTGGATGTGAGTCTCTTGTAGGCAGCATATACATGGGTCTTGTTTCTTTATCCATTCAGTAACTCTATGTCTTTTGATTGGTGCATTCTGACCATTTACTTTTAGGGTGATTATCAATAGGTATGTACTTATTGCCATTGCAGGCTTTAGATTCGTGGTTACCAAAGGTTCAATGGCAATTCCTTTACTATCTGACCGTCTAATTTATCTCACTTCGTATGCTATTAGAAACACAACCTAAAGGCTCCTTTTTATTTTTGCGTCCTTCTTCTTCCTCCTCCATTCTTTGTATGTTATGAATCATATTCTGTACTCTTTGTCTTCCCTTGGGTGACATATATTTAGCCTTAGGAATACTTCCATCTATAGGAGTCCCTCCAAAATGCACTGTGGAGATGGTTTGTGGGAGGTAAATTCTCTCAGCTTTTCCTTATCTGAAAATTGTTTAATCCCTCCTTCAAATTTAAATGATAACCTTGCCGGGTAGAGTATTCTTGTTTCAAGGACCTTCTGCTTCATTGCATTAAATGTATCATGCCACTCCCTTCTGGCCTGTAAGGTTTCTGTTGAGAAGTCTCATGATAGCCTAATGGGTTTTCTTTTGTATGTGATCTTGTTTCTCTCTCTAGCTGCTTTTTTATGTCTGTCTTTATCCTTGATCTTTGCCTTTTTAATTATTATATGTCATGATGTCTTCCTTGGGTCCCTGGTATTGGGAGATCTGTGCACCTCCATGGCTTGAGAGACTATCTCCTTCCCCAGATTGAGGAAGTTTTCAGCAATTTCCTCCTCAAGGACACTTCCTGTCCCTTTTTCTCTCTCTTCTTCTGGTACTCCTATAATGCGAATATTGTTCTGTTTGGATTGGTCACACAGTTCTCTCAATATTCTTTCATTCTTAGAGATTCTTTTTTCTCTCTGTGCCTCAGCTTCTTTGTATTCCTCTTCTCTAATTTGTGTTCTATTTACTGTCTCTTCTACTACATCTAATCTGCTTTTAAATCCCTCCATTGTATGTTTCATTTTAGATATGGAATTTCTTAATGATTAAATCTCTGACTTAAATTCGTTCCTGAATTCTTGAATATTTTTCTGTACCTCCATGATCATGTTTATAATTTTTATTTTGAACTCTTTCCGGAAATTGGTGAGTTCAGTTTCATTTGGCCCTTTTTCTGGGATTTGTGAGATTTTGGTCTGAAACATGTTCTTTTGACGTTTCATATTTCTTTGTGGTGCCCTCTATTTCCCAGAAGCTCCAGTCTCTGGAGCTGCTCAGCCCCTAGAGTGAGGTTGGGGGTCATAGGGGAGCAGAGCTGGTGCCTGTGTGGAGGAAAGAACTGTTTCCTGATTCCCATCTGTGGTGCCTGTCTGCAGTGTCAGAGCCAGTGGGCCAAACACACCAGTGTAAGCCTCTGTGCTTTGCATCTCTAGGTGTAATAGGCGGGACCTGTCTCCAGCTGGCCTGATGCCAGCACAGTGACTTCCAGTTTGTGATCCAATTCTGCCCTGCTAGGAGGAAGGTGCAGCAGGCTGTGTGTCACAGTTGTGGCCCTCAGAGCTGAGTAGGCAGCCAGGGGGATGGAGCACCTGAAGTTCCTCAACGTTCCCAACCAGCTGGCAGAGCACACCCAGACAACCTTGTCCAGCTCTCCCTTCTCCTGTGAGTAGGCTCTGCCCAAACCCCACCCCTTCAGCAGCCCTCTCGCTGCTAGGAAGCCTCTCAGACCATCCACCCCTCCTCTGACACAGAACTGCCAGATGTGGATCCCTCCCTCCACAAATCACTGGAATGTCAGTCTCCCAAGCACTCCCCCTGTTCTAGCTCCCCAACGTCCAGAGAACCACACAATGTAGGCTTCTGCTCACCAAGCAGATCTCCAGGGCTAGGTTCTCAAGAGTCCCAAGCTTCCACCTGCCCCCCGCTCCATTTCTCTTCCTCCCACCTGTGAGCTGGAGTGGTGGAAGGGCCTGGGTCCCACAGGATTAAGGCTTTCCTACATTACCCTGTTTTGTGAGATCTGCTCTGTTTGTGAGGTCTTTATGCAGTCTGGTTCAGCCTTCTTTCTTGTTGCTTTTTTAGGGTTAGTTGTATTAATTAACTATATTTTTGTACTGTTTGTGGTTTGGGGAGGAGTTCTCCGTGTCACCTCTCACACCCCGATCTTGAATCTTAGCCAATTTGTGGTATTTTTTATAAGAGCCCAGACAGACTATGGACATCATGTTAAATACTAAACAAACATATTTTCCACCTTTAAAGGACTGGTTGAAGTGAAGATTATGGGAGTTTTAGCTAAAAGTCTTTAAAGTTGTCAAATAACAGTCAAATAGAAGCAAACATAGGCAGCAAGAGTGCAGTGATGGAGAATCTATGTAGTTAACCATATAACGAATTTGTTAGTTAAATTATGTGTTTTGGGAAACTGATATATAAGCAAAATGACCCAGATACTGAAATAATTAGCTTCTATAAAGAAAACCATTAAATGAAAACACCTAGATGTGATCAAGGATGCAGGGCAGAAGATAAAAAGCAATTCCTGCAATGTGGTGATTTTTTTGTAATTTATTTTTCACTTGGCAGTATTAGGCATATAAAAATTCTAAGAGCACTAAGACAATCTCTTCCTGTAAGGAACACATAGACTGGCCTTGAAAAGTCTTATATGTGAAATGATTTTAAAAATTAATGATTCATAAAAGTTTTTGGGTATGAGAAATCTAGTTCTACTTTTAAGACTGAGATAATGGATATAGTTTATTTTAAGATCAAGAACATGGCTAACCTAGAGTTTGAGAAGATAAAACATAAGCAAAACTTGTCTTTGATAGCACCTGCCCATTTTCAGTATTTTCTCAATATTGCTCCTATTCCCAGATGTCCATTGATCTTTGCTTTCTGTGATCAAATCAGCACCACAATGTGTTTTGGATTTATGGCACAAAAATTGCTGTACATGTTTCAGTATTTATAAAGACCGTAACTCCCATGTGATGTTGATATAACCCTTAAAATTATAGTTTAATGCTGGTTGTCTAACTTCCCCATTAATAGCTTTCAAAGAGCACTCACAGAGGAGAAAGAATTTGGAAACCAAATGTAATGAATGTGTTCTCCCTCATGAGGATGAAAGTGAGATCATTCTCCATGCTGCTAGGCTAATGTAAAGCTGAGTATCTCAGCAGAGACTAGTTACAATAAGAATTGCTACAGACCTCAAGCTACTTCACATATTTTCAAACTGTAATTTTACCATTTCTGCCAAGAGTTGAACTAACCCTTGGGAGTCACTTAGAAACGCCTTCTACTGAAAATATGCATCAGAGTGCATGATAACCATGGTCAATGGTAATGGTGTGAATTTTTATTTAGTACCTGATAATTTCCAAATTTTGCCTAAATGTTTTTAAACAGAAAATGATATGGTCAGGACTAGGTTTTATTTTTTTCATAATTATTTTTAGAACTATTTTCTGTTTACAAAAAAAAAAGTAAAGGTAGTATAGATGATTCCCTTCTAACCTATACTTAGTTTCCACTGTCCTTGACATTTTACATTAGCATGGTACATTTATTATAATTAACGTGCCAACATTGATACATTATTAACAGAAGTGCATTCTTCATTCAGATTTCCTTTGTTTTCTCCTAATATCTTTTTCCTATTGGAGGACCCAGTCCAAGAACCCATGTTGTATTTAATTTTCATGTCTCCTCAAGCTATTTTAGGGTGTGATATTTTACATAAAATGTCCTTTTTTTTCATGTCTTGTCCTTGACAGTTTGGAGGATTAATGGTCAGGAATTTTGTTGTATGACCCTCTTAGAATTATCTGATGTTATTCTCATGATTAGGGTGTGTTTATAGGATTTAGGGAAGAGGATCATAGAGGCAAAGCACCATTTTTATCACATTTTATCAAAAGAACATCCTCTCAACATGATTTATAACTATTGATATTCTTCTTGGTCACCTGGCTAAGGTAATATTTGTCAGGTTTCTCCAGTTTAAAGTTATTCATCCCCACTTTTCTTACTGTACTCTTTGGATGGGAGTCACTAGGTGTAGCCCACACTTAAGAAGTGAGAAATTATGCTCCCTCTCCTTTAGGGTGGAATATCTATCTATCTATCTATCTATCTATCTATCTATCTATCATCTATCTATCTATTTATCATCTATCTATCTAAATTATTTGTAATTATTCTACATTGAAGATTTATTTCTGCTCCATTTATTAAATTATCCAATAATTTATTTATATCAGTGTGGAACCCTCTTCCTGTCTTTATGTAGGTTCAAAATTATATCACTTTCCTATTCCTTGAAAAACTTCTTTTAATAATTTTTACATGGAATATCTGCTATCAAAGAGTCCTGTGAGTTTTGGTTTGTCTGAGTAAGTATTTTTCCAGTACTTTTGTTGGATAGTTTTACAAGATACAGAAAAATAGATAAGTGATTTTTTTTCTTTTTAATATACTTTAAATATTTTTTATCTCTTCAAAATACTTTATTTTATTCAAGTATTTTCTTTCTTATATAGTTTCTGACTACAAGTCCAATGTTAATTCTGATCCTTGTTCCTGTATAGATAAGGTTTTATTTTTCTCTCCTCTGACTACTTTTAAGATTTTCTCTTTGTCTTTGTTTTGTGCAATTTGAATATGATATGCTTGGGTATAGGTATTTACATTTGTTTTTTTGGCTGGTTGTTTTGTTTTGTTTTGATATGTATTCTTCTTGGTGTTCTCTGGCTTTTGTGCATTTATGGTTTCATGTTTGTCATTAATTTTGAAATATTCTTGACCATTATTATTTCAGATATCTCCTCTGCTCTGTTCTCTTTTTCTGCTTCTGGTATTCCTATTATGCATATTGAAATTGTCCCATAGTTCTTGGGTATTCAATTTTCTTTTTCCTTCCTTTTTTTTTCTCTTTGCATTTAAGAATAATGAAAATACTTTAAAATACATCCAAAATTGAAAGTTGACATAAGTATTCAGTATGTTATTAAGAAAATATAAAATAATACATCCAAGTATGTGGTAGAATGCATTGCCATGATGACAATGGGAATAAAAATATCAAAAACAGTAACAATAATCAATCTATTACTAAGATTGACTGCAAAGATGTATGTCTGCAAAGGATAATGACACTTTTTTAAGGTAAAGTATGTTGGCAAATTTCTACTTTTACATATCTATTCTTTCATTTAAGAAAATACTATTTAACATATACTAAATTACAGGTAATTTTCTCAGGATAAGGGTAAATATATAAAAACTCATTCCTTGCCTCTAGATTTAAGAGTTCAAATGTAAAAAAGTGAGAGATGTTTTTAAAAAGCTAATAAAAACAATAAAAATTTGAAAATTTTTTCAAATGTACCTATTGTAGTACATAGAGGAAAGGTTTTTTCATGTACCTCTTGTAGAACATAGAGGAAAGATCACTTAAGAGTGTTAGGGAATTCAAAGACAACTTAGCAGAAAAGACAGTTATTGAATTTTCTTGAAGAATGAATGAGGATTTCACCACATGGATGAAGATAGGAAGATATTAGAAAATATAATCTGTTAAGAACAAATGAGGAAACCCAGTAAAATTGTGAACTATAAGATATATGAGATTGCTGAACAATGGTATATAAGAAAGGGAGTTATAGAAAGTGAATCAGATGTAAAAACAGGGGCCAAGTCATGCTAGGCTTTCTAGACAACACGTTCAAGGAAATTCAACCTGAGTGTTATTGAATTCATTTCTGGAAAACTTCAGTGGTGTGGTTCCATTATAACCATTTCTGTTAAGAGGACTAAACTTTTTCCTATAAAAGTCAATATGAAGAAAGAAAGATAGAGGCATGAAAACTTTTATCTACTAAAAAAGCTACTTGTCAAGCTATGCAAATAGTCATCAGTAGAACACAGCATCTATCTCTCAAATAAAAATTTGAGATGCTTTGGGGACCCCTGAGTATCCTGGACTCCAAAATAGCTCTGAAATATTTTCCTCTTGGTCACTTTTGCTCCTGAAGGCAGTCTGCATGAGGGGGAAAAAAAAATCCTTCATTGCAGAGAAAAATAACATTTCTCATCAAGCCCTCCCCTCAACAGGTTTAAGTCAACCCCTGAATAATTGCCAGTTTCATAACAGAATGGCCACCAAACAGAGGCAGCCTCACAGAACTTGTGGAGCAGGAAAATATGTTTATAAATAGAAAGATGTGTGATGACTAGAGGGTAGTTATTAAGCCCAAGCACAACAGTCTGCAGCCTCAGTGAAGTTTCTGAGAAGCTGAACTACAAAGTTAAAAAGTAAAGTATTCACATTAATCACATGATCTCTGGTACCTCTTGCAGGAGATTGATTGAAAAAGATTGATTGATTTAACTTACTTGACCAAAAATAGTAATCCAAAAAAATCTTACTTAACACTATATAAAGACAATGTGTTGAAGCAAATTAATTTTTGTAATTCTCTGAATACATTTTTAAGAAAACTAGTAATAAGATATCTTTTACAACTAATTCCTTTCAGTGAATCTTTTTTTCATAGCTATAATTTTATCTAATTTACCAAACCCTCCTATTTTCCATGCTTATTCATTCATGAATCTGACTATGGAAAATCCATTTTGATATTTTAATGGCAAAATCAAATGTATGCAGCAAGCAAAACTGTTTTATTGCATACAGATGATTTTGGTACCAATTTGGGTTATTTCTTATTATATAGTCCATTGCTGAACTTTCCATTAAATCATAAAATAATAATAATTCAATTAAATCATCAAAGACTATATTGTGATAATTTAAATTATATTTTAACAGTCTCATTAATATAATTAGTCTTAGATAACAAGCATGATTGGACCTTAGTAAGATATGAGATTTAACTACCTCATTTCCATAATTGGAGCTATTCTATTTAACATCATTTTTCTCTTTTAAAAACATAGTTGTTTCACTTTCACAGAATAAACCTTTTGAATTAAATACAAGAAGTAGAATGATAGTGAAACTTAAGCATTGGTCTTCATTTATCCCTGAGATCAGACCCAATAGACCCCCTCATTAATTTTAATTATTGATCCAAGCATGTAATACACATTTTGCCTGTGGCATTCCTAGGCAGTTCAGCTCTGTCCACCTTTGGGGTTTTAGTCTTTAAGAAAAAAAGAAAAAGAAAGAAAGGTATTTTTTCTCACATGGAAATTAAATTAATAAAATGAGGTTATAGCTTTCTAGAAATGTAATACTTTGAATTTAATTTCTAAAATGCAATATTCATTCTGATAGCTCTGGTAATTTAGGCTTTATGTGTGTGGCTTTCTGATTGCTGGGGTTAGGACAAAACCCTTATTGAAGGCTGCCTGACCCGATACAGCATCACAGGAGGTTTTAGTGATGCCCTTTGAAATGAAATGTTGAGTCAGTTCACCAAGAGGAGTAGTAAGGGATTCAGGAAATGTCTCACTGAGAGTGCTTCATTTATAAACATTCAAAGAGACCTGTAGGGAGTGACTAAAGATGCATGATAACATCACATTAAAAAGTATAACTCAGGAATCCCAACAATAGATTTGTACTAAGAAATATAATGTTTCTGTAAATACCAAGTGGTAAGTTTGGGACCAGAAACTGCATATGCCCTTCTTACTTTCTAAATGAAAATACCATGCTTTCTTAAATATTACCTCTGTCAACCAAGTGAAGTATCAGATAGTTTTCTTTTCTTAACACTATACTAATATTCCCCACTGAAACCTCCATCTTTTTCAATCCTTCAGAGCTTAACAAACAGTAATACTCATAGAAATATTTACCGAGCTCTTACTATGTTCCAGAATGTGTTTCAAGTACTTATTTAATCTTAAAAAAAAACTTATACAATGGTTAATTCTCACTTATGGAGACATACTCTTGACCAGGTTAGGTCCACCTACTCAGAGTTTTCTCACTCCCTCTATGTCATATTCATAGAATTTTATGTCACTGGTTTTATTTCCTTTATCCCTGTTTTAAATACAGTATGGGTAGGTGTAGCATCTGTCTAGTCACCCCGGGTAACACATTACTGTACTCATATTGGATAGTTGAAAGTATTTATGGGGTTATATAATAAAGGAAGGTTTGAGTTAGCAGTTAGAAAATTAGTACCTTCTTCAAGAACTCTAAGTTAAAGAAAATCATTAGATGTTATAAATGAATCCTGTGGTGACCCTTTAAAATGCATGCAAGTTGAATATTTTTAAAGAATGAAAAACAAGAAAATCATTGTTAAAATGCCTTAATTTAAGTAAAATATCTGAACAATAAAGATTTTGTGACTCTCGATCTCCCTTCTTTTGCCAGATGTTTGAAAATAAATACATGGGTATATCCAAGTTAACACGCTGATCAGTACCTCCAGTAGAGTTCCACAGGGCTTATTTCTGCCTGCAAGTGAAACCAGCATGTCTTAAAAACCTGAGGTTAAAATGTTCTCTGATCCTGTCTCAGTGGTGGCTCAGATCCCTCAAGTCTCTTATGCCAATCAAACTGTATGAACGCGGGATTCAGCACTGGGGTGTGCCATATTGAAAACTTTACCAGCTGACTGGCTTTGTTGTAAACCTTTATTATCTCTATCCTGTCCTGCTTCTCTTTCTGCTCTTCATTCTTTATTGGTCATATTCCCTGCAGTGGCATGGGAACAAAGCATTGCTTTAATGGGTCTTTTCCATCTCTGGTTCTGCTTTTGCTTCCATCATTTCCAAATGTTTCCTAATATTTTTTTCTGTATGTATGAAAAAAGACCAAACCCCAAGAGGTACACAAAATAATTCAAGGTATATTCCTCTGAATTTAAAAGCCAGAAACTCTTCACAGGAAAGTAAGTTAAATATTCTTTCATGTGTACAGGTTTATATTTATAGCTTTAAATAAGTTAAATGCCAGTTGGCCCATTATTCAGCAAATTAATCCTTCTGCTCATAGGAATATGCAAATGACAACTTCAGCTTTTTTATTAAACAATGGTCAGTATACACTGTAACACATAATTTTTATAATGAATTTTGATCAACTTATTTCAGTTTGGAGAGATACTATACACTTATTAAGGATGATTTAAAAATTAGCTTATAAGTAAGAACTGTTGAGGGTAAAGAAAAGTGAAATAAAAACTTTAAATCATGTGCATTTAACTTGACTATATTAACAAATTAAATTTTGTTAAAAAATTATTTTATTTAAAAACACATTAGTTGTAGACAATAATCTAACCACCCATTTTATAATTCAAATATATTCCTGAATAACTGAAAAGGATATTAAATTAATTACATGATTGATGGTTAATCAGATTATTTGCCTTTTAAAAACTTTATAAAATTAGTATCATTGTTTATGAGGTCCTGAATTAATTTTCCTTTATGTTTAAGGTTTTCTCAACCAATATCCTAATGGGCTGTTGGATTTAAGTGAGTCAGTTTCAGCATTTGATCCTTAACAGTTCTACAGTCATCAAAATGTGTGCACATATGTTGCAATTATAATTTAAAAATATGTATTATATTGATTTATATAATAATAAATACTGACATAGCACATATGCTTACTATTTTAGTCAGTTGTCTCCTGTTAATTCTTTTTGTCTTCATAATAACCCTATATAATATGCACAATTCTTATTACCATTTTACAGATGAGAAAACTGAGATACAGAGAGGTTGCATAATTTGAGGTCACTCAGCTATTAAGAGTGGAGCCAAAATTCAAACCAAGGAATACAGTTGAAGACAACATGCTTCCATCTACAAAACAGCTCCATAGAAATGGCATGAATCAGGAACATGAGAACTTAAAGTTTCTTTCGGTTGTTTCAAAATATATTAAACAACCAAAGAGACTTCTTTTTAAAATATTTGCATCTTTTCATAAACTAAACACTAATCCATTACAACTCTTTCTTTCAACTGGAAAATTTTATTAGTAAGCCTTTAAGAAAACTATTTTTAAACCTGTAGGAAATTGTGCAATACTTATTTTTAGAGTCAATATATTTTTGCTTGTAGGAAATTTTTCCATGTTTGCCCTTAAATATTTTTTTCCTACAGTATAAACTAAAATGGAGTAAATATTAAAATATTGCTTGCAGTCTTAGGCAAATCATTTCTTAATATTTGCTATACTGTACACTATCTGAATGATGACAGGTATATCAATAATAGAAGTTAAGGATGAAAATAATTCTCAAGTAGGAATATGTCATTTCTATTTTAAACTACTGCATATTATCAAAATCTTAGTTGCTTTAAGCAACAAAGATTCTTTATTTCTCAGGTTTCGATGTTGGCTTGGTTCATCTGGTGTCTAATGAGGTGTCAGGATAGCTGAAAATTTAAATGTGGCCTTACATGTTGGCAGTGAGGCTGGCCTGCAGGTGGGAGATCAGTTAGGATCATTAATCAGTGGCTTCAGTACTCCTGCATGTGGGACTCTCTGCATTACTTCTTGGACTTCCTCATATCATAATGGCTTAGTGTCAGGAAGGAGTATTCCAGGTATACAAACACCAACATGTAAGCTCTTACCCAGGCTTCACATTCATCAGGCCTGCTCGTATTCCTCCTCCAAAGCTAGTTACATGGCCAAACACAAAATTAACATGGGTGGGGACTACAAATGGACATAAAAATAGGGAGTATGGTTCATTGCGTGCCATCAAAGAAGTAACTACCATTTGATAAAAAAATTTAGTATTAGTTCCCACCAAATGCCATCTCTGCAGTAATCAATGGCTAGTCCAACTGAAAATTTAGCCTGTACTATCTTTGTATACCCAAAGCCAGCATTATGCAGATAGCCTCAGCATGAGATTATTTTTCTCATTGAATCCCTTGTGCATTGTATTTTAGGGATGAACATGGACCTCCCCAATTTCCCTTGGATCTAACTAAACCTCCATCCGTCGTTTGAACTGGCTAGGATTTTGCCTTCACTCTCTGTTCTGACATTTTATAAGATAATTGTAAAATTAATTCCCTCTCTTGGATTTAAGCCTGATTCTGAAAACTCAGTCTAGTTACCCAGTTGCTGACCTCTGCAGGAAAGTATCAAGTAAAGAATATTTGTTTTAATAGAACTGTAGCAAAAACTAAGCCCTAAATTTATGTGCTTACCCAACTCTGAAAGATCCTATTGTTCTCCAGAAGGATGTGACTAGTCACAATGATTTTTTAAAAAACAAATATTAATATGTTTCCTAGATGCCATACCTCACCAAAACTGACTGAACTTTTGGTGTCCATCTAAGCATATCTGGGTAAATCTCCAAAACTTTACAATTGCCTTGTCAGTTTTTATATTTGCTGTGTTCACTTGGCTCACAGAAATCCTGAATATTTCACAATGAATCAGCTCCCACATAGCACTAACAAGATTTCCCTATTCTGTGAAACAAATACCATATAAATGGAATTATTCTGTATATCCTCTTTTGTATGTGGTTTCTTTTGCCCAACTAATGTGTTCAAGATTTATGCATGTTATGCATGAATAAATAGTATATTGTCTTTTATTGTTGAATGATACTCCACTCTATGACTAGAAAACAGTTTAATTAAATATTCATCAAAATATTTCTATTGTTCTCATTTGGTTCTTATTAATAAAAATAAGGACATTAATGTAGACTTTTGTGTAGACTTACACTTTAATTTCTCCAGGGTAAAATCCTAGGCATGGGATTGCTGGGTAATAGGGTACATACATGTTTAGCTTTAAAATAAACTTCCAAAATATCTTTAAAGCAGTTTTACAGTCTTACCCTCCCACCAGCAATGTATGAGAGTTTAAGTTGAGTCACATCCTTGTTAACACTTAATATTGCCAACCTTTGTATTTTGTCCACTTTAGTGGGTATATAGTGGTAATTTATTGTGGTTTTAATTGGGCTTATACTAATAAATGATTTCTTTGATTATCTTTCCATGTACTTATTTATTAGTCATTTTTAAATTTTCTATAACAAAGTGGCTTTTCAGTATCTTTTCTCCATTACACACCCTTGTCAGGTTTACGCACTGTGTTTTTTCCGTTTACTCAGCCATTGCTCAGTATTTCTGTGGGACAAAAGAATGCCATATGTCTGGTTGCATGACTGAAGAGAAGAAATTGGCTTGATTGCCCTCTGGAGGTCCCTTCAAAGATGAGGACTAGACTCAACTAACTATTTGAACTGAACTGGGAACCTAAAGTCTTACTCACCAGTGGTGAGCACACATTGGAGATATTTTAGACCTATCACACCCACTGATGTTGGCTTTATGTGGGAAGCCCATACAATTGTAAACAGTATTTTCTTTCCATTGGCATCATCTATACCGTGGTATTGTATTTCTTGTGTGGAAGTCAGACATTAATTTGCCTCCAGCAGTAGACAGTGAGTTTTTTCTTAAAGGAAGTCACAAGACTTATTCAATTTCTTTCTTTTTTTTTCTTCCCACCAGTTATTTATTTATTTGTTTGTTTATTTATTTATTTATTTATAGTTTATTTTGGTATCATTAATCTACAATTACATGTGCAATATTATGGTGATTAAACTACCCCTGTCATCAGGCCCCCCCACCAACCCCATTACAGTCACTGTCCATCAGTGTAGTGAGATGCTATAGAATCACTAGCTGTGTTCTCTGAGTTGTACAGCCCTCCCATGCACCCCCAAAACTATATCTGCTAGTCATAATGCCCCTTTTTCCCCCCTTCCCACCCATCCTCCCCAGTCCCTTTCCCTTTGGTAACTGTTAGTCCATTCTTGGGTTCTGTGAGTCTGCTGCTGTTTTGTTCCTTCAGTTTTTTCTTTGTTCTTATACTCCACAGATGAGTGAAATAATTTGGTACTTGTCTTTTTCGGCTTGGCTTATTACACTGAGCATAATACTCTCTAGCTCCACCCATGTTGCTACAAATGGTAGAATTTATTTTCTTCTTATGGCTGAATAATATTCCATTGTGTATATGTACCACCTCTTCATTATCCATTCATCTACTGATGGACACTTAGGTTGCTTCCATTTGTTGGCTATTGTAAATAATGCTGTGATAAACATAGGGGTGCATATGTCTTTTTCAAACTACGCTGCTGCATTCTTAGGTTAAATTCCTAGGAGTGGGATTCCTGGGTCAAATGGAATTTCTATTTTGAGTTTTTTGACAAACCTCCATACTACTTTCCACAATGGTTGTACTAATTTGCATTCCCACCAGCAGTGTAGGAGGGTTCCCTTTTCTCCACATCCTCGCCAACATTTGTTGTTGTTTGTGTTTTGGATGTTGGCAATCCTCACTGGTGTGAGGTGATATCTCATTGTGGTTTTAATCTGCATTTCTCTGATGATTAGTGATGTGGAGCATCTTTTCATGTACCTGTTGGCCATCTGAGTTTCTTCTTTGGAGAAGTGTCTATTCATGTCCTCTGCCCATTTCTTAATTGGATTATTTACTTTATGTTTGTTGAGGTGCGTGAGCTTTTTATATATTTTGGATGTCAACCCCTTATCAGATACGTTATTTATGAATATATTCTCCCATACTGTAGGATGTCTTTTTGTTCTACTGACGGTGTCCTTTGCTGTACAGAAGCTTTTCAGCTTGATATAGTCCCATTTGTTCATTTTGGCTTTTGTTTCCCTTGCTCAGGGAGATATGTTCATAAAGAAGTCACTCATGTTTATGTCCAAGAAATTTTTGCCTATGTTTTTTTCTAAGAGGTTTATGGTTCATGACTTACATTCAGGTCTTTGATCCATTTTAAGTTGACTTTTGTGTATGGGGTTAGACAGTAGTCCAGGTTCATTCTCTTACATGTAGCTGCCAGTTTTTCCAACACCAGCTGCTGAAGAGGCTGTCATCTCCCCATTGTATATCCAAGGCTCCTTTATCAAATATTATTTGACTGTATATTTTTGGGTTAATGTTTGGATTTTCTATTCTGTTCCACTGGTCTGTGGGTCTGTTTTTGTGCCAATACCAAATTGTCTTGATTACTGTGGCTTTGTAGTAGAGCTTGAGTCAGGGAGCATAATTCCCCGTTTTATTCCTCCTTCTCAGTATTGCTTTGGCTATTCGGGGTCTTTTGTGGTTCCATATGAATTTTAGAATTATTTGTTCTAGTTCATTGAAGAAAGCTGGTGGTATTTTGATAGGGATTGCACTGAACCTAATCTATACATTGTTTTAGGTAGTATAGCCATTTTGACAATATTTATTCTACCTATCCAAGACCATGGGATGAATTTCCACTTGTTAGTGTCTTCGTTAATTTCTCTTAGGAGTGTCCTGTAGTTTTCAGAGTATAGGTCTTTCACTTCATTCATTAGGTTTATTCCTAGGTATTTTATTCTTTTTGATGCAATTGTGAATGGAATTGTTTTTCTGATATCTCTTTCTTTGTTTATCATTAGTGTATAGGAAAGCAACAAATTTCTGTGTGTTAATTTTGTATCGTGCAACTTTGCTGAATTCAGATATTAGTTTTAGTAGTTTTGGAGTAGAGTCTTTAGGGTTTTTTATGTACAATATCATGTCATCTGCAAATAGTGACAATTTTACTTCTTCTTTACCAGTCTGTATGCCTTGTATGTCTTTGTTTTGTCTGATTGCTGTGGCTAGAACCTCCAGTACTATGTTGAATAACAGTGGAGAGAGTGGGCATCCCTGTCTTGTTCCCGATCTTAGATGAAAAGCTTTCAGCTTCTCACTGTTAAGTATGATGTTAGCTGTGGGTTTGTCATATATAGCCTTTATGATGTTGAGGTATTTGCCCTCTATACCCATTTTGTTGAGAGTTTTAATCATGAATGGATGCTGAATTTTGTCAATTGCTTGTTCAGCATCTTTGGAGATGATCATGTGGTTTGGGTTCTGTTCTTCTTTTTGTTGATGTGGTGGATGATGTTGATGGATTTTCGAATGTTGTACCACCCTTGCATCCCTGGGATGAATCCCACTTGATCATGGTGTATGATCCTCTTGATGTATTTTTGAATTCGGTTTGCTAATATTTTGTTGAGTATTTTTGCATCTACGTTCATCAGGGATATTGGTCTGTAATTTTCTTTTTTGGTGAGGTCTTTGCCCGGTTTTGGTATTAGAGTGATGCTGGCTTCATAGAATGAGTTTGGAAGTATTCCCTCCTCTTCTATTTTTTGGAAAACTTTAAGGAGAATCAGTGTTATTTCTTCTCTATATGTCTGGTAGAATTCAGAGGTGAATCCATCAGGCCCAGGGGTTTTGTTCTTGGGTAGTTTTTTGATTACCAATTCGATTTCGTCACTGGTGATTGGTCTGTTTAGTTTTTCTGTTTCTTGCTTGGTCAGTCTTGGAAGGTTGTATTTTTCTAAGAAGTTGTCCATTTCTTCTATGTTTTCAAGCTTGTTAGCATATAGTTTCTCATAATATTCTCTTATAATTCTTTGTATTTCTGTGGGGTCCGTTGTTATTTTTCCTTTCTCATTTCTGATTCTGTTTATGTGTGTAGACTCTCTTTTTCTCTTAATAAGTCTGGCTAGGGGTTTATCTGTTTTGTTTATTTTTTCAAAGAACCAGCTCTTGGTTTCATTGATTTTTTTTCTATTGTTTTATTCTTCTCAATTTTATTTATTTCTTCTCTGATCTTTATTATGTCCCTCCTTCTGCTGCCTTTGGGCCTCATTTGTTCTTCTTTTTCCAATTTCAGTAATTATGTCTTTAGACTATTCATTTGGGAATGTTCTTCCTTCTTTAAGTAGGCCTGGATTGAAATATACTTTCCTCTTAGAACTGCCTTTGGTGCATCCCACAGAAGTTGTGGCTTTGTGCTGTTATTGTCATTAGTCTCCATATATTCTTTGATTTCTGTTTTGATTTGGTCATTAACCCACTGATTAATTAGGAGAATGTTGTTAAAGTCTCCATGTATTTGTGAGCCTTTTTGATTTCTTTCTAAAATTTATTTCTAGTTTTATATCTTTGTGATCTGAGAAGTTGGTTGATAGAATTTCAATATTTTTGAAATTACTGAGGTTCTTTTTGTGGCCTAGTATGTGGTCTATTGTGGAAAAGGTTCCATGTGCACTTGAAAAGAATGTGTATCCTGCTGCTTTTGGGTGCAGAGTTCTGTAGATGTCTGTTAGGTCCATCTGTTCTAGTGTGTTGTTCAGTGCCTCTGTCTCCTTACTTATTCTCTGTCTGGTTGATCTGTCCTTTGGAGTGAGTGGTGTGTTGAAGTCACCTAAAATGAATGCATTGCTGTCTATTTCCTCCTTTAATTCTGTTAGTATTTGTTTCACATACGCCGGTGCTGCCGTATTGGGTGAATATATTTTTATAATGGTTATATTCTCTTGTTGGATTGACGCCTTTATCATTATGTAATGTCCTTCTTTATCTCTTGCTACTTTCTTCGTTTTGAAGTCTATTTTGTCTGATACAAGTACTGCAACACCTGCTTTTTTCTCCTTGTTGTTTGCATGAAATATCTTTTTCCACCCCTTCACTTTTAGTCTCTGTATATCTTTGAGTTTGAGGTGAGTTTCTTGTAGGCAGCATATAGATGGTTCTTGCTTTTTTATCCATTCTGTTACTCTGTGTCTTTTGATTGGTGCATTCAGTCCATTTACCTTTAGGGTGATTATCAATAGATATGTACTATTGCCATTGCTGGCTTTAGATTCGTGGTTACCAAAGGTTGAAGGGTTTCTTCTTTACTATCTAACCATCTAACTTAACTTTCCTGTTAAGTTATTGTAAACACTGTCTGATGTTTCTTTATTTCTCTCCCTTCTTATTTTTCCTCCTCCATTCTTTATATACTAGGTGTTTTATTCTTTGCCTTTAGTTATTATTTAGATGGTCTGCTTTCTTTGCTATGAATTTCTTTTCTCTGGTGACCTCTTTTTAGCCTTAGGAGTGCTTCCCTCTAGAGCACTTCCTTTAAGATGTCCTGTAGAGGTGGTTTATGAGAGGCAAATTCTCTCAGCTTTCGCTTTTCTGAAAATTGTTTAATCCCTCTCTTAAATTTAAATGATAATCGTGCTGGATACAATATTCTTAGTTCGAGGCCCTTCTGTTTCATTACATTAGATATATCATGCCATTCTCTTCTGGCATGCAAGGTTTCTGTTGAGAAGTCTGATGATACTCTGATGGGTTTTCCTTTGTAGATGATCTTTTTTCTCTCTCTAGCTGCCTTTAATACTCTGTCTTTATCTTTGATCTTTGCCATCTTAATTATTATGTGTCTTGGTGTTGTCTTTCCTGGGTCCCTTGTGTTGGGAGATCTGTGGGCTTCCGTGGACGTGAGACTACTTCCTTCCCCAGCATGGGGAAGTTTTCAGCAATTATTTCTTCAAAGACACTTTCTCTCCCTTTTTCTCTCTCTTCTTCCTCTGGTACTCCTATAATGCAGTATTATTCCGTTTGGATTGATCACACAGTTTTCTTAATGTTCTTTCATTCCTAGAGATCCTTTTATCTCTCTCTGTCTCAGCTTCTCTGTAATCCTGTTCTCTGATTTCTACTGCATTAACAGTCTTCTGCATCTCGTCCAGTGTGCTGCTAAGCCCATCGATGGCTTGTCTCTTTTCTGCATTGTCTTTCCTGACTTCCCTCACTTCCTCCCTTAGCTCTTGCATATTTCTCTGTAGATCCGTCAGCAGGTTATGACTTTTATTCTGAATTCTTTTTCAGGAAGATTGTGCATATCCATCCCTTCCATCTCCCTCTCTGGTGTTGTCTGGGTCTGGGTGAACTTGGTCTGTCCCATATTCCTCTGTCTTTTCATGGTGATAGAAGTGGTTGCTGGTAGGTGCCACATATGTCAGCTGGGCTCTTGAAGAGTTAAAAAACAAAACAAAACAAAAACAACAAAAACAAACAAAAAAGGAAGAGAAAAAAAAGAAAGAAAGAAAAAAGAAAACCCCCACCGGGAGTAGATTCTGTAAGGATGCTGTAGGTGGCACTGTTGCTCCACTATTCTGCAGCCGTGGCCATGCCACTCCGCAGGGCCCTTTGTAGCTCTCGCCGGGGCAGGAATGAATTGGAGGCTGTTGTTCTCTATGTGAAGTTTCAGTGGGGCTACTTTTTCTCAGTCACAAGCCACAGGGTCCAAAATTCCTCAGGACTCCCAGCCTGCTTCGCCGAGTGTATTGGGACGATCCTGGGCCCTTGCCTCTTTAAGACAGCCAAAAAAGCACGCGCTTTTCTTTTGTCCCGGGGAGCCTGCTGCAAGGACCCGGGCGCATTCCCAGCAGAAAACCTGCACCTTCTACATCTGTGATATCAGTTACACCACGCTATGTGTGTCAGCGTTTCCGGCGCAGATCACCCGGGCTGGTTATTTTGCAAGCCTGTACTTCCACTCCCTCCCGTTCTGAATCCTCTCCTCCCGCCTGTGCGCTTGGGTGGGGGAGTGCTCGGGTCCCGCCAGGTCGCGGCTCCGTGTCTTACCCACCTCATGGGGTGCCAAGTCCTCTTAGGTGCAGATGCAGGCTGTGCACTGTCATATATCTTCTGGTCTCTCTTTTAGGAATAGTTGTATATGCTGTATTTTCATAGATATATATGGTTTTGGGAGGAGATTTCCGCCGCCCTGCTCACACCGCCATCTTCCCGGAACTCCGAGTTATTCAATTTCTGAAGAAGACTTTACTCATAGATTGTGTAACCCTCCAACAACTACAGAAATCACACCCAAATGAGGTCTCACTTGGTTGCTCAAGGGACCTTTCCAAAGGAAAATACTAACTCAGATAACCGGCTTGTTATTTATAACCATTCTGCAGGCAATTTCCATACTCCAGTTAGCAAAATGGTACAAAATTTTTTTCAAAGAGAAATAAAGATTCCTCCTTGAAAAGTATTCACATCAGTCTCCACTGACTGTCTAATGTTGTTATGGGTATAGAATTGCCCTAGATTTCCTCCTTGTGGATCAAGGTAGAGGTTTTGCAATCACAAATACATGCTGCTGTATCTTGGGCTTTAATGGCCCAAGTGGTAGAGGTGAAACTAAAAACTTAAGGAGAAACTACTTGGCATTCTAAAGACATTAATAGTTATGAGAATTTTTCTGCTGGGTGCCTGAGTGTCCAGATTGAATTCAATATGACATTTTGTGTCATCCTGCTGTTTGTCTAGTATATAGTGGCTTTAATTAAATGCTAGGCTTGGTCCCATTCTCTGTTGGTCAGATTAATTGACAAATAATTTACCAGAGGCCAAGTGCAAGATATATATATACCAGTGCAAGAGACAACAGAATTGTTTTCTTCAACTATATCCACCCTTGTTTCTCTATCACTTTGGCTTTGGCCTAGACTAAGGGTTATTTGTATTATAACGAGCCTTGGAAGATAATGTCTTCTGAAGCAATAATAGTCATTCTTACTGTCCAGTATAAGAATAACAAGAAAGTCTCCTTCTGAAGCAAAGTACCTGCAAGCCTATTGCTCATTATAAAATATTTGAGTTCCCTAAGCTTAGAGTTTTTTTTCCTGTAATACCACACATTGCATGTACAGTTGCCAACTTGTCCTCTTTGTGTTGCTCTGTAGGAATTGGGGCTGAGGGAACAAATGCAAAAATGCTAATATTCTGACTGTTCTTGTTGTAACTAATAATGTGTCCTTCATCTCTGACCTATGAAACTATGGCAGCCAAACTTATAAACTTGTAAGAAGGGTAAACTCTCAAACAATGAAATACTTTATGATTCTTGATAGTGTCTGTGTCCAGCAAAACCCAAGTAAGGGAATGGTCACAGCTGTATTATTTGTTAAAAACCAAACTCTGAAAACAAAATATCTATTAAAATAGATGTACAAAAAATAGACTTCTAAAATTTGTTGTAGTGTATCTATACAACAGATACTACGGAGATATAACTACGTAACTATAAAAATTAAAGAACTGACAAATCCAACAACATGGATGAATCTCAAATGAAATATGTTGTGTGATAGAAGCCAGACACAAAAGGATGCATATAGTATAATTCCATTTGCATAGCATAAAATGAGTATAATTTTTGAAGAGTGACAGGTGTCAGCATAGAGTTTATAGAGGGAATTAAGTATTGGGATTAGGAATTGACTCAGAAGGAACATGAGCAGGAAATGATCTATATTTTGTTCTGTGGTATAGTTTTAGATAGATACATAGGTAGGTAGATAGATGAGAAAGAAAAGAAGGAAGGGAAGAAAGGAAGGAAGAAAGGAAGAAAGATAAATGTATTTGGCTGTGATTAAGAATAGTATATTCTTGTCATTTTATTGCTATGTATGGCACACCTTAATTAAGATATTTTAAAACTATTTTAACTTTATAGTAACTCTAATAAATTCTGGCCTGTAAAACTGAGGAAATACTTAATATCCCAGGTAACTTAACAAAGATATTTTGCTAACTTAAATAGGGTGTGTATTTGTCTGATAATATCTCTGGGAAACTTACCTAAAGAAAAAAAAAAGAAAGAAATCATGAAATCTCAAGCAAGTTTACCTAAGACTACATTTGAAGGTTATTTCAATTTATACAAAGAAAATGATTCTTTAGAGCAAGTGCAATATTGTATTCCTAAGATATTTATGTGTATCTCTTCTCCTTAATTTTCTGTTACTTAATTGCTTATATTAATTATTGCAGTTAATTTTAGCTTATTTTAAGAAATGATTTTGTTGTCAAAGCTTAGACTCTGCATATTTTTTAAGTGTCTTTTATGTGCCTACTTTTCCCTAGTCTAAAGAGAAATACTACATTTAGATATAGGCTTCTGATACTATTTTCCAATATAAGGAACTAGGGCTCCCTGGAGAAAATGCATTATTCTGGGACTGGAATAAGAGATATACAAGATGAGCCTGGAGTTTTTTTTTTAATGCTAGAAAGTAAGAAGTGTTCAAAAGGAAAAAAAAATCCACAATGATGGGTATATTAATCTGCTAGAGATACTATAACAAAACACCACAGACTGGATGTCTTAAACAACATAAATTAATTTTCTCCCAGTTCTAGAGGTTGCAAGTCAAAGATCAAGGTGCCATTGGGGCTGGTTTCTGGTGAGACTCTCTTCCTGGCTTGTAGACAGCTAACTTGTCATTGTGTCCTCACATGGCCTTTCCTTTGCATGCAAGTAGAGATAGAGAAAGAGAAAGTTCTTTCTGGTATATTTTCCTCTTCCTATAGAAGACACTGTCCTATTATATTAGGACCTCCACATATGAATTTGGGGTGTACATAGTTCATTCCATAACAGTGGTGGTATATTAAAGGGACACAGATACCGACAAAATGAGTTCACAAAGGTAGAGGAACAAATTAAGCATCAAAATAAAGTAGTTTTGGGCTATTGCTCAAAATTTAAAATAAATATCAGTGAATCCATATGATGTAAATATATGGCTGAATGAATAAATAAATGAGTATAGACAATTTAAAAAATTTATATAGGTACTCTGCCCTCAAGGAGGAGGAACATAACTCCCTGTTCCTCAGGTATGGGCTATGCATGGTAACTTCTTTTCAAAGATTGCAGTATGGGAGAAGGACAGAGTAACTTTGCAGTGGGGAAAGCTGACAAGCACTATCTCAGCCAGATGATCAAGGTCAGAATCAACCATGATGTCATGTTGATAAGATGGTCCCTTGATATGTTATAATGAAAACGGTACTTTACCTCTGTGATCTCCTTCCTCAAAACATATAACCTCAGTTTAGTCACAAGGAAAATATCACACAAATTCCAGTAGAGGGGCATTCCACAAAACACCTAGCCTATATACCTCACAAGTGTCAAGGTCATCAAAAACAAGGAAGGTCTGAGAAACTTCACAGTCAAGACAGCCTAAGGAAACGAGACAACGAAATGCGATATGGTATACTGGGTGAGATACTGGAACAGAAAAAGGACACTAGATAAAAGCTAAGGCTATTTCAATAAACTATAGACTTGAGTTAATAATGTAACAATATTGGGTCAACTGTGACAAATATATGACACTAATTATCAAGAAAACTCTATATGGGTATGGGTATCAGAATTCTCTATGCTACCTTCACAACTTTTCTGTAAATCTAAAACTATTCTCAAAAAAAGGTTATATAGATTTTTTTTGGTATCATTAGTATAAAATCACATGAGCAACATTGTGATTACTAGATTCCCCCCATTATCAAGTAAAGGTTATGTATATCTAAAAAAAAAACTGAAACATTCTCAGAGAGAGAAAGATTAGTTGACCTCTGAGGCACATGACTATTACCAGTTTTAAATGTTTTTCAATTTTCCATATTTTTTCAATTATGTTGTTTTATCTCTTCCACTTTCTATTAGTCTTTAATTGTATTTTTAAGGCCCTTTGGGAACACAGTCAGTATCTAATTAATTGATATGTAGTGATAAGTCATCCATGGGTCATTATCCTTTAGCAACTCTTCATTATTGGTGTTTAGATACTATTTCATACTGTGTTTATAGGCAATATTTATTGTAAGGAAAATAAATCAACTAGCTTCAAAGTAGACCCCAGAGCTGTGTTGTAACAAGTGCCAGAGTTCTATATAGATTTTATAAAATTATTATTTTAAGTGATTAGTACCTCCTCCAAAGAATTCAAATAAAAATTACTTGACATTTAATGTCTCATAATCAAGATATTATTTTGGCAAAAGAGGAAATTATATCATGGCCACAATACCTTATAAATTGGAAACAATTTTTATAAAACTTTCAAACTATTGTTGCTTAATTTGAAAATAAACTCTCATATAAGTCTGGCTCCAAATTATCAAATTTATAGACTGGCAGTTACCAGCCAGTTGCTACTGAATCAACAATTTTGTCAAATATGCTCATTACTAAAGATTTATTATTTATTCCATTGGCCTATAAGAAATGGGTATTTCAATTAATAAAATGGAGAAACAACAGTGATCTTAATGGGATATAATGCCAAGTTTATTAACACAATTTGAGATCGCAGGCAATATGTGTGATCCATCTATACCAACAAACAGTTTGACAGTTACTTCTTTAATAAAATACAGAACTATCATAGAGAACAAATCTGTACATCAAATCTGATTATAAATTCAAGTAATATTGTGATCATGTCACGTCTCTAGATGTTTAAATAAAAATTTGAAGATTAGGTATTAATACAAATATTCCTGAGAAATTTTAATGATTTAAAAATGACTTTAGTGTTAACTATCTGATGGGTTCATTAGTTATACAATTTTCTGTCACTACCTATGCCAAATTCAGGACATACATACACTAAAATTTTTAAACTTTGTTCTTAATACAAATGTCTCATTAATCCATTTGATATTTTTGTGAATCAGGAAATGAAAGCATATATACTACTATATCTTTTCTTTACAAGAACTCAGTAATACAGAACTAAAATATTTTCCTTATTTAATAAAGCTACAGGTATACACACACTCAAACTTCAAAAAAATTGTGGATACATGTATAAAGATAAAATTTTAATCTGATTTCCATTGAAAGAAAGATACACCTGCATTTGCCCTGCCTGGTCTTACACAATTTAATCATTTAATTAAAAACCTAATCGTATCAAAAATAATTTGTTTTTATTTTTCCAAATGAATATTTGCAATATATTTTGCTAAACCAATGTGTAGTTTGTGTATCCATTCCAAATAGATATTGCAACAGAATTTTCTAAAGGAAAAAGTATGGAAGTAGGAAGAGATATTTGATTGGTATGAGTTTTCTAATACTCAGAATTGAATTTTTTTCTTTATCTGTTATTGTAGTATTATTTGACCTCAAATTCCATTAAAGGAATAAAAGTAGATATCCAACAAAATATAATGAAGTCTGTAGATAGAAATTACATTGCAGTAATCATTCCAGAGATACAAGTAGATTTTTTTTTAATCTTATGAGATCCATAAAGGGCAGCCTTTGTTTAACAGCAGTTTTTGACATTTATTACTTTGCTTCTAACAATTTTTTTCTCTTCACTTTACGAACTCATTGGTGCATCATCTCTTTCCTTGAATATTGTGTTATTACTAATATTCTAATTTGTTCTTATTTTCTCTCCTATAGATACACAGCTTTCTAATACAATGTTGAATAATGAATAGAATATTTGTGTCTCTATACTTAATTTTTCTAATAATGGTAGAAGGCTTTTCCATTTAGTGGGAGATAAACTAAGGTAAAAAATAAAAGTAAAAACAGATTAAAATATGTGTATGCATGACCCCCACCCCCAGTGCTTCTGTGTTCCTGTATGTATGTGAACAGATTCACGTATGTAATTGTGTGGTGGGAAAACATGTAAACATATCATCTACACCATACTCAGCTGGCTATTATAATAATTTCATAGATCATTTATTTTTTTTCTATTTATAGGGTACTAGTTTGTTGTATTTTCTTAGAACATTTCTCTTTTAGGAGAAAAGAGGCTTTCAAATAGTTGTTGAGTAAACTTTATATACTGTATTTATATATGTATAACCGAAGGGTTTTATTATCTTAATTAAAAAAAGATGAAACTTAGACAAGTTGACTTGGCCTTTTCTCTCTTTGTCTCATTCCAGTTCAAAACATTCCTATCTATGAACAGCCACTAAACCTCAGAACAACCCCCTTTGTAGTTTGGCCTCCCTCTAGAAAATCTGTTTAATGTGACACCCATAGCTGTTCTTCCTGTCATGCAATGTTGCTTTCTCTGGGCACAATGGAAATCATTGCACTTCTTGTCCCGCATCATGTTATAAGACCAAGGCTTGCTACTTAGTGTATTTCAGGAATATTCACCATGTGTCTAGGAGAAATGCTACCATGAAAAGCTATTTGTTATTTTGTTGATAAAAATAGGTTGTAGTCTCTTGACCCAGTTTTTGCACTACATCAGATTGTGTCCGTTTGAAATTAAATCAGTTTAGTTGTCACAGTGTGACACTGCAAGATCCCATTTATAATATCTGAAATTCACGGACTGCCTTTATTTTGAGGAACCCAAAATGTTTTATAGGTTCTCTGATTTTCAATATTATTTGATATTTCAAATATTGTTATATTGAAGTAATGTAGACAGTGATTGTCAATTGATTGTTCAAATCATTTAAAAATCCAGTTGCTAATATAACAAAATTTTATTGAACACCTGAACATGCTAGGCAATTTTCTAAATATGGACATAGAATTGTGAATTAACTTGACAGAAATTACTACATTAAGTGGATTTTAGATTTTAAAGAGACAGAAAGTAAATAGGCAAAATAATTACTATAATTTCATTAGTCCAAGAGTTATCTCTGTTTATTGTCTTTTATCTGCAAAATTTAATTATACTTTTCTTTTAAATTTTCAAAATTATTAACCAAACATACTCAGTAAGTTCCACAACGAAGTTTAATGGTGAGAAACAGGACATGAAGGGATTTATTCAATCCATAAAACTTATGTAAAAAACATATAGACGTCTCCCTTACATCCAGTGTATGGTTTTTGCTTCACCTAGAAAATGTTATATTATTATTCATTTCATATCTTGGCTTACATATTTCAATTATTGAGTTGAAATAAATATTTTTAAATGTCTAATGAAGACACATGTTCTATGAGATCTAAGTTATCTTTTAACTGGAAAAGCTTAGTATAGCTTCTGAAAGAATGTTCTTTTTACACGTGCTTTGTTGAACCTTCTATGGTTATTCCAAAGAGGATTTTTCCCAGTTTAACTTTGTATGGCATAAATTAAACTGAAATTTATGAACATTTACGTTATCCTGGTTTTGGCTTTTCCTCTGTTAAATAAGGCCATTAAAGTAGATGATGTATAAGGTCCTTTCCCAAATCAAACTCCTCAAGCTAATCAGGTAGAAAAATTATAAATCTAGACATTCAACATTGGAGCACCCTCACTTTGACCATCTTGAAATCACCAAAATGACCATTCTCAAGCTAACATGTAGAAGTGGCTCCCTAAAGAGATATACACAGATGGAAATCAAGACTTTTGGAAGGAAGATTTGCTTGAGTTGAGTAATTACAAAAGAATCAAAAAAGAGCAGAGAGCAAAAGTCTTACCTTGATTCTGTGCTAAATCTGTGATTCCTGCTCTGGTTCTTACTCCTTTCAAACACCCGTTTTGCTGCACTCATGGGACAGCTAGCCTGTTTGTTGCAGTATAATTTGCGACTGAGATATATTTAAGAGAAAGGCATTTTTGTATTTATAATCAAAGGTATCTATTATAAAGTTGTCTTCATCAGTATTTTATTTGTTAATATGATTAGGTAATTTTAAAAAATACTAAAAATATCAGAATAATATGATACAATGATGTAGAGATTCAAATCCAGATCCAAGTGGAATTGAAGAAAAGCTTGAGTTTACTAAATCCAGAAATTGAAAGATTTGGAGAAAATCTTGCTTAGTGCAAGATAATTCTATAAAAGCATGATATTTTAAAATGAAATAGTATCTTTTGTTTATTGTCAGAAAAATTGTGAAAGACTTTGGAATAATCCAAAAAAGATTATTGATGTCTTTCATTGGAAAACTAGGTGCTTTCTAGGGTGCCTGCCTGGATTATGTCCACCTTTTATTGTCTTTGATCTATTTTACCACTCTGTAAATTACAGAAAATTGAAAATGCAAATTAGTCATGTTCTCAGAAAAACAAATTATTATTGCCCAATAGGTAGACCTGTTTGCACCTACATGCAAATTCATTTCAGTATTCCTTTTCTTCCTACATACATGTGATATTTTAATTTTCCTTTGACCACTTGGAAGGTTTTATGGATCTTCTAATTGAGTAAAATAACATCTTTTACATATGTTTATTTTATACTGTTACAAAGTCATGATTTTACCATTTTACCATTTTTATTCTTCAGCAGTATTCAAGCACTTGTGTTTACAAAACTCAGGTCAGTAAGGATAATAAGACATTTTTGGTTTATATTTTAATTTTTAAAAATTATTTTAACTCGAGAAGTTTGGAAAGGTTGCTTTGCTATGTATAGTTCACACACATATTCACATATACTTCATAGTTCTAGTGTGATGTATTTGACTTAAATTGTATATATTCTCTATAATATGTTAATGACAAAGATGTCTTGTGGCCCTCAGGAAAAAATATAATTATGATAAGACACCACTTATTGTATCTACATAGGTTCAGACACCAAATACTAAAAATACATGAGTTAGTTTTGCTTGTAACTTTAAAAATGAATCAGTTTTCATGAGGAACAGATTTTTAAAAGATAATAGATGAGTCTCTATCTTTTTAGTGGGAATATAGTCTTCCACTATTTATATGCATCCAGTTGTTAACTGCCTGACTTTTAGTTATAATGTGACATGCCTAAATAAACATTCCCTGGCTTCATGCCTGAAACTAACATACCTATATTTACTAGGAAGGTTGTTCTCAATTCCTATAGATTCATATGAACAAAATAAACATGCACGGCATCACAGGACAAAAGAACTCAAATTGAATTTATTAGCCTCACAGTCTATTCACAAATGTAAACAAGGCAAATTCCCTGTTAAATTATTGATAACCTGCTTCAGCCTCTACTAATTCTTTTCAACAGAGAAGTAAACATTCATGTAAAAGGCCATAAAAATGGTCAATTAAGTCATAACTATTTGCCTAGTAGCTGTTTTCCCTATGTAGGTCTAAATCATGCCCATTTATAGTTTTGAGTTTATTGTACTTCTTTAATTTATAAATAGCCATTAAAATATGTGTAAACAATTTAGATATAATAGGTGTCCTCTTTGTTATTTTATTTTGTTTTCTGCATTTGTATGTGGAAATAGTTTATGTTAATTGTTTAATATCCATGATACCCTCATAATAAAATATTTTTACAATTAGGGAGCTTTAATTCATTAGTAGGAGATAGACATTTTTGTATGTTCAATCATAGCAAGATCAAATCAAATCATTCCTTAAAATGTAGTATAATTAAGATTGCATTTTTAGTGTTCATCCTATATAGAAGAAGGGTCTCTGAGCTTCAAATATGTCAAAGAAAAATAAAACAATATCATTGCTTTATATTGTAATGGCAACAGCTTGAAGTTTACAATTAGTGTCTTCAATTTATATAGCTTAGAAAAAGTAATATGCACATGTAAAAATTAATACCTATAATCATGTTATACTTTGGGAAGAGGTACTCTAGGAGGATTTATAGTTAATGATTGCTATGGTCAGAATGTTTGTACCCCCTCCCCCAAATTCATATGTTGAAATCCTAACCCCCAAAGATGGTAGTATTAAGAGGTGGACTTTTGGGAGGTGTTTAGGTCATGAGGGTGGAGCCTTCATCAATGGAATTAGCACCTGCTAAAAGGGGGTCCAGAGAGATCTCTAAATCCCTCCACCATATAAAGACATAATGAGAAGGTACCAGCTATGAACCAGGAAGATCCTCACTAGACAGTGATCACGCTGATGCCTTGATCTTGGACTTTCCAGACTCCAGAATTGTGAACCAAAAAATTTTATTGTTTATAAGCTAACCAGTCTGTGGTACTTTGTTACAGCAGCCTGAACAGACTAAGACAATGTTGCAGAGCATGAATGTTCTAGTATGAAAACTTACCAATGACATTTTCTTTTTCACTTTGTAGAATAAGAAAGTCAAATGCAAATATTTTCTCTATCTTCCTAGGAGGTTTTGAAGGTTAAGGCTTCCACAACCTTTAAGAAAATGGTTCTGGTTTTTCAGTTGTAATAATTTTAGCCCTAGGTTTGTTGGGATTTTGATCAGTCCCTGGAAAAGCTGTCCAAGAAGACAGGCAGCGAGTGACCCAGGATTAGTAAGATAAATAATTTTATAAAGGGACCAGCGTAACAACAATCTGAAAACAAGAAGCTTATAGGAAATTCCTGTTTCCTTGGTATTTTGGTCTTTTGGGTTGGCTTATCCTGGTTCTAATATCTGAGGGCTATGTAGTAGAGGGCCTCTTTTCTCTTTCATCCTGTTCCTACCAAAAATAGATAAATAAGGAAACTTATCCAACATTCCCATGCAATGAAAGGAATGTCAGCTATTTCTCTCTTCCCATTTGTTTCTTTCCAAAAATGAAGTAACTAATTATGGAGGACATTATATTAAAGAGACTGAACAACTGAGGATGGTTACCTCGTCTTTAAGCCTGAAATGCACTCCAACATATTTTTTCTGTTATCTGACTTATGTTGTTTGTGAGTATAATAACCTGTCTTGAGGAGAAGCAATTTACTGAACCTGTGAATAACTTTCATTTATATGATTATTGACACTTATTATTCATAAGTCCATGAAGCAAATACTCAGGCAGTTTGAAATAGAAACTGACTTATACTCACATAGTGGATCCTATAATCCACACAATTGTTGGACGTCTTCTCCAACCAGAGGCACTTTTTTGCACATTCACATGGGATACAACTATTCTTACATTGCAGATTCATTCCAAGAGGTCCATCCACAAATGCTTGAAAATTTTTCTCACCAGTTAAAAATGTTATTAACTCCAAGAATATGATGATTTTCAAATCACTGAGTTTTCTGGCTAATAAAAATCAAAGGGCAAGAAGAAGCTGAATTGCAGCTTGGGATCACCTAAAAGGTAATTTCTTTGTCTGAGTCCCACTCAAGCGGAGAGAGAAGTCTTGGATCAATTGGAGCAGAACATGGAGTTGTGACATATATTGCCTTCAAAATTTTTAAGGAGTACATTTTGTGAGTTTTTCTTTGTAGCATGGGAATAGATTGTGTAGAGACTTATATTTTACTGTGAAGAGTATATGTCATTATTTCCAAGTGTATTTGTCCTCAGGGCTTCAATTAGTTGTCTGCTTCTGGTATTTTTGTGAAATTACTTTTCCACAAACAGGCAGATATTTGTCTTCTCACATGAACTTGGTGTCATTGTTATTTCTGGCTCTTCAGATCCTTTCATTATGATGTCCTACAATAAGGTGAGAAAATCCAAGACAATGAGAAACAAATTGTGACATAGAACAAGAGAGATGATATTGCCATAAGATGTTTCTGGTGTAATCTTCCTCTGAAAAGTCATAACAATTTTATGTTCTTTATTAACTGGGATGGAGAGAAAGTGAGAAATTACTAGATCTGTAATGGTAGATTACATTAGATTAATTGTAGATGCACTAAGCTATGTTGACTAACATTAGTAGAGAACAAAGGGAAAAAATAATTGCAATAGAAGTAACCAGAAGATTAAGTTTATAATAATCAAGGTCCTTATGTCTTTTTAATCTGCCAATGAGTTGAAATTCCACCAGTGTAGCTTTAGTACCTAGGTGCAAGCACTAATTTCTGTGATTTCTCCAGAATCGTTATTATTTTTTATTTACTTTTTTGTTCAGGGGGCATTCTAGAACCTTCTATTTAGTCATTTTTACCATAGATATTCATATTTCTTTGGTCAGGGTGTCAAGGTAGGGCTTGTTAGATATATAGACAGATAGGTAGATAGATGATTGATAGATACACACATATGTATACAGTATCCAGAAATGTGGAAGGCAACTATTGGAAGACATCAGGGTTTCCACTCATACTGTTTTGAGGCAGACTCGGATTAAAATTTCATCAATCATCTAACACCGCTCTGCTTGTCAAGAGTTTTCCAGGATTGTATTAGCTCATATCCAGTATTAAACAGCCACTGGAGATACCTCAATTTTCCTTTCCAAAGTGCTGTTGCCTGTCATCAGTTCCCTTGTCAAAGTGCTGGAATGCCCATGATGCACTTGTCATATTATTTTGAGGTTGTATTTTTAAAGTACTTGGCTTCACTTGATTTCACAAGTATTAGGTCTGTGAACGGACATATTTGGAAATTGAGTGAGAGTATATAATTTCCGATTGTAATTGCTCAAATCAGTCCTGTTTTCACATTTAAGTTTGCTTTTTCAAGTGCAAAACTTAATAATTTAGTACGTCATTGCCTAAATATATCAGCCCTAGGACCACAGACCAAAACCTTCTGCAGTTCAGACCATACTGACTAACAAATTAATCCTACTTCTCATTATGAACACCAGACTCACTTTGCATCTAACACTGAAAGGCCATTGCTTGGTCTATGCCTCAGTGTGAACCCAGCATTCCTACATAAATCAGAGAATCCATGTAAAGTATCTTTCACTAGCAACCCTGGCCTATCAATATCAGGCCCTGCTTTTCAAAGATGTAGCTTCTACCTTCATTAAAATGTTCCCTTGTGTAGCTGGAGGGTATGACTATGGATCCTCTTGCAATAAATTTTGGAAGCTTGTACACAGACTGCTTTTAACAATTCCACTAAAATATTATAATATAAGCCTCTAAATTCCATCCTGTACATCTGACAAAGAATTCTGGCAGCTTAACTTAATTTTATCTACTATAGATCTAGGTTTTCATCAATCAAACAAATGGAACAAGGGCATGGTCTGATCTTCCAGCTACTTCTACTAACACATTGAATCCAGTATATATGATAGAAATCCATGCTAATAAACTTACTTTTTTCTAAAACTGTGCATTTCCACATTTGATTGAACATCCCCAGCTTCAATTTCCTCAATATTCTCATGATCCTAATTTCTACGTCCTTTATCAAAATACATTTTGTCTTTTCAAGTGTGCACTATTTTGGCCAAGGTTTAGCACTGTAAGTATCCCTTCCACTTCTCCCAGGTAACACAGTTATAACTTTAATTAAATGGAAGTACAAAGGATGGCCAGCTTTTGTTATGAAGAGAAGTAACCTCTTCTTTCAAAATATCACCCTCTTCAACTCAGGAAGGGAAAGTCTTATCAAATAAGGAAAGAAGGGTTGCTTCAGCTGCCAAATAAGATTCAGTAAAGTTTGAGTGTTCATAATTTGAATTACCAAAATATTTCCATTCTACTTTTTGCAAGTCATTGTGAACATATTATATTAGTGACCTGGATAGTATGTAGATTTATATGTCTTAAATTCAACAATGCAAAGGATCAAAATGTGACTTTAATTTTACTCTGCCTAAGAACTGTGGCTTCAAGGAAAAAAACATAAATTATGAAATTATATAAATATATAAAAATTGCATAAAATTTATAAATCTAATTTTAAAGTATATTAAAGTGTTAAAAATTAAAAATTATATTTCTAAACAGTAATATAAAGTTTGTTATTGTCAGTATATGACTTGAACCAAGAACAAATACTTCTACTTGTTTAAACTCTCCACCATTTTTAGAGGATGGAAAAAACAAAGACCTCCACATTTACTGAAATTTATCTTGACCTTAGTTTATTTTATAGCAACAGTTCCTGCCTGCATCCATGCTTTGCATTCAATGGGAGTTTCCTTCCAAATGGCCACATGTGTAAATAGACCTAGTTTTTATCCTGTTAACTAAAGGTTTCCCTGAAATTTGAACCATTAAGAGTAACTGTATTTTCACTGCCCTGAGCCCTAAATTTCCAAAAATTCAATCATAGAATCTGTCCTGCTGTTGTCTACAAATAATCGAGGTGACATTTTCTGTATCAATCTGGATACCTAGATTCAAGCAACAGAAAGCAAATCCAACAGAAAGATTTTTAGATTTGGGGTAAGTCTCAGAATTGTTTCAAGTCTCAGAAAAACTCGTCTAGAGTGTACTCTGCAGATAACAGGGCCCAAAATCAGAATGCAAAATTGGTCTAGTAGTGGACAGTTTCATTGGGTATAGACATTTCACACTCACACAGCCAGCAACATCAATGGGTATGGGTGCTTCTACAGTCAACACTACCATTGCTGACTCTAGAAATAGACCTGCTAGACCAATTTTGCAATACTACCCAAATTATTCAGTGCAATCCCTATCAAGACCCCAATGATTTTTTGTGAAAATAGAAAAACCTATCCTAAAATTAATATGGAACCTCCATGGACCCCAAATAGCTTAAACAATCTTGGAAAAGAATAAAACTGGATTATTTACCCATTGTGATTTCAAAACTTACTACAAAGCCACAGTAATCAAAACAGTGTGATACTGGCATAAAGACAGACGCATAGACCAATACAATAGAGTATAGACATCCCAAAAATAATCCCTTGTACATATAGTCAAGTGATTTCTGATAAGAGTGCCAAAACCATCCAATGGGGAAAGGACAGTCTTTTTAACAAATGGTGCTAGGAAAATTGGCTATTCATGTTCAAAAGAATGAATTTGGACCCTTACCTAATACCATCTACAAAAAATAAACTCAAAATGGATTAAAACTTAAATATAAGACCTAAAACAAAATTTTTAAAAATATTAGGAAAAAAATACAGTATAAAAGCTTTATGACAGTGAATTTGGCAGTTCTTTCTTGGATATGATGCCAAATACACAGGCAACAACAAAATAAGATAAGTTGGACTCATAAAATTTTCTAAATTTTAATACTTCAAAAGACACTACCAAGAGAGTCACAGAATGGGAGAACTATTTGTAAATCATATACTTGAAAGGGATTAATATCTAGAATATATATATAACTCCATTTTGTTCTCTGTCTAGTCCACATTTTCTAAACAAGGAGTCATATGTTTGAGACATGTTTTTACTTTTCTAGATCAGTGATAAAACTAATATTGTACTTTGATTCTCTTGTGATTATTCTTCAAGGTTTAAGTCCAGAGGAAAGACAAATTGAGTTGTTAGTACATCCAACATCTGTTGACTTGAAGTCTATATTGTTCAAGAAATATTATTGAATTCGCTATTACATAATTAAAGGAGATAAACATATTCCACCTAAAATACTTCATGATAAGTTACTTTTTCTCCCTCTTATGCTGTCATGAAAGAAGAGAGATTTTTGTTTCATGGCCATCACCTTATTTGCAGCTTAGGTAACATGCTTCTAAACTGACCTTAACTATCACCTCTGCTTTAGTGTGTTCCTTTACTCCTTTCTCACAATGGTCTGAACACTATTCAAACTCACTTCACTGTTCCTACCTTTGAAATTTTCTTTTAATGTATTTGTCACTTACCTGAAATTGTCTCAACAAATTATCAATTCATTAAATAAACAAAGAAAGAGCATTAAAGGAAGAATAAAAGGTAAAAACAAAATATTTTATTTTTCCTATTCTTAATTAATCTATAAAACAACTGTTTCTTTAAAGCAGTAATAATAACAATGTATCAGGTTATTATAGTATCGGAATAAGTGAAATGAATAACATAAGGGAATGAATGACTATCATAAGGGAAGGAAGGCAAAATTGGAAATACTCTTATATGGTACATGATTACACATGAAGTGAAACTGTTATTTGAAGGTGAATTTAAATTAGCTTTAAATGTATATTGAAAAGAATAGGAAACCCACTACATAAAATTTTTAAAGGATAACTAAAATAACTAAGAGAGGAGATAAAATAGAATCATATAAAATACTCAACACCAGAGAAGATGGAAGATAACCAACAGAAGCAGAAAATACAAACCAGTTACAAATGTGGTAGATAATAATCCAAATACATCAGTATTCACTTTATATGTGAATGGTCTAAGTGCAACAATTAAAACACAAAGATTATCACTGTGGGTTAAAAAAAAAAAAGACCCAATTATATTATCTACAAGAAACCCACTTCCAGTAAAAAAATCCACATAGATTAAAAGTAAAGAGCATACTAAAATAAAAATCAAAACAAGTACATAATAATAGGTGTACATCAAAGGGACATAGGACTTGCAATGGCCAGAGTGGGAACAATTTGTGCAGAAACATAAATAATATTGATTGTATCCTAAAATAAAGAATACATTTCCTTGATCCCATACTGATATAAATAAATGATTGAATAAACAAATGAATGAGGGAGAATAGACAAATCTTTCATGCAAAAAAATGTCCAAATAAAGTACGTAGATACAGGGTCCTCAGTGAGGTGGAGCATAGCCCACCTTCATCATTAAGATCAGGCTTCCTTCCTCAGTGACTTTCTTCCAAAACATACAATATGGAAAGGGAGAAAAAAAAGTAGTTTTACAATAAAGAAACCTAACAAATCCTACCTAAAAAAATCAAGCCAGGTAATCACGTTTCCAATCCACAGTGACATGTCATGTTGATAGTGGATTCCCTTGCTTTGTGCTGAAAATGGCACTTTGCCTCTTTGGCCTTCCTTCTGAAAATTTATAACCCTGATTGAACCATGAGAAAAATATTAGACAGATCCAAGTTGAGAGGCATTCCACAAAACACCCAAGCAGCACTCCTCAAAACTGTTAACATCATCAAAAACAAGTAAAATCTGAGAAGCTGTCACAACGTAATGTGAAATTCTGGATGGGATCCTGGAACAACAACAAAAAAAGAAACATTAGGTAAAAACTAAGGAAATTTGAAGAGCATACAGACTTTTTTTAATAGCAATATATCAATCCTGGTTTATTAATTCTAACAAGTGTAAGAAAGTTGTAAAGAATAAGGAAACTGGATATGAGGTGTATGGGAATTCTGTACTATGCTTGTATTATTTTTTAATATGTAAAACTTAAAAAAAAATCATGTTTACCACCATTCAAACCTAACTAGTGTCCCAAAGAAACAATAAAACCATTCCTATCTCTTTCCAAAGAGAACTCCTACATCTGTGCTTTGTATTACATCCATTTTGGCCTCCTCTTGATTTTTTTTCTCTTAAACACAACCTCCCCAATCTTGTATCTAAAACATTTTACACTGATTTCTTCTTCTACCTAACCATCTCAAACATGTTTGCTAAAAGGGCTTCTTCAGTCTTCCATATACAAAGGTATTTCATATCACTCTGCATTCCATCATAGAAAATGTTTTCAGAAACATTTTTCTATATATGAATATATGCTTATTCGTGATTGTACAACACAGTAATATGAATCATTCATTCACTGTGATATGTTCTGCTTTTGAGATTACTCTTACCAGCATTATCAATGACTTTCTAATGACACATTCAGGAGTTTTCAATTCTTTGACTATTTGAACTCTCCTCTCCCTTCCATATGGGAGAGAGAGAGAAAAGAGCCTAAGGGAATTCTTGGCCATCTCCTTTTTGCCCTTCCTCTCTGTGCCTGAAACAGCGTTCAGTCATCCTCTCGTTCTGGCATTACTCCAAAACTCCCATCCTGATGGTTGTGAAGTCAGGTCATCACCAGGTAACACCATGCTAGGCATTGAGTCTAACTCTCTCTTGGTCTTTGCTCTTAGATCCTACTTAATATTGACAGGAATTTTTTTACCTTTCCTCATTTTTTCTTTTTTTTTTAAGACTTTGGTCAGATTTAATTATTGTGGTAAATACACAAATGGCTTACTTTGGCTCTAAGCCTATTAGGCAATATAAATTACATTTTAAATATTCCTTCCTTGATCTGGCATACCTTACAAGTGTCTTAGGGCATATAGTTCCTCCCTAGACTGCTAAGGACGGGTGCTGTCAGGGTACAAGATTCCTAGGAATATTGACCCAATATTATTTTTAAACCAACCCTTAATACTGCTATCTTTTATTAACCCTTCCAGAGCTATCTTTATTGATAAAGAATGGGAATTTTTCTTAAATAGGAAATAGAAATTAGATATTTAATATAATTTGGTTGTGAAGAACTAAAATGTAAAACCAAGTAACTTGGTAAAAAGGAAACACTGATATAAGTAACCAAAAATTGCAGAATGGGACTAGCTTTGTATTATGGTTTGATTTACAAGTTCATGATACCGGAGCTCAAGCTTCATATGTTTGTCATTGCTTCAAATCTGCTTTCTGCTATCAGGCTATCTTCTTTAATGGTGGCAAACTTGCCCTTAGACATTTTTGACAGAGCATCTGAGAGGTCCGTGCACCAGCATTTTCAGCAAAATTCTCCAAGTTCACCTAATTGGAGGACTTTGCTAGCATATGCACCCTGGACCTAGTACCATGACCATGGAGATGTGATTATCTGATTGGCATAAAGCCAATAAAATACAACCCAAAAGATATAATTGGAACAATCCCAAACAAATATAAGAGAGAATAAAGATGAGATTGGCAGATATACAAATGTGATGTTGCAAAGAGGGAGAAATAGAATGAATGATGAGAAATGATAAATGTATGTAAAAACATTAAAATACAAACATATTCAAAAGGTTTTTAGGAATTTGTTCATCCTTTATATATGTATATAAAATAGCTTTTAAAGGAAAATTAAGAGAACAGAGAAGCTTCATCACCTAAATAGATGTTACGAGAAGGTCCTGGAGAGACGTGAAAGAAATGCCTTCCCCAGAACTTTGAGGGAACCGACAAGTCCAGCCTGGTGAGGAAAGGGGTTTCTTACAGGGTGATGGGAGGCATTCAGACAGCTGGTTTACTGAAGCTGACACCCCTGCCCATTAGGCTAGCTTTTATCAGAAATAGGAAAGGGTGCTACATGAAGACAAGCAGGTTTCTTCCTCTTATCTTGAGTTTCATTGGATTCAGTAAACATTCTTTCAGTCCTTGTGTCTGGCACCAGCATCATGGGATAAGGGGAGTAGGCCCCACTCCTCCCTTGGAATGCAGCCCAGCAGTTTGTTTTTTAAAATGGCTACTTTATCAAAATGGCTTTACTCTAGTCAGATTTTAGAGGATCATCTATATTACAGTAGGGAATTACCTAAATAGTGCTTCCCAGTTGATTCCATCCATGACACATTAAGAAGATATGAGTATTTGCACAGCAAAATGAGATAATCAGATAAGGCTCTTTGTAAGAAATCGCTGGCCAAGAGCTTCTGGCTACCAAATTTCCTTGCAGTGTCAAAGTTAGAGGCAACCAACATTTCAGGCATATCTGTAATTCAGTCACATTCAACTGACGTATTCTGCCAAGACACACTGATCAGAAAGCACTTGACAGGCTCTTCCCCAAGAGTCTTTCCAATTCTGAGGTTCTTTACTTCTTTGACCATCAATTCAAAACTTTTATGTTTATCCGGTAGCATAATGGAAAGGCACAAACCCTTTCTTCATTTTTGTAAGGTCAAGATCATAAAGAATAATTACATTCCCTTCTAAAATATGTCCTTTAAAGACAACAAAAGGGACTGTGTAAGAAATTTGAGAGACATTGATCAGATGCAATGTGGCATCCATGTTTTATTAATCCTGAATTTTTGTGGATTCTGTCAAATACTCCAGTAAACCTTGACTCCAGTTTTATGACCTGTTAAAAAAAATTAAGGAATTTATTCCCCAAGGGTAAGATAGAAAAGTCTAGAATTTATTAATACAGTCACAAAAGCAAACCCAAATCACATTTGTAAATTTTGAAGCATCCAAAAGATTGTCAGAAGCCTAAAAATATTGTGGAGTCCTCAAAATAGTTTAATTGCTAAACTCTAGAAGCAAAGTTTAAAGTCACTCTTATTTTGTCTCTCAGACTATTACACGTGATATCCTTCTGCTGACTGAAACTGTTGACAATGCCATGTGTCAAGTATCAAAAAGTGGAACATAAATATAATAAACCATCCATAGAAAGTCAGGAAAGAGGCTCCATTGTAGAAGGTTTGTATTTTTTTAAGTTTCTCAGAGTCATCTAGTGGACCTCAACATGCCTTTAAATATCTTCCTTGGACACATCAAATTATACTCTGGTGACATGGTGATGATTTGATGGATGAAACTGAGCAGACAAATCTCAATATATCCACTCTTTTATGGGTGAAATGAACTTGCTAGTCTACAGAATTCCACTTATGAGAAACTTCCTACCATTGATGGGGAAGGGATGACTGCAAACCATACTTTTTTTGATTGTTGAATATCCATAAATAAGCTTTTCAGAGGAAACATATCAGAAGAGATTTTTTAAAGTGTGGCAATATAGATTTGCATACTTGTATTCTTTGTATATACTTGCAGTCTTGCATGCTTCAACCATTTTAACAATTCAGTAAGTATTTTTTATTTCAATATTCAAGAAAACATCAATTTATAATGTTCAAGCAATAAATTGTATAATATGTCCCTGATTTTTTTTCTATGCCCTTTAACTCAGTTTCAACAGTAAGGAAAGATGCCATCAGACAGCAAAACTAATGGAGACAAGACTTTTCATACACATTAGAATTTTAAACAGAGCCCAACTCTAGTCTGCTTCAGCTAGCCAGGTCTAGAATGGTGAATAAAGGGGTAATGTGGGAATTTAGAATGCATACTCTAGTATCTGACTGCCCAACTTGAATTCCTTCTCTGCAACTTGCCAGATTTGAATTGGGACAAAATATATCACCTATGCTTCAGTCGTCTCAACAATAAAACTAGGAAATAACAGTAACTATCATGAGGCTGATATCCTGCCAATAAGCCAGTGTAGCCTCACTTACTTAGGCTACCATCCATTCTGAGTAGTCTGTACCTCATTCAGATGCATTAATCTAATGCCACACCCTTTATAAATATTTTGAGAGTCACCTATGCCTGTATCACAGAGATGTTGTGTGTTACCACAGTGTTAATTGTATAAAATGATTTATTGTCTGTCACAATGATTTTTCCAAAAAATATGTACTATTCTATTATAAATCTCAAGGTGTTGAAGTTCTTTTGGGTATTAGCTTAGAAAAAAGAATCCTTGGCTTCAGTGCCATCAAGTTACAAAATTTAGGTACAAAATTTTGGATAGAATGCACTGATTAAATGAGAGATGGCTTTGGTTTAAAGAACTGATAGTAATCATTATGGACTCTGGAGAAAAGGAAGCAAGTAAAGCTGCTTAGGGCTATTCTATATCCATATAAATATATAACGTGTAGATAGCTATTCTAGGATGTGGAAGGGTGGGGAGAGAGAGAAATCCTAAACAAATGTGTTGTCTATGGAGAATTTCTGAAGACAAGGAAAGAAAAGTACCCAGCTTAAACTCCCTGAAGGTGGCAATTAATTGTATCTTAGCTAAGGGCTTTTGCATTCTTGCATTATCCCTATAATTTCAGTGGTACAAAATACTTATGTGTAAGTGGGGGGCTTTAACTATATGTAGGGTGATCTTCTGATATTTCAGTACATTTTAAACTTGTTCACCATGATTTATCAAAGATGGCATGTTGATTTATATTAGGAATAATTCCTTTTAAAAATTGCATTTTTATATAGCACTTACAGATCTAGGCCTTAATTACCTAAACATGTCCTTGTGAGGAAAATTTAGCTTCTTGATTTTTCCTTATAAATGAGGCATAACTGTAATAAGTTATCTTAATTCAGATGTATTTTCTTTGAGAAGTTTGCATTGGTTTTCCAATTCTAAAATGAACCAATAGAGCATATTATATCGAAAAACTATATATGGTCAAGACCACTAGGTAAATGGCATGTCTCGTGCTATGTTTACAGTGTCCTGAAACTAAGTGAGAAATATTATCATTGGTTTTGTTGTTAAGAATGTCATGACAATCTTAGACCTGAGTTCCCTCCTGTTGGATTAAGCTCCGTCCTGAGGGGTTCAGCCCTCCCACACTTCGCCAATGATCTCAATTTGTGTCCTTAGAGAGCAAAGATTAATCACTCAGAAACTTAATGAGTTGGAAAAACAAATACCAGTGGAAAAAAGGTACCTGAGAACTTTAAATAAAATAAATTAGTTTCCATTTGAAAAGTAAATTAGTTGATTTAGAAAATCTCTTTTCTTTTTTTTTTATGTTTGTACTTCTCTGTGTTTTTACCATCTTCTTCAAACCCTCTGTCCTTTCAAAGGTAAAGTCCACTCGTGAGAACTTTATTTGACTAGTGTTCATTTTCTATTTTAAAACATATATTTTTATATGTTACATTGCTTTTCTCTAAGTTGCCTTTCTTTCAAATAGTTACTGATGACTTTACTACTGAACAACTGCAATGAAGTTTTCAAATTCAGAGAAAGAAAATTAACAGAATCAAAATCAAACATAAAGGAGTATTTATTTAATAACCCATTAGAAAATATTTTCAGTTTTGATATATTCTTAAATGTTTATTCATATACTCATGATAATAATATTTTAAAATTTGTTTTAAAATTCAAATATTTTCAAACATACTACTTTATTATCATGGAATTTTATTTAGAGATACATTTCATAATATGAACAATGTAGGACCACTCAATAATATTATGCTAATTTACAAAGAGGTCCACTGGACTTGAGCTAGGATCTGTATATCATTTTCCCTAAACAGTGCTTGAAATTTTGAACATTTAATCTATAGTTATGCAAACAATGATATGAATTACAGTAAGGTAAAAAAATTATGGTGGTAAGTATAACATCAACTTGTGCACACACGTACTTAGTAAGTTCTTATTTGTTTAAATAGGTACTTTGCTTTTCCTAAAACTCGCTCCATCATATACCATTTTTTATGTCTTCCTAAATAGTTCCTTATTACAGCTTTAGTATTATTTCTCCAAAAATCATCTCTGTCCTTCTAAATCTGAAGTATCAATTACAGAATTGTGTTCCTATAATGCTTTTACCCATCCTATCATTGATGTACTGGTTACATCTTCTGGCACCACACACAGTGGTACTGAATTCTTTAGTCAACAAATGGTTTTAAGTTGTCATCTAGTACATTTGTAACTTGCCTTGATTTGGAAACCTCTGAGTATTTACTTGTGAGCATTTAGGGGATCAAAGGGCTTAATCTGAGGAAAATAATAATTCCTCCACACAACGCTTTCTTACAGATCCTGCATGGTCTTATATGTCACATTAAAGGGCTTGGGTTTTAATCGATAGAGTTTGTGAAACTATTGAAGAAATTTAAACAAGAATGGAATACAGTCATTCTTCATATGATAAGACAACAAGCCAGAAGCATGGTGACCGATAGATGAGAGATAAGTTCCTAAATAAAGATGATAGAAATAAGGATTCAAGAAAGTAAAGAACAAAAATGTATAGGAGATGAAGATGTTAGGTTATTGATAATTAAACAGATATGAAGAATAGGAGATTAAAAAGGAGTCAGGTCTGACAAATTCCTCAATTATTTTGACAAAGTGAAGAATCCTCACATATTGTTGAACGTTGTTTTGTGTGTGTATGTGTTCATGTGTGTGTGACTGTTTGGCAGTGCACTCACTGTATAAAGAAAATGTGTTTCTACCTTTTTTATTTTATGTAATGAAATTGGAGGGTTTTTGCCAGATTTATTTATGCTTCCAAATATTTTTTTCAATTTTAATATTTCTTTTAGAAATATTAAAGTGGAAGACATATAAATTTGTTGACTAAAGTGGAAATCAGAAAATATATAACATGTGCAACTATTGAAATGTTTTAAAAATCATTATCATTTTGAATACTTAAATTTACTTCTATTAAAAAATATATAGTGGCTAACTGTATTTGTCCATTATCTCTATAAATAAATTATCCATTAGGCTTATAAATAAAAGGAAATAGAATTCAATTATAAACATTAAGTATTCATTTCCATAAGAAATGGTATTATATTTATTATGAATAAAAAGTTGAAAACTAGTAGTATTTGAGAAATAAAACATGAAATAAGTGACAAAATAAAAATTGCCTTAATAAATTACTTTGCCATCTCTCTCATTTTTGTAATCCTAATTATTTCCTATTTTGCATCATATTTCAAGTGTCTTTATAAGGAACATAAAAATGAAGTTTGATATTCAGTGATTCTTTAGTATAGAAAATATCCCCAAAGATGGTTCAGTGCAACCAGTCATCAAGTCAAGACTTGCTGACTGATGAACAGCAGGACAGATAAGGCAGCTGTCACTGTAAGAGTTGTAATTGCATTTCTAGAGACAAAGGTCCATAAAGTTTGTACGAATTCAAGCAGTGATAAGTATCATGAAAGAATATGCTTAAGTGAAAATCCTAGAGGACAGCCAGAACAATTGTGGTTTGATATCAAGATCACTTCTACTCTGGTGCCTAAGGACTAGTTATTTTTTCTGCCCCCAAAGTCTTTGATTTTTTTCATGGGTGAGCACCTGTCATTATTCAGGATTCAACTCCAGAATTACTTCCTCAGAGAGTTTTCCTGAACACACAATCTTATGTTCCACACCTGTTCCATCTCCAGGGCTTTCTCAATAAGCTCTTTGTTTTCTTCTTGGTATTCTTTACTTCAGAAATAAAAAGTTTAATGTATGAATCTCTCCATTGAGAAGAGGCTCCATGGAGACAGGAATGCTCCCTAACTTATTCACTGTTTTAACCTCAAAGTTCACAATAGGGCCAGGCTTAGGAGAGGAGCTCCAAAATAGTTACATATATATATATATATATATATATATATATAAAACAGTAAGTGGAATTTGCTATTATGGAATATTCTTAAGGAATATGATGGGCAATTTCCTTAGATTGCCTAAATCAAGGCTCATTGACATTGGTGTCATTTTTGGTCTTAAAATTACATACTGGGTCTGTGTCAGCCCTACGGCCCAACTATGCCAGCGAAAATTTTAAGAAACTTGATCTTTTCTTCACCTATTGTTCTTTGGCTCTCCACCAGCTTTCCATCTAACCTGTCAACTTTCTTTGCTCTTTCACTTTACATCTTACTCATCAGCTTCTGGTGCCAAATATTATGAAATGATTCTTGATAATCTAATTTGCATGTGATGGTTGTTACATATGTATTTTTGACCCAACATTTAAACCACATAAAATTCCAAGAAGCTAGTAAAGCATTACCTTGCATATTCCAATTTATCTTAAATATATAAACTATGTTCTTTTCTAGAAGTGTCCCTAGGTATTTTAGTAGTCTATCTTTGTAAATCTGTACAACTGCAGTAAAAAGATAGTTCAGATGTAATTAGGATTATCTGGTTCTTTTCCTACTTGACAGGTTCTGCACCATTGTAATTTTCTTGCCTTGTATGTGTGTGCAAGAAGATGTCAGGACACAAGGATTATTACTACCTGAATACAATACTCTTGCTTTTATTACAAAGGGAAAAGGACTCCTATACTTAAGGTGTTTAGAAAGTGAGAAAAATCAAGTATTAATGGAGATAACCTTATTTTTCCTGATGCTAAAAGTCATATTTTCTGATTCAAAATATATATTATTTTTCCTTTAGTTGTTTTCCATGCCAAAAATTATATTCAAACAAAAAATATCCCAATATTTTATCTTTTGTTTATATGCAATTTGCAATGAAGACTTATCTTGAATACTTAATAGGATTATGTTAATAGCAAAATATTCATTTTCTTTACATCTCCATCATATTTTACAAAAATGTGAGTGCAATTTTAAGTATTTGTTTTAGCTCAACAGCTTGTTATTAGGAGACTTTTTTCAGCATTATTGACTCTATTTTCTTTTTTTGTTGTGCCTAAGTTTTGACATTACCTGGGGTGTGTTTATTAAAATGGATGTGTTGCCATGAATTTTTGACTTTTGAAATGATGAATGATCCCTTCTTCTTGTACTAGTTTTAAATGTAGTTTGAAGTAATTTCAAATTTTCCTACATTGCAAAAGTAATACAAATAATTACTTTACACTTAGTATATTGTTTGGTGATTTCTGTTTTTCCATTTGTTTCTCTGTCTCCCCAGTTCTTGGGGATTCTGCGAATATTTTAAGATTAAAGTCCCCAGATGAAGCAAAGGATAAAAAAAGACAGGTGCCCAGTTACATTTGAGTTTCAGATACATAGCAAAGAAATTTTTAGTATAGATATGTTCCATTCAATATTTGACATACTTACATTAAAAAAGTATTCGTTGTTCATCTAAACTTCATATTTAACTGGTGTCCTGTAATTTTCCTGGCAACCCTAATTGAGGTGGAAATTATAAAGTGGCTTATTCTCCTTGAGTTTTCAATATATCCTTCCAGCCTTGTGTGACCACTAAAAACTTGGCTGTCTTTGTGAATGCTAAGCCCTATGCCTAGGTCAAGCTTAGATTCAGACCAAGCCCACAACCAGAATAGGCAGAATGCTTCCATAAATAGCTTCAGAACTTCAGCTCATCTCTGAAAGTTTCATCACCTCTGTGGAATTTTACTCCCCTTAGTCCTCATTACTTCTTCAGCTATATGTTGCCTTTAAATATGTGATTTTTATAATTATTCCATACTTTACTATTTGTTCTCAATGGAATTGTTGGTCTAGTGGAATCTACTCCGTATTTCTTAGCATCCAAAATGGTTTAATATGAACTATATTACCTTTCAGATGAAAACACTTTCTTAATATATAGTTATTTTATTTGCAGGCTACTCTATTTTTAAAATGTTTGAGATGCAGCTTTTCTAAAACTCTGTTTATGTCATCTGCTTATGACTTGATATATTTTTGTCAAAGTATGTGCTTCATATTATTCAAATAGTTGAAGTGGCTTGAGATTTTCTTTATGGCTCATTGTAATGGGTCCAGTTTTGTACACACTATGTGTGCTTGAAATGCACACAGTTTGTGCAGTATTTTACAGGTCAGTTCAGTCAAGTGTGTGAATTATATAGTTCAAATATCCAATATCAATGCTAATTTTTTACCCACTTGTTCAGTGAACAATACAAGCCATATTTTTAGTTGAACCTTGTTGTTTCCTAATATTGTAAATGTTTCTCTTACATTGCTGTATTGTTTTAGCCAGGACTGACTATCTTTGTCTTTTAAAGGAGTGTTATATTGTCTTACGTGTGTTCATTCCTTGATAGAATTGGATATAACACCAGTGTATTATTAGGGGCTTCTTTCTTTTCTTCATCAATCCTTTCTTCTTTATTTTGTATTTTTTATATCATTACAAGTATCTCCTTCTAATCAATGGGAAGATAAACACTCTATTTCTTTTAGGAGTTGCCCTACATATTTAAGCATCAATATCTAACATCAAAATTAACAATAATTAGTATCTTCACTCTCTTTTTGAAAAAAATAAAAATATATTAGAATACTCCATTTATTCCCCATCACTCTTATGACATTACTGTATTTTAAAACCTTACTTTTTAAATTTCACTCTATTAGTTTGCTAGACCTGCCACAACAAAATACCACAGACTGGGCGATATAAACAACAGAGATTTGTTTTCCCACAATTCTGGGAACTAGAGGTTGGCAAGTTTGGCTTCCTCTGAGGCCTTTCCCTTTGGCTTGAAATGGCCAGGTCCTTACGATTTCATTCCTTTGACTATGCTGTCTGGTCCTAGTGTCCTCTGCTCATGAGGACACCAGCCATGTTTGATTAGGGCCTATCCTAATAACCCCATTTTAATTCAATTACCTCTTTAAAGTCCCTATTGCTAAACAGAGTCACATTGTAAGGTTATGGTGGTTAGGACTTCAACATATGAATTTTGCGGGAACAAAGCTCAGCCCATAGTACCCATGAAGGTTATTGTTTTATTTAGTCAAATTGATTAATTTTATTTAGATGCACCCATTTATCACTTTTTGCATCATAGAGCTGTATTATGGATTTCTTTTCCTTTTGAGATACATATTTGTAATTGCCTTTGGTGATAATTTGGTCGTGGCAAAGTCTCTTGGGTTTTTTGGTCTGAAAATGACTGGGTATGTAATTTTCCTTGAGCACATTGAAAACATCACATAACATATTTTGGCTTCCATGGTTTCTGATAAAGAGTGAGTTTTTGTTTTGATTGAAAGTGATATCTCTTTTTTTCCTTATTGATTTTAAGATCATTCTTTAGTTTATAATTTGTTTCACTATGATATATGTATGTATGTATAGATTTCCATTTTATTTGTCTTGTTGGCATTTTTCAGAGTTTTTTTTTAATCTGCAGAATGTAGGTGGATATAATCTAAGTGAGCATGATAGCAAGTATGGTAAAATGTTAAAGATAGAATCTCTATGCATGCTGCAAAAATTCTTTCAACTTTGCCACTTATTTGGTGTTTTTTATAATAAATTGGAAAAATAATTTTACTCTATACACAAGCACTAAATATGAGAAAATACAATGTATTAATAAGGAGTATCCTAACACATCAAATATTTAGGAATCCATCAAACAAGTGACGCACAAGACTCCTGAAGAGTAAACTACACGCAATATTAACACTAAAATATGCCCAAATGAGTAATGGCTTACTCTGTGTCTGTATGCTGGAAGACAGTATTGCAATAATGTCCATTTATTTTCAATGGAACTGTATAATGAACACATTCTTAACCAAAGTCTTTTCAGATTTTGTGATGTGTGGAAATTGACAAACCAATTTGAATATTTAATATAACAGGACAAAAAAAGACAAGTTAGTCTTAAAGAACTGTAACAAACTCAAGACTTTTACTATAAAGCTACAGTAATAGAGACAATGTAGTATTGGTCCAGAATAAACAAACAGGTATAAAAACAAATGAAAATGTAGAAACCAACCCCACACATATTTGGTCACTTGCTTATGACTATAAAACATGCCAGTGCAGTGGGAAAAGTATGATCTTTGAGTACGTGTTGTTGAATCAATTGGGTTTCCAAAGAGGGAGGGATAAAATAATCTTGCTAACTAACATACATTAAAAAATCAATCAAAATGAATCATAAGTCTAGATATAAAGAGTACAAAAAATCTTATAGAACAGGAGATTATCTTCATGTTCTTAGGGTAAGAAAATTTTCTTAAAGATAATGCACAATGCACTAATCATAATGAAACCTTTTGATTAATTTAACTTTACTGAAATTATGAACTTCTGTTCATCAAAAGGCCCATTAAGAGATGATGCTCCAAAACAGAAGGTATTTGCAATGTATATATATGACAAAGGACAAATCTCAAGCATATGTAAGAAACTCCTATAGCTTAATAAGAAAATGGCAGGCAGCTATAAAACTCTATAAAAAATGAGCAAAATACTTGAACAGACACTTTTTTATAGAGGATATTCTAATATCCAATAGCTATATGAAAACATTATGAATTTGTTTAGTCATACAGAAAATAAAAACAAAACAATGAGATATTCAAAACACCTACCCAACTATCAAAAATTAAACAATACCAAGTGTCAGTGAGAGGGTAGAACAGTTTAAAGTCTTATGTACTATTCATAAGACTGCAAATTGGTGCAATCACTTTGGAAAGTTTTTGGTATATCTATGAAAGTAGAACCTTTACATTCCGTGTGACCCAGAATTGCATTACTTACATATATATCCTTGAAAAATGTATGCCTATGTGAACCAAAAAACAAAAGAGGTATACAAGAATTTTCATAACAACGCTATTTAAATAGTACAAACTTAACATCCATCAACAGCAGAATGGATATATAAATTATGGTTTATTCATAAATGAAATAGCATATAACCATAAGAAAGAACAAATTATTGCCACTCACAACACGAGTGAAATTCACAGAAATATTCTAAAAGAAAAGACCTGTATTCAATATGTACCTCCTGTGTAAATACATTTTTTTAGTTAGAACACAGTATGGTGAGATAGGGTAGAATAGTGGCTACTCACTCCAAGACTGAGAAAGGATATGAGAGGGCTTTTCTGGGTTCTGATAATGTTTGATGTCTTGGACTAGGTGCTGGTTATAGTGATGCTTTCAAGTTGATAAAATTCAAGTACCTTTCTGTATGTATATTATTAATTTAAAAAAGGACTTTAAAAATTAATGAAATACTCATAAATTACAGATATATTAAAATATGAGTAAAACTTTACTCAGAGTAAAGTTAAAGATTTGATCAATGTTTTAAAAAACATCAGATTCTGAGCTGTTGAAAATTATATTAAAGACATAAAACAAGAATTGGTTTATATGATAGCTAGAGGAATGACAGAGAGCTTATGCATTTGTGCCATTCTAGGATCTTGTTTACAAGATTTTGTGTATGCCTAAGTATGCATTCTTTTAGTATATGTACCTACAGAATAAAGCTTCCTAGAAACTTATCGGTGCCTCATTTTGATTCAGACAATTTAATTTGGATGATAACAAACTATCAAATTTTACACTGAAAGTTTTCAAAACATAAGGTTGCTTAAAGTTTTTTTCCATCTCCATTTTTTGTAATTCACTTCTTTTATTGCATAGGGCTGTTTAGGAGGAAAGCCTAATTATTTTTATCTTGAAACATAAAGCAGATGTATGTGATTTCACATGTTTGCAACAATAATTGAGATTCCAGTAGAAAAAAGATATATACATGACTAGGACAGGAATATATAATGCTAGCATACATGTTTCCTTCCATAAAGAGCATGCTGAACTTCCTGTATTTTTTCAAGTTACTGATGAGAGTTAGAGCATTTGAGATGGATATATCATTAGAAAGTGTTACATGTTCTCTTTCATGAAAAGGTCAGTAGCGAGAAGAAAATCTCAGAAAGAGGAGGTAAGATGTCCCTGTGCCCTTTTTCATGGTTTTCAGCTATCCAAGTTTCTCAATATCATGCCTAATTTTTAAAAATGAAAGAAAATAATCAGAAAAATACATCAATATTTGTTCTTGTAACAAGTATTGTCAATTAAAAAAAACCTTGTTTATTAAATAATAAGAATCTTAAAATTTTTAAAGCAATAGCAACATAACAATAAATATCGTACAACTGGATGGTATGCAGAAAAATATCAATCTATTCCATGAGTAAGAACATACAAATAATCTAAAAATTCTTTTAGTTATTTTCAGTACATTATTTAAATGAGTTGAATTTTAAAAGAATATCTAACAGATACAAGTATATTGCATACCACTGGGTAATTATGTTTATAGAATATGGCTTCTGTCTTCTAAAATTAAAGATTCAATCCTTTATCTCTAGAAGGTTTCATGGCATTACTATTAAACAACATGAAGAAAATAATATTTGTGCTCAATTCTCAGATTAAAAAGAAGTATTTTCAATTACATTCTACAAAATAGAAGCTCTGAGGGCAATGCCAGGTTATCACACTGCATTGCAAATAGGCAAATCAGAACAAAGCAGTACTCATTATAGAAGTATTTCTTCATGGGGTATTTAGTGTTTTTAAACTGAAGACTGATGGTGTTTCAGACTAAAATAATTCAGATTAAATTGTTATTGGACAAAATGCATACCACAGAAGTGAAAAATAAAACTTGTTGGCATTTCATTGACTAAATGTGAACAAAAAGAGCTGGGGAAAAAAGTCCCCTAATTATATGAGGAATGTGAGAACCTTCAAAGTTGAGAAGAGATCAAGGCAATTCCCATGAATGTGGTAGTTCCCATTGTAATTTTTCCTTGTCCTTTTTACATTTTGATAATAATCTTGAAAAAATATCTGTATGGCCACCATTAATACTTTCCATGCAACTTCTGCTCCCAACTTTACCCTGACAATAAGTCATGCTATTTTAATTGTGAGAAAATGAGCAGAAAACAAAAGTGGACTTATTACAGACAGTGCATTTAAGTCAGTGGGAGGCTAAATGACAGCACAGCATATCGGATGAATACAAAATTTATAGTAATTTGAATACATTGAAGCAAATTATAACTGATGCAAGTAATACAACTATAATCACATGTTAAGTTTCAAAAACACTTATATCTTTGGATCCATACTTTTGCTTTGTGGCAAGTGATGACTAAATTTCAGCAAAACATCAATGCCCCGGGTTCCTCAAAAAACTAAAAAAAGGAATACCGTTTGACCCAGGAATTCCACTCCTAGGAATTTACCCTAAGAATGCAGGAACCCAGTTTCAAAAAGACATAGGCACCCTTATGTTTATCACAGCACTATTTACAATAGCCAAAAATGGAAGCAACCTAAGTGTCCATCAGTGGATGAATGGATAAAGAAGATGTGGTACATATACACAATGGAATATTATTCAGCCATAAGAAGAAAACAAATCTTACCATTTGCAACAACACGGATGAACCTAGAGGGTATTATGCTCAGTGAAATAAGCCAGGAGGAGAAAGACAAGTATCAAATGATTTCAGTCATCTGTGGAGTATAAGAACAAAGAAAAAACTGAAGAAACAAAACAGCAGCAGACTCACAGAACCAAAGAATGAACTAACAGTTACCAAAGGGAAAGGGACTGGGGAGGGGGGGTGGGAGGGAGGGAGAAGGGGCATAAGGGGCGTTATGACTAGCACACATAATATGGGGGGGTCACGGGGAAGGCAGTATAGCACAGAGAAGACAAGTAGTGACTCTATAGCATCTTACTATGCTGGTGGACAGTGACTGTAATGGGGTATGTGGTGGGACTTGATAATGGGAATCTAGTAATCACAATGTTGCTCATGTGATTTATATTAATAATAAGAACACCAACAAAAAAAATCAATGCCCTAATTAGTATGGTAAATTTGAATCTGTTGATTTCGTTACTTAGTTTATTAATCATATATTTTGTTTTGATTTTGTAGCTGCAAGTAGGAGTTCTAAATATGGAAAGTTTATGCCTTTCTTCTTAATTTTTTGTATACTTAAAAAATTAAACATTGGGATAAAAATTATTATGTTAACACTGGGTGGCCATAAGTATTTTACTTTATATTTTAAATGTGTTACTTAAATATATTTTTTAATTAAGAATTTTTAATTTTACGTACAAGAGCTACCATTGCAATTTTAGTCAGGTAGATGTCTTAGATAATTCATTCAAGAAAGATCCCTTAGTCCAATTCGGTGAAGCCTATGTCCTTCACAGGCTTATATTAGTGGCACATATTGAGGCTATGTTGTTAGATCAGATCTTCAGGTTTCAGTAGATGCAACAAAAGAGAAACCCAATTGCTCAATTTTAGCATGTGTCTATAATAAAAATGCTGGTGATCCATCTTGCTCTTAGGAGTCACAGGCAATAGACTACTTCAAGTTTTAAAATACTTTCACATTTTTTACATTCTTGAAAGGTAGGAGCTTTATTAACTTGTATACACAAAACTCAGTACACTATCTGCCACACAGCATTAATCTGGAAAAGCTTATGGAATACAATTTTGTTTAGTACATAACTAGATACAAGTTGTAGAAGTTAAGGAGAAACAAATACTGACTCTATAAAAAAGAATTTTGAAAATGTAGCCTAGATGTCCTGTCACCTGAGGTTGCTGTCTCCTTATAGTCAAATGAAAGTGCCTTAAAATCCTATCCGAAACTTTGGGAAAATCAGCATTCCCAGCCTCTGCAATGAATGATTTACAGGGTGAATTTGTAATTCTCTGAACGCCAATTTCTGCTGAATTAGTTCAGTATGCTTTCCATTTGCCATTACAGATTGTCTGCTACTAGACAATATCCCAATTTCTACACTTCCCGTAATATAAGACTTGTGCTGAAGGTTCATGAAAAGAAGGTATTTCCCATGTCAGTACAAACAGAATTGCCCTTCTTGAAATATCTTTGTCTACCCTGCTCTGTAAATGTCTTAGCATTTAATGTAGGCTATAGTTGAGTATGCTAGCTTCTCTCTCTGTCTCACTCTCACTCTCTGACTTCCTCCTGTTCCCCAATTTGCTGTTCATTTTCTTAATGCCAATGTTTCAATTAATGGATTATTCATAGGAAGTTGGTATCTATTTCTTTGCTTACTTAAGTCCATGTCTTTGGTGGGAATGAGAATATCTCATTTTCCATACCAACACCCAATCCAAAGAGGTATATCAAGGGCATAGGAAGATAGCTGTTAACAGTTTTTAAAAGAACATTATTTCCACATTATTTTACAATGCCTGGAATGGTCCAAATTACATGAATTGCCTTGGGAGATTTTATTCAAGATTATATTCAAGTTTAGGTCCCTTAATAACTCATCAGGAAAATACGAAAGCAAATCTTAGAAATATTAGTTAATTCAATAGTGCCTAACAATATATAGGTCAATAAAATCTTTTTAGAAATCTGAAGAAAACTATGGGCATGCAATACGGACTCCACATTAAGAAACTTTGGCCTACGTGATACAATATGGCTTCTCCAACACTGATGATCTGGGTTTATGAATTACATAAACTTCACACTGGTTCTCATTTAGTGGCAAAATCATAAAGCTATAAAAATGATAATGCAAATAAAATTTGAATTCAAATGTAGCCTTAGTTCACCGATTATCTTTTTTATATTAATAGACCTTTTTTTAAGAACAGTTTAATATTTACAGAAAAAATAGGCAGATAGTACAAAGAGTTCCCACATAATCCCTCATCCTGCACACAGTTTCCCGTCAGTAGTATCTTATACTAGTAGGAAATATTTGCTATAATTAATGAACCAATGTTGATATATTTTTATTAACTAAAGTGCATAGATTATTTTCTGTCCCAGGATCCTATCCAGGATAGGATATTATATTTAGCTTTATTTATCTTTAGGCTCCTTTTGACTGTGATAATTTCTCAGACTTTCATGGTTGACCTTGACAGTTCTGAGGAATACTGGGTCAGATATATTGTATAAGATCCCCTATTGAATGTCTTATGTTTGTCTCATGATTAGACTGGGGTTGTGGGTTTGGGGGTGGAGGATCAGAGAGGCAGAGAGGGGGCCATTTTCTTCAACCATGTCAATAATTCACAATTTATGACAGTGATGTTGACCTTGATATCAGGCTGAAGTAGATGTCTGTTTCTGCACTGTAACATCACTCTTCCTGCCTTTCCATCCTGTAGTCTTTGAAAGAAAATCACTATGTGAGCCCCACACTTAAGGAATAAGGAGTTATACTCCCACTTATTTAGGATGGAATATCTCTGTAATTTATTTGAAATTCTTTTGCACTGGAGATTTGTCTCTCCCCCCCCCCATTTATTAATTTATTCAGTAATTTATTTCTATCAAAATGGACTTGCAGCCCTTATTTCATTCTATGGGTTGTAAACCAATATGACTGCATTTATTTTTCTTACTCATATTACTCATAGCAGTCTTTGGCTGCTCTTTCACTTCATTCCCATGTCCCTTTGACATACCCTCATTAATACAAGTGAGTTTTTAATTACTTCTTTACTTTCAGCAAATGGTTTCTATGACTATATTATTCTTGTTTAAACACACACACATACACACACAAGCACACACACACACACAGAACACATGGAGACAAACACAAGGAGATATTTTCATTATAATAGAGTTATTTTAACCAGGAATTGAAAAGGAGGATTATCAATTGTGAGATAAACTTTATTCTTTATTAAACATTGAAGCTTTTATTCAACTAGCAAGAAATAGAAACAGTGTCCAACTAATGGATGTAAAACCAATTCAAGTTCCACTGCTGAAATGAGATAATTTTTGAATGAATATACATTTTTTACATGTCCATGTGTGAATGAGTACTCATAGAGAGGGGATGAAGAGTGATTACTGATTTCAAGCTTGTGAATAATTTTGTCCTACATCACCTCTAAGCTTCAGTGTCAAAGAATACCAAATCACTGTTTCTGCACCCAGGATTTTGGTTCATTTTAAAAGTTTGACATAAGAAAATGAAACAGTACAGAAGCGGTGCTCTGCGTGTACATAGGTCATATCATTATTGACTCATATAGAGTACATTAGAACAATTACTAATTAAATCTGATGGTTAGTTTCATTTCTTATAACAGCATATTAAAAGTAATAATGGATTATAAATATCTATCTTTACTTTTTACCTTCTCCTCTACTTCTCAGTCATCCCTAAGAGGTACTTATTTAATCTGGTGGTCTTAGTAAAAGATTTAAAATTCAGTCTTCCAAATAAGTAAGAACATAGATCATTCCTTCAGTAACTGTTGGCAGCAGATATTTAGTGATACACACATGTGGTTATAAAATATTCTTACATTCTTCTGATTTATATAACTGACATCAGTCATTATTACCTGAATATTTACAGAATGTAGCTGAGTACTCAAGGTGGTAGAAATAATGTCCATTGTTTCCAAGAAACAGTTCACATGCTACATTCCTGGAAGAAATATGCATTTTTGAATGCATGATAGGAACTCTTAAGTATTTTGTTGGTTGTATGTATGTATCTGTGTCAATATAAGGGCAGTCTCCTTCCTAAAAAAAGATGATCAATTTAACCATTAGTGCAGTTTTACCTCATTCTACTGTATTTCCCCCCTCAAACCATTATTATTCTCTAACTTGAATATTTATTGCTATGTTATTCAGATAATGAATATCAACTGCTCAGAATTTCCAGTAGAGGTAAAGTCCAACAATTTTCTTCTATTCTCCCCATAAATCATCATGTCCAGAGAAGTTCAATATTTTGGATTTCTAGTATAACATTTAGGAACCCAGGGTTTGGAGTCCTTTAAACCTGGTTCAATCACTTACTTTGTGATCTTCTCTAAGTTATTTAGCCCTTCAGAACTCCAGTTTCTTTGCCTGTTAAACGGCCTCTTTAGGAGTTTTATAAGGATTAAATGTAATCTGTGCAAAGCACAGGGTGCAATACCAGAAACCTTTCTTGTAAAGCTCTCCATGGGAGATCAGACATGCTCAGAAAGTGTATGATAAATGGTAGTTATTATTGTTATCATCGGCATCATTATTATTCAAAACACTTTGCCCAACTGCTCACAGCCATTCATACAATTCCTCAAGAAGAACATTTCTCAAGTTTTGTTTGAGATTATATGATCACCTTGTACTAAAGAGAAAATGAAAGGGTTTTTATTTAATTTCTAGGCTGCTTTGGAAACCTAAAATCAGAGGCTAAGGTGAGGGAGTGTTGGGTTGCCAAATAAGACCTTCAAATTTGTAGACTTTCAGTGTCTAACCTAAGTCATAGCAGTTTTAGATGATTTGAATCCAACACTGCATATGAAAATAAGAAGACAAAAGTAGGCCAGGAAAACTGTGCATATTTTTGTTATATGTTCCATCCCTATAAAACACTAGACAGATGAGCATTCTGGAAAGAAGCTATTCCATGTGCTAATATCTAAAATATGAACTTTATGTCTAAATCTTAATATTCAAACTAAGCACAACAGGTGTTATCCCAATCAAAATACATGGACACTTGCTCGGTAACATGTTAGGACTGAAGCCCTACAATTAAAAAAAAGTTTCACAAACAATGAATAGAAGGAGAAAACTTAGATTAAATATTCAAACAGCATTAGGTACAGATCTAATTTAGAGGAAGATGGGATCTTACAAATCATTTTGTTGGGCAATAGGGGTTTAGCTATTTAGAATTCTGCAAATCTGGTTAGCTGTCCCATGTTGGTCCTACTCCCATTTACCAATATATTTCTTTGGTATATATAAAAGGATCTTAGTAATCACCTGTATAGAGATATGTGAAATACAAATGTGAAAAACAAATAAATTATGAAACTACACAAACCTTTGGAGGGAAGCAACAGGAAGAAACTGAGCCTGGGGCATAATTTTGAAGGAGGAAAACAAGATACAATTATTCGTCAAGAGCCAATTCCAAAGGCAGAAGAGCATCCAAATAGCTTACCAAGTGGGGCAGCAGCCAAGGGGTTAGTTCCTGGGTCTGCCCTGAAGAGAGGTGCAGCCATAAAAGGAAGAGTTGAACAGGTAAGGTAATGGCACACTAAAAGGCCAAGCACCTCGAAGGCAAAGATCAAAAGATTAGACTTCAGAAGAAACATGTTTGGCAGCTACTTCAGGATAATGAGAAGGAAGGTCATGTTCCTGTGTGGGAAATAATTCTAGTTGCTGAGGGATGAATAAATTGCATAGGATGGAAATTGAAAACAGGTCTCTACCTTGAAAGTGGTCTCAGTAGACCTGGCACAAGGTAAATGAGTTCTAAATGAAGAGTGTGGCAGTGAGGATAGTGAGTGGGCCTCAGCAAAGTCCCAAAGAGCAAAGTGACAAGATGGTGATGGACCCAATGACAAAGTCAGAGGAGATAGTAAGGAAATAACACGATTTTATTTCTGTGGTTCTTAGGCCTGTTAAGATGCGTCATCAGAAAGTTTCTTAGAAAAGCATACTGAACTGAAAGCTTTGTTTTTGTCAAGAATTATATCTAACAGACTCTGCTAAACACGGTGTGCAAGAATATGAGGAGTGAAGTACTGTACACATAGATGAACTTCTGGAAATGTGTAGATTGCCAGGAAAATGCAAACATATGAGAAAATGATGAGTCTGCAGGTTTTAATATATAAGAAGCACTTAGGCACACAAACCCGGTTTATGATAACTAAACTAACTCCTACACTGATTTTTTTTTCCTTTCTTATGACCAGCTCAGTGCTTAGTATATGTGTCTTGCAAATGAGTTTCAGCCGCAGGCAAGGTCGCTATAGATTCACTGTGACCAAAGAAATTTACAGCAAAGGGTTCTTGGGGTGAAAAGGTTATACCCAACTTTATTTCCAGGTGGCAGGTCAGTCCCTCGGTGCTGCCACCGCTCCAGCCTCGGCTCTGCTCCCCTACACCATCCAGCCCCTCCACCCAGTCTCAAGCAGAGCACCAGGCTAACTCCTTACGTTAACACAATAATGGCTTATTGCCTAAAGGTGTGGAAGTGGTAGCATAGCAACAGGCCAGTTACATTTAAGTTCAGCGAGGATCCTGGCCATAGGAACCCGGCTTTACCCACACTCCACCCCTCCAGGATTCTCGCCTTACAAAATACACGCTTTCCATCTTCCGCAATGGTTCCTGTGCGAGAAAGCTGGAGCACTGTAACCAGATTCCACAACAGCAGCAGAGGATAACAACAACTTAGAGATAATAAAAATTAAGATACAGGTAACAAAAATTATAATAATCCTCAAGCCAGAGGAGGTTCTTAATAACAAAGACTTTAGGGGCAATAAGACACATGTTTTAATGCCACCAACATAAGCAAATCTTGTCCATCAGGTAGGATGCATGCAACAGAGTGGTCCTGTGATAGGACTGTAGCAGGAAGGGGGTCCCTTCCAGGTCTAGTGTACCATACTTTTACTCCTCTCCCCATGGGGGTTACTGAAGGGTCTATATGTAGTGCTACCGGAGATGCATGCACTGGCCATAATGATAAAACAAAACTCCCCAGTAAGATGCTCCTACCTTCTGGCCGTTCAGGATATACTACTGTGACCTTTGGGGGCCACTCTGCTGTTATTCCAGGAATACACAGGAGGCCAGCTTCCAGGCCTTGTTCCCAAGGTGCCAGGAGAGCCAGCCATCGCTGGTCCATGTGTCAAAAGGTCCAAGGCCATGTCCACTCAATGGAGTCTCCAGGATTCAGTGCAGTTGGTGCTGGCAGCAAGATGTTATTCTGGTGGCCGAACCTCGGCTTCAGTGATTCTTCCTTGGTTTGCACTTGCAGTTGTATAGGGGAGGCAGCCATGTGTGTTAACATGTCTACGGTGCTTAGGGCTTCCTTTCCGTGTCTCTGATTCAAATGTCGTAGCACGGTCCATAAGTGGACTGACCATCCCTGCAGACTATTGGTATCTGACTTTAGTGCGGATTTTAACAAGCCATTGTGCCTCTCTATCATGCCTGCTGCAGTAGGATTGTACGGCACATGAAAGTTCCACTTGATTCCCAGCTGTCGCACCCATTCTTGCAGTGTACGTCCAGTAAAATGGGTGCCCTGATCACTCTCAATTACCTGTGGTCGGCCATAGGCAGCAAAGAGACACTCAAGGCCTCCTTTGGTCGTCTGCTGGTCTGCACAACGGGTAGGAAAAGCAACCAAAAGTCCAGTAGCTGTGTCCACACAGGTCATTGCATACCAATATCCTTCTGACACAGGTAGAGGCCCAATATAGTCTATCTGCCACCTGACAAGGGGAATAGGCCCTTTAGCTATTGTCCCATGTTGCTGTGGAACTCGGTGTAAGTCCCTCTTGGAGCACATGACACTCTCCTGCCAGACTCTATAACTTCTTCAAAGGTCAAAGGCAAGCCCCACCGACAGGCTACAGCCCACATTGTCTTTTGCCCTGCATGCAGCAAATGCTGATGTAGCCATTGGGCTACATCAGAGGCAGGCTTGCCTTCTAACTAACGTATCTGGGCCAATTTATCTGCTTCATCATTTCCTGGTGATGCCAGTGGCAAATGACCTGTCACATGATATACTGTAATCATTTTAGTCTGACCACAGGACCATAAGTCTTGCCACAATTCTTGCCCATAAAGGGGTCGGTGACCAACCAGCCAGTTGGCATGGTACCAGGTTGGTAGCCACAGGGTCAGGCCCTGATAGACAGCCCAGCTGTCAGTGCAGACAGCTATAGGGGAGGGCTCCTGGCTGATCACAAGCCACACGGCCCGCAACTCTGCCCATTGGCTTCCCCTCACCATTTTCCATCCATATTGTCTCAGTCTTAGGATGGAAAGCTATGGCCCTCCATTTTGGGGGGTGCCCATGGCTGGAGCCTTCTGTGTACCATGCATCTTCGGGTTTAGGGGCTCTTCCCTCCCGATAGGGCTCTCTGCAACTAATGGTTCAAAAGCAAGTTCTTCCTGCTTTTCACTGGTATATGTCACTGGCCCTAACATGCATTGGAGTTCTTCACTCAAGGGGCTACTAGAAAGGGCACTACACTGCTGTAGGTAAGCACCCCACTTGGCTAGTGTGGGTGTTTGTGCCATGCCACTCCTTGGCTTTTGGGTCCAGTCTTGTACCTACCCCAAGATGGGATATGTGGTTATTACCTTTATTGGGGCCATTCCAGTGATGGGTTCTGTAGCCAGCAAGGCGTGCTACACAGCAGCCAGTTGTTTTTCTATCAAAGTGTATCGTACCTCTGCCCCTTTCCAGAGTTGTGACCAGAATTCAATGGGTTGGTGAATTCGTTCAAGCCACTGCCAGAGACCCCAGCCATAACTGTCTTCAGTGACATGAATGTCCATCTCACAGGGCCTTGATGGGTCTATCACTCTCAAGGCCTGCACGGCCTTGACTGCCCATTTTGCTGCAGTAAAGGCAGATGCACATGTCTCATCCCAGTCCCTCCTGACGCCCTTTAGTACCGACCAGTATAAGGGCTTCAGAATTTGTGCCAAGTGCAGGATAAACGCTCTCCAGTAGCCTAGAAGACCCAGAAACTCCTGTAGCAATGCTACAGTTGTGGGGGTAGGAAAGGCCTGGACTTTATAACTGCTTCTGGTATCACTTTGGTCTTACCTGACCAGACGACCCCCAAGAATTTGACAGACAAACCAGGTCCCTGAACCTTGGTGCTGTTCACAGCCCATCCTTTCTCCTGTAGATGTTGCAGCAGTCTAGGTGCTGCACCTTCTAGATCTGAAAGAGTCAGACGTGAGCATGACATCATCAATATAATGGTACAGCCACACCGTTGGCAGTTTCTCCCATGTAGCCAAGTCCTGGGCTACAAGTCCATGACAGATGGTGGGGCTGTGGAGGTATCCCTGTGGGAGGACGGTGAAAGCCCATTGCCACCCTTCTCACGTGAAGGCAAACTGTTCCTGACTTTCCTGCTCAATGTCAATGGAAAAGAAGGCATTAGCAAGATCTACCACATAATGATATGTTCCTAGTTCATGGCTGAGGGTATCCATCAAGCCTGCAATAGAGGGGACAGCAGCATGCATAGGGGGTATGACCTTATTCAGTTCTCTGTAATCCAGTCATACACCAGGAGCCAGTTGGCTTTTTCACTGGCCACACTGGGGAATTGAGCAGACTATGGGTGGGCTTTATAATACCCACCTTTTCCAGCTCCTGGAGAGTTTCTCCAATCTCTTTATGTCCCCCAGGCAGTTTGTACTGTTTGGTATTAGTCCCCCGCCGAGGCACAGGCAAAGCTATGGGCAGGTGCCTAGCATGTCCCCTCAGAACTGCCTTCACCACATGTACTGTCAGTCTGAACTCACCTGCAGTGGTCTGCAACCATAGACCCTGCAGGATATCAATCCCCAAAATATACTCAGGGATAGGAGATTATACACGGTATACTCTTTTGGGGGTAGATGACCTATTCCCAAAGGGATTTGGGCTTTTTCACTCTGATAGCCTTCCCCCCGTATCCATCTATGATAGTGGGGGTCCTGGGAAACCACTCAGGGTTATCATGAATCAGTGAACATTCAGCTCCAGTGTCCACCAGAGCCAGGACACGTTGTATGTTCACTGGGGACCAATGGAGAGCTATTTCAACATGTGGTCTCTGGTCCCCCCCTGGTCCCTCAGGGCAGATACCTTGACCTTCCCCTCAGTCAAACCGTGTTCCCCAGTCGTCTTCCTGTGTGGGCTCAAGTGAGGTTGGCTCGCTTTCCAGCAGGAAGTCTTGCAAACACACAGGCCAGACTCGTGGCTCTGTCTCTGATCTCTGCCTCTTTGGTCTTAATGGCTGGAACAGCTGCTCTGGTTTCAGCTGTTGCCATAGCTCTAGTAAGATCCTATTTTATTTCCCATCTAATTTCTTTCCATCTGCTCCTGCCCGTATTAAATCAACCCACATCTGGGTCCTCGTAACCTTCATAGGGCCCTGTAAGTTCTTCTTGTGAGCAACAGGTCTTACTTCTTTCTGAATTCTCGTTGTAGGAACCGTTTGAAGTACAATATTCCTCATCCCAGTAGTGAAAATCTCTTCATCTGGGCCATAATTCTCTGGACTATAAATGGCATTTCTCATGCCTAGCTCTCGTAGCACCTGTTGGAGTTCAGCATATGTCTGCCATCTAACAGGAGAGGATGGCAGATCACCCGGATTGGGCCACACAGCATGAAGTGCAGCCATGAGCCAATCGAGGAGGGTGTGACTCCCTGGGGTCTGATGTGCATTTTGTAATCGCTGCCTCAAGGCAGGCTGCACTGTCAGGGAAGACAGCTTTCCCATCTCTGACCCCGACAGAACAATTCCATCCACCAAGTCCCACAGATGCAGGAGCCAAGCTGATATTGACTCCGAGGGCTTCTGCCTAAACCGGGAGCCCAAATCCACCAGCTCAGCCTGAGTATAGGGTGGGCCATAGAGTGCTCCACGACCTGGGGAGGGGGCTGCTCCTCTCCTTGGGGAACCTTCAGCTGCTGGGTCTTTATTTTCTTTACAACCACTGGGCGTGCTTTCAATACAGGAGGCGCCAGTGCCTCTGGCATCACCCCTTCGTCTTTCTCCATCTCCTCCATTTCTGGGGCTGATGGCACCTTTCTCTCCCCTCCCCCAAGTGCTTCCTCTGCTACAACCTTGACCTTTTCTAGTGTACCTCACAGCAATGCTACCTCAGTCTTCAGAAGGTCTCTTACCTTCAGCTCAATGCTTCCCAGCTGACGTTCTCGGACCACCTCCACCTGTGCTTCCCTCAGGAGTTCGTCTTTTTCCTTGATGGCCTCTTCCTCCTTCAGAACACCTGGCAGCGCTGCCTTCTGGTCTCCAGTGGCTCCTTGCTGCTGGCACTCTTGTGCGGCCTCCTCTCGCATCAAAGCCATCTCCTTCCTCAGGGAATCCACAGAAGTTTGCAGCTCATGGTCTCGTGCCACCTCCTCTCACATCAATGCCATTTCTCTCCTCAGAGAATCCACAGAAGTTTGCAGCTTGCGTTCTCGTGCTGCCATTTCTTGGGTCTCTTCTGTAGACCTTTTTAATACTGTGAGAAGCAGCCAAGCCACAGTCCCTGCTTCCTCACGGGCACTCTGCTTCTCAAAAGATCTACTTACTATACGAAGGGCCAGCTCTACAGCTTCAGGCGTCACCTCCACTTGCCTCCAGTCCTGGGGAGGGGCCCAGTAGTCTAGAAGGCAAGCCACCTCAGACCACATACCCACTGGGGGACAATCCACTGTCTCCCCATTCACAGGGGCAACCGGCTGAAGCACCCCTCCAATAAGGGCAGCTTGTCTTTTTCTTTGGTCAACAATGAACCCTGCCAACTTCGCCAATTGTCTTGCAAATGAGTTTCAGCCGCAGACAAGTTCGCTATAGAGTCACTGTGACCAAAGAAATTTACAGCAAAGGGTTCTTGGGGTGAAAAGGTTATACCCAACTTTATTTCGAGGTGGCAGGTCAGTCCCTCAGCCCTGCCACCACTCCAGCCTCCTCTCTGCTCTCTTACAGCCTTCCAGCCCCTCCACCCAATCTCCAGCCAAGCACTGGGCGGAACTCCTTTCATTAACACAATAATGGCTTATTGCCTAAAGGTGTGGAAGCGGTAGCATAGCAACAGGCCAGTTACATTTATGTTCAGTGAGGATCCTGGCCATAGGAACCCCACTTTACCCACAATATGAAAGATGCTAAGAAATATTTGTTAATTAAGTCTAATATAATCTTTGTCTTCCATGTGAAATACTAGGCAAATTGCCAAGTGATTAGATTGACTAAAATGTGTGAATTAGAATATGTGTGTGTATATGTGCATGTGTGTATATGTGTGCGCACGCTGTAGAAAGCTGAATGAAAGGATGAGTCAGGAAATTAACTTTTAAGATTGGGTAAAATTCTCTTACCTAACTATCAGCTAGCAGGGTTCTCTGTTAAGCAAGCCTGCCTATTCAACAAAATAGCTGTGTTTGTCCTTCTCACCCTTAACTGAGTTAACTAAGTTAAGTGATCTAAATTCAACTTAGACTTTTTCAGGATCAATACTATTTTTCTAGAACATATTATACATTTATTTCACAGTTTGAAACGAAAAGCTTTCCTTTGTTATTTATTTAGTGGAAAAATGTTTATAGGCATTCACACTTTTAAAAGCACTGTGAGGTAAATTAATATACAAAAGTAAAATTATTGAGACATGGATTTTGAGATTTAAGACAATTTATATTCTGTACTTTGGCTCCTTTTTATTTCTCCTTCTATGTACCTACTGTGTTCCAAAAGAGAAAAGAGATGATAGGAACAATTATTTCGATCTTCATTTTTAAAGGCCTCTGTGTTAAGGGATTTAAAGAAGAATCCTTGGGAAATAATATTTTCTTTTTTAATATTAAATTATTTTGGAAATCAGTATGGGACCAACCTGAATATTCCATGGGTATGCTAATTAAAATATTATGCTGTCCTCTTTTCTAATTTTCTGATAAAATTCCAGCATAATCCTCCTTTGCAAAAAAATTGCCTGTTTTTGAAATTTTTATCAGTATTTACCATGAAAGGAAAAAAGTACCTCCCTTAATTATTAATTTCATTATGGTCTCTTTATGAATTACATGATATAATAATTAGTTATATCAAAATCTACATCTTTCAGTTACATCTAAATCTGAAATAATTATATCTAATACTCTGTTTCAAGTAGACATGTCATATACCAAAACAAATGAAATTATAACTTGTAACTCAACTTAAGAGAGGTGAAAAGGAGAAGAAATCTCCATATACCTGTTTTAGTGCCTTTCTTCAAACAGTAGTTGTATTCCCTAAGAATTACAACTTCCACCAGGTAGTCCCCTTTTCACTGCTATAACTCTCAGTGGACAATCTTATATAATTTTCCCCCTTACTTCTTCACCCCTAGGCATTGTAATTCTTCCTGGTCTCCTAAACCTTATCTACATCTCTGTCCAGTAGTGTCTTCCATAAGTGAATCTGCCTGGATCCAGATTGAACAGTGGTTGGTACCTGAAATAGACCCTCCAGACAGTTTTCTGGTACAGGATTTTACATATATTTAAGATATACATGGATAACCTCCTTGCCGGGAGACATTCAGCACCAGTAATACATGTCATCCTAGTGTCATTTTGTCCTCCAAAATTATTATTTTCTAACCTAAGTCTCATAAATTCCTTTATGCAGACTTTTTTTGAGATATTTTCAACAGATCTCCTTTCCTCGAAGCATAAATCTTTATCAATCCATCACCAAGCAGGCTAATGAGCAGCAACTCTATTGGAAACACTGTTTCCTATATTAATGTGGGAAAAAGCTCAAGAAAAAGTTCATCTAAATAAACAGACTTCCAAGTTTTAACACTGAACGGAGTTAAATCCAGAAAGTAAGTGTTAGTGAAAATAGGGATTGCAGAAATTCTGTGTGCGTGTGCATGTGTGTATGTGTTCCCTTCATGATTCTTGTGGCTAGAGCTCTATTTGTCAGCTTACACATGGACATAATTCATTTATTCTTTAGAAAATTTAGTTTAAATCTATGCCCTTCCTGGTGATTTATACATGTAGCTACAAGGAGGTAGGAGGGAAAGCAGCCCAAATACACGGTTGTAAGTTAAGGGGGGTTAAGGTGCTCTGGGAGATAAGCTGGCAGAAGGTGAATGTGTGTTATAAGAAGGATGGGTCATGACAACTGAACAAGGGAAACAAGGTTTCACCAGTGGAAACTGGGAGGAATCTAGTTCCCTTTGGTCAGGTGCCATGATTGGCTTTATGTGTTCATAAGGAGAAAAAGGTCAAAAAACAGTATGCAAAAGTAAAGTAAAAATGATGCTAAAAATTTAAAAGAAGATAAATGATCAAGCTAAAGATAAACTTTACAATATAAAGACCTTTTTCATATAATATTTTGTAATTGTTACTCTGTTTAAAGTTATAATTCAGATCTCAGGAGGAACACAAGCAGAGAAAGAGGAAATTTTTAAAGGAAAAATAACAAAATGCAACTGAAAGTGTATATGTATATAACATACATTTATAAACATATAAATGTATATGTGCATAATAAATACATGTTTTTACATTAAAAAATCTACGTATATGGCAGTAAGCTGAAACTGGTGAATAAATTAAATGTAAATAATAATTGTTACAAGGGGTCTGACTCTTTAGTTCTAACTAAACCCATAAGTGTTGAATTTCTGATTATGTATGATCCTAGTTCATGATAAATCTGCTCTTTCTCTTGTAATAAATCTAATCTAGCACAACCTCACATCTTTTTTTTTTTTAAGAACCCTCTTCCAAAAAACACTGAAGCGCTGTGGAAATCTTCACTGAAACTTTTGTCAGATCATCCAGGAGGGGATCACATAGCACATTACACTGCATAACTTCTTTAAAAATGTCATTAAACATTTTCTTCTTTTCACTAAGTTTCCATCGTCATGACAGCCTCTTAAATCTTTCTCTCTTCCCTGGCTGCCCTGATCACTCTATCTTACTTATTATCTTGTACTTTATTATTTCAGATCTGCTTTCTCCTTCCATGCCATTGTCCCTATTTCTTTATCATTTTACTTCATATACAGAACATAGCATCTCAGTCAGTCTAGTTGTGTATCTACATATTATTCTGTCCAGTGAAATAAAAGCTTAGCTCAGCAGTATAAACGGTATCCTCCCTGGAAAATGATGTTCTCCTGCTTTTACTATGTAATTAATGTCCCCAAAACTTAGTAGGTTAAAACAACAATCATTTAATTATACACTGAGTGAATCCACATTCTGAGCAGTGTTTGGCTGGGTGATTCTTGGTTTTAAGCTATATAAAGCAGGGCTGTTCAGTGGTATTCAGCTGCTGTCTGGTACAGTCTGAAAGGTCCAGGGAGTTTTGCTTACATGCATGCTGTGTCCTCCACGGTGATGGCTACAAAGGTAGGGTTTGCTGAGATTCTCTTCTTCTACCTGTGGTCACAGAGCTTCTTTCTGTGGTCTGTCCAGTTGGAGAGTCTGATCCTCACATGGCCACCCAGGCAAAGAAGTGTTCGTAGAGCGTCAAAAGAGAGCTGCAAGACCACTTGTGACCTAGCCACAAAAATCCAAGGAAATTACTTATGTCACATTCTTTTGGGCAAGCAACTGACTAAAGCCAACGTGATTCAAGGCAAAGGGAATCACACTCCATCTTTCAATAGGAAGAATAGCAAAGAATTACCACAGAAGGTAGAGAAAAATCATCGTGAAAAACTTAACGAACACAAACACAAAATCAGTGGGACTCAGAGAAGTCCATGCTAAGAGGGAAGTATATTACAATACAGGCTTACTTCAAGAAAGCCATGTTTGACAAACCCAGAGCCAACATCATACTTAACAGCGAAAAGCTGAAAGCTTTTCCTCTAAGATTGGGAACAAGACAAGGATGCCCACTCTCCCCGCTATTATTCAATGTAGTACTTCAGGCCCTGGCCACAGCACTCAGACAACAGAAAGAAATAAAAAGCATCCAAATTAAATTGCTAAGTAAGAAGTTAAACTGTCCTTGTTTGCAGATGACATGACATTGTATGTAAAAAACCCTAAAGAATCCACTCCAAAACTACTAGAACTAATAACTGAATTCAGCAAAGTTGTACGGTACAAAATTAATACACAGAAATCTGTTGCATACCTATATACTAGTGATGAACTAGCAGAAAGAGATATCAGGAAAATAGTTCCATTTACATTGTATCAGAAAGAATAAATACCTAGGAAAAACCACCAAGGAGGTGAAAGAACTATATACCCTGAAAACTACAAGACACTCATAAGAGAAATTAAGACACAATAAATGGAAATACATCCCATGCTCACGGATAGGAAAAATTAATATTGTCAAAATGGCCATCCTGCCTAAAGCAATACACAGATTCAATGCAATCCCTATCAAAATACCAACAGCATTCTTCAGTGAACTAGAACAAATATTTGTAAACTTCATATGGAACCACAAAAGACCCTGAATAGGCAAAGAAATCCTGAGAAAGAATAAAGCTGAAGCTTCAAGCTCTACTACAAAGCCACAATAATCAAAACAATTTGGTACTGGCACAAGAGCAGACCCATAGATCAATGGAACAGAATAGAGACCCCTAAATAAACCCTAAATTATACAGCCAATTAATATATGATAAAGGAGTCATGGATATACAATGGGGAAATGATAGCCTCTTCAACAACTGGTGTTGGCAAAACTGGACAGCTACATGTAAGAGAATGAAACTGCATTATTGTCTAACTCCATATACAAAAGTAAATGCAGAATGGATCAAAGAATTGAATATAATTCATGAAACCATAAAACTCTTAGAAGAAAACATAGGCAAAAATCTCTTGAATATAAACATGAGCAATTTTTTTCCTGAACACATCTCCTCAGGCAAGGGAAACAAAAGTAAAAATGAACAAATGAGACTACATCAAACTAAAAATCTTCTGTACAGCAAAGGACACCATCATTAGAACAAAAAGGCATCCTATAGTATGGAGAATATATTCATAAACAACATATCCAATGAAGAGTTAACATCCAAAATATATAAAGAACTCACACACCTCAACACCCAAAAAGCAAATAACCTGATTGAAAATGGGTTTAGGATCTGAACAGACACTTCTCCAAAGAAGAAATTCAGATGGCCTACAGGCACATGAAAAGATGCTCCACATCACTAATTATCAGGGAAATGCAAATTAAAAGCACAATGAAATATCACCTCACACCAGTTAGGATGGCCAACATTGAAAAGACTAGGAACCACAAATACTGGCAAGGTTGCAGGGAAAGGGGACCCTCCTACATTGCTGGTGGGAATGTAAAGTAGTTCAACTATTGTGGAAAACAATATGGAGGTTTCTCCCAAAACTAAAAATCAAAATACAATTTGACCCAAAAATTCCACTCCTAGGAATTTACCTGAAGAAAACAAGATTCCAGATTCAAAAAGACATATGTACCTTTATGTTAATCACAGCACTATTTACAATAGCCAAGAAATGGAAGCAACCTAAGTGCCCATCAGTAGATGAATGGATAAAGAAGATGTGGTACATCTACACAATGGAATATTATTCAGCCATAAGGAGAAAACAAATCCTACCATTTGCAACAACATGGATGGAGCTAGAGGGTATTATATTCAGTTAAATAAGCCATATAGAGAAAGACAAGTACCAAATGATTTCACTCATTTGTGGAATATAACAACAAAGCAAAACTGAAGGAACAAAACAGCAGCAGAGTCACAGACTCCAGGAAGAGACTAGCGGTTACCAAAGGGAAGCGGGTTAGGAGGGTGGGTGGGGAGGGATGGAGAAAGTGATTAAAGGGCATTATGATTAGCACACACATAATGTCGGGGGGTAAGGGGAAGGCAGTATAGCACAGAGACGACATGTAGTGACTCTATAGCTTCTTACCTCACTGATGGACAGTGACTGCAGTAGGATGAGGGGGGACTTGATAATATGGGTGAATGTTGAAACCACAATGTTGTTCATGCGAAGCCTTCATAAGATTGTATATCAATGATACCTTAAAAAGGGGAAAAAAATAATACTTAACATATGTTTTACCCAGTAACCAAATTTTTAAGTATACAGCACTGTATTGTTTACTATTGGCTATGCTTTATCATAGATCTCTAGGACCTATTCATCTTACAAAACTGTGGTTTTATGCCCTTTGACTAATACTCCTCATTACTCGCTTACCCTGGCGAGCACTATTACACTCTGCTTCTATGAGTCTATTTTAGAATCCTCATGTAAGGGCATCATGTCGTATTTGTCTTTCTGTGTCTGCCATATTTTGCCTAGTGTAATGTCTTCCAGGTTCATTCATGTGGTAGCAACTGTAAAATGTCCTTTTTATCACTGAATGATATTCCATTGTATGCATATGTCACATAACAGAACAGGATAGACAATACTACATGTATGTCACATCACTAAAGTCTAAAGAACGTATGAAATCCCTGAGATAGGCAATAAAAAGATGATGCTTCTTTCCTTAGGTTAGCACAAGGTCCAACAGGAATATAATGTGAGGCCCATATGCAATTAAAAATTTTCTAGTAGCCAAATTAAAGGGAAATAAGAAGAAACAGTTGAAATTAATATAAATATTTTATTTAACTCCATATGTTCAAGAATGTTATCCTTTCAATCTGTAATCAACATAAGCAAACTATTAATGAAATACTTTACTGTTTACATACAAAGTCCTTGAAATACAGGGTATATAGGACACGTATAGAACATCTGCATTCAAACTGGCTGTAATCAAAGTGATCAGCCAGATGTGGTGGGTGCTTACCTTAGTGGACTCCAGAGGGCAGTTCTAGACCATTGCTACTGAAAGCGATCCTCACAGCAACAACTTGGAAATCACCTGCACTCTTGTTAGAAATTTTAGAACTTCAGGCTACACCTAAAACTTATAAAATCAAAAATCTGCATTTTAACAAGATTTCCAGGTGACCGTAAAAGTTTGAGAAGCATATACCATTGTTCTGAGTACTTCCTCTACCTCAAATGAGTTCCCCCCACTCCATTAATTTCCTAACAAAATACCACAAACTGGTAGCTTAAACAACAGAAATTCATTTTCTCATAGTTCTAGAGAGTAAAGTCCCAGATCAAGGCTTGGTTCTCCTGAGGCCTCTCTTCTTGCCTTGCAGACGGCCTCCACTTCTTGCTGTCTCCTCACGTAGCCTTTTCTCTGCATGCATACCTCTGGCACCTCTTTCTCTTCCTGAATGGACACCAGTCATATTGGGTTACAATCCACCCTAACGGCCTCATTTTAATGTAATCACTTCTTTAAAGGCTCTGTCTTCAAATACAGTCACATCCTGAGATTATAGGGATTATGACTTCAGCACATGAATTGTGTGGAAAACAATTCATTCCATAATATCTTCATAGTCCCTTTCTCATATCTGACCATTACATTGCTCAAATCTCAGGTCTTTCCTTTCCTGATCCCACCCAGGATACACTGCTCCCATGAAACCAATCTTTTAACACTATTAGAATAGTCCATGTTTTATAATCTGCTATTATTTAACCCCCTGCACCAAACTATACAACTTGGGGTCAGGGGTGCTGTGTCTTACAGAAATAGCCTCAGAACTTATCACAGCACTTCGCATGTGAAATAGGAATAATACAAATATAGCTGAATGAATGAATAGGTAAAAGAATTTATGAAACCTATAAAAGCATTAGTTAACGCAAAGAACAATTATTCTTCGCATCTGACCTCATCTCTTACTTCCCTAAGAAGTAGAGGGAGAAAAGCCTTTAGAAGGAAACCACCTCAGCTTCTCAGCAGAAAATCTTCAAATCTATATGCATCTGAACAAATCATTTCAACTTTCTACTGTCTTTTGAAGAAGGATCCCCTATCTTATCTAAATCCTAATCTGCTATTTATGCTGTGGCTCTAGTCCCTCTTCCCTACTCATAATTGCATTCGTTTTTTTCTTCTCTCCTCTGTATCTTCCACTTCTCTCTGTTTTCTCTGTACTTAAATGTTCCACTACCTTATATCTTTGGGGAAAAAAGTCCTTCTATGTTAGCTTTAACCACATTAGCCTTCCAGTTACACCTCTCATGGAAAAATATCTTGAAAGAAGAAACTATACTCACGATCTCAAATCTTCACCTGTTCCTCTGCTTCAAAGAGGTAAGATTTACTTTACTCATGCTCTTTTAACTCATTTTTTTCTAGAAGAAAACATCCATTTTCTACATGTCACTAAATCAAATAAGCAATTTTTATATTTTTTATTTACTTTTTATTAAAGTATCATTGATATGCAATCTTATGATCGTTTCACATAAACAACACTTGGTTTCAACATTCATCCATATTATCAAGCCCTTACCCCCTCTATCAAATAAGCAACTTTTAAACTCACTTAACTATCAGCAACATTTAACACAGCTAATCAATTCCACATTCTTGAAAACTACCATCTTCCTAACCCCATCACACTCAGTGGCAATAAACTGTCCCAGTTTTCCTCCTACTCCTTTACCTGTTTTTACCATCGACTTGGCAAGCTCTTCTTCTACCCCTCACTTGAATATGTGTGGTCTCTGTTTTCCATGCTACATGTTATTTCTGTGAAACTTTACTCTCTTATATGCACTTATTGTCTAAATTTTTACTGAAGATACAGAACTGCCTAAAGAACACTTTCACTTTTACATCCCACAGAATCCTTAAATTCAGTGTGTACATAAATTAACTAATTATTTTCTCCCCTTCCATCCACTCAGTTGTATTTGCATTTCCTACGTGTTTTCTAGATCATTTTAATGACACTATCTATTCACTTGGTAGCCATGTCAGAAGTCTGGGCATCATTTTTTATTGTGCTCCCTTTCTTCATCCTTCAAGTCTTATTAATGGTGTTCTAAATAGATTTCAATTTCTAATGCAGACTAATCACTGCCTAGCTTGTCTTATTTTCACTTTGCTCCCCTCTAGTCTACTTGTGATAAAATACTAAGAGACCAGAATGACTGAAAAGACCATGGTGTTCTGCTCAATATACAAACTGGACAACGACTGATCTGCTCATCTATCTGTCCAGTAGGAAGAATCCTGACATGGCCCCCAAGCTTCGCACAAGTTGATGGATCTATGCTGTGTCTAATTCTGTCCCCTTGAGTGTGAATCATACAAATAACCTACCTTTGAACATGATAAAAGAAATCACTCTATGATTATGTTACATTACAAGGCAAAGATGAGGGATTTTGCAGTAACTAATATCCTTAGTTTACTGTAAGTTAATAAAAGTGATATTATCCTGGAGAGGCCTGACCTAAGCAGATGCCCATTGAAAGACCCTCTCTTGCCTGCTAGATGCACACAGCTACGGTGTGAACACTAGTGGAGAGAGGCGGCCTCTGTGAGTCGGTGGCTTCAGTCCTACAATGGTGAGAAACTCAATCCTGCTAACTACCTGAGTGAGCTTAAAAGATCCCTAACTCCAGGAAGGATCACAGCCTCGCCAATATCTTGATTACAGTCTTATAAGACCCTGACCAGAGGAGCCAGTTAAGGAGTGTTTCAAATCCTAACACACAGAAGCCGTGAGATAATAAATCCATGTTGTTTTAGAAGGCGGTTATTTAACTTTTATGTTTAATATATTTCGGTAGGTTCCAGGGCCCTCAGAATAAAGTCATTAGCGTGGCACACAAAACCCTCCATGAAGGAGGCTTTGTCCCTCGCCAGCCTTCCAGGCTTCTCTCTTACCAGTTTATTTCTTGCTACAGAGGAGACAGTCATTTAAGGTTTCTTTCAAATTTTCACGTGAGTCAGACTGCCTGTTGCCTTCAAGTTATTACGATCATCTGCTCACGTCCACCATCCTACTGTTACCATTCTGGTAAAAGTCACAGTCATCTTCTCCTGATCTCCCTCCCTTGCCCCTCTCTGTCCTGCCATAGCCTTACCTTGACGGAGTAGTTCGATCAAAACTGTGAAGACATGAGAGGCTAGAGATTTTACTATTCTCAGAATGTCACAAAGTCTCCCATTTGGCTCTCTTTCAGTCTTCAAAATGGCTTCAAAGGCTGTGCATAGACCCCTTATTATCTTTCTAGTCTCATTTCCTTCTGCTCTACCACTAGCTCACTTGGTCCCAGCCTCTCTCTTTTTTTTTTTTGCCTTTGCTTTTCTTTATACTCCAGCTTGTCTGATGTGCTGTACTGTCTGCTTAAGCGCTCCTCCCACAGGTAGGCACGTGGCATGCACTTGCCCTTCTTCTTGGTCACTCAGATAGCAGTTTGCCACTGTGTCCTTCCTTGGCCATGTGATTTAGAATAACTTCTCCCAGCACTTCTTAAGTCCTGTCCCTGATTTTTTTCTCTATAACATTTCTCATGGTCTCTCATTGTATATAGACATCTGCCCAGTAGAATATAAACTCCCGTGAGGACATGGATTCTTGGCCCTTTCACTGCTGCATCCCCAGTACCTAGAGCACATGGTAGAAAGTGAGCAAATACTTGTAAAGTAATTGGTTGTAAACAAATTGGTTTGTTTTGTTCTAGCACACTATCTATCCTCTGTCCTCTCCTTTTCCCCACTCAGCTCCAAGAAGCACACCCACTTTTATTTCTCCTAATTAGCTCTGACGTATCTCTCTCACTCTTAGAATAGGTTGTGTCTCTCTGAAAAACATATTCATAGAATCTGTATGTAGCCCAATTGCAGTAATAATTATATTTAACTACTACTGCTACTAATTTGCTGTTAGTGTCTATTGCTGAATGTACATTCCACAATGTAGAGCATTCATTGTATGCATTATTTTATCCTTCGTAACTAGTACTGTACCTGTGACACGTTGTGTGCTGTGTGGGTATTGGTTGTAAGAAGTAAGGCATATAGCATTCTAGAATAAGTAAATAAACCAAGTGAACCCCTTTTCTTCTTTTCAGTCCTTACTTTCATTTTGTTTGTCCTAGCAGAATGCCAAGCATATAGCTAGGACTAGATTTGTATTTGTTGATGGATTAGATTGGTTTGGAAAGCTCTCAAGTGTATTTATCTACATATAAAAGTAAGAATTTTGATGAGATGGCATCCTGCTTTACAAAACTAAATACTTTACCATATTCATATGGGAAACAATAAGTAACTGACTGCCTCTGGTGCACCAGTAACATTTGGGAGTCAGACACTGAGCACCGCAGGGAAATGACGCAAGGAAGCAGGCAGCAATGAGACGGAGCCGTAAACAACAGCCAAGTATGGAGAAAAGAAGATGCCGCCATGATCAAAAGACTATGTAAAAATCAAAAGTTAATGAATGAACTATACCTTTGGAAGTAAATTTGAAATGAATGCTTCTAAGTTCAATCACAGGCTATTTTGAGATTTAAAGACTATAGTCTTAAGTATATATCTATTTCTCAATGAAATTGTTCAATGGAATTATTAAATTATGAATCATAACCTTAGGACATGCAGCTTTCTTTTATAATGATTTTTGAATTGAATTTTTCCCTTAGATATTTTTAAATAGGTGAGTGACTATGTTTTTCATCAGGTTTCAGTAACAGTTTTCACTACATTTGGAACAAATGCAGTATCTCTGCTTATAAACACTTCAATTCACTGTGCCTGTTGCCCTTATTTGTAAAACAGTGATGCATTAGGATCCTTGGACAAAGCTCAGCTCTTCCACTGCTGATGTCTGTCATAAATTTTTGAATTAAGATCTAACTTACAACAAAAGAGAGACTTTTCATGGTGCTTACATTCCTTATTATGGATCTTCTCAGACTCTCTCAAACCTCATAATGATTTAAATAAACCAGTTAATCAATATTAACTACTTTGTAAACAATTTAAATAATTGAATCCTTCCATTTCTACTGCTTTTCCTACTATTTTTATTCCAGTGTTTAACATATACCTTAGAAACCAAGAACAAATGACTTGTTAATAGATATATGAAGACAAGGCATAATTGTTTAATAAAAATATTTTTAATATTTCAGTTTTTCAAACTGAAGAAATTTAAAGACACCTATGCTTAGTACACATATTGTGGTTTTATAAACTTGCCTATAATAGATTATGCTCTCATATTTAGTGGAATGCTATTTTCCATCACCCTTTAATGGCTTCATTTTGTGGAACAGGATTTATTTATTCCAGTGCTGTCAGTTTTATAACAGTTCTTGTGTGCCATTTAGAGGCATCCATCCAACATTATGACAGATTACAAAGAAAGAGGACGTGAGAATAAATGGCAATAATAAGAGAAGGTAGATGTGGTAAATTTGCCTTCTTGATTCTTTTAATAGTTAAGGCTTCATTTTCTATGTGAAATTTTTTCCACCTGTCATTAGGCTCTACAAACAAAGAATCATAAGTGACACTGTATTTATTTTCCACCTTAATGACAGACATTTAAGGAGGACAGAAAAGCGAGGTTGTCATTTTGGATAATAAAACCAGACTTCTTAAGATGGAAAAATTAGTGATTCAGTTGTATTTTTATTTTTCCTCACACCTATCCAATTACATGATGCCTTCTAAATTTGATGAGAGCTTCAGTTTTTCCACCTAAAAAGCAATTAAGTTGTTGTTTAGCAGATAATGCAGCACGAACTTGAAGCCCATCGGCCCACCTGAGATGGGAAAGTGGACAGGGTGAGAACACTGAAATCAAAACTCAAAAGGCTTGTGGCGATGATAGATTAATGCTGAGTGGTGTGCGTCTGTCAACATTCAAAAATATGTGGTTTTTTTAAGGATTGTTATTTTAGGGCAAAAGAGGACCTTACTAAGGAGTTAAGCTATACATTAAGGGAAACATCTCCAACCTCCCACTTTCTATAGTAAAATATTTCCATCCATACAGCTCAAGAGAATACTCATTAGCATTTTGGCTTTGGAATGGCTTAAGGCCCTAGGTCAAAAGGACAGTCTCCAGTGATGGTAGCTTCTTTATAGGTCTCGTTACTAATCTTTCATTCTTGCTTAAAATTATGATATTGCCTTATTACCTGAAATTGTGATTTATAATAATAGCAGTGTAAAAGTGTCACTAATTCATAATTTTAGAGAGTATAGCTCATCAAAATTTTCTCTGATATGTTTTATGAAAGGGGAAAATCTCAAGGCCTTTAATTAATAACCTGCCTTGGAAAACCATCTTTCTAGAAGAGTACTGAAAAGACTTAGGGATAACCAATAATAAGCTGACATCCTCTTTTATTTCAAAAGGAATCATTTGCTATTAATAATGGTAAGCAGGGTTTCGGGACATTTTATGGGAGCATGATTCCTTTAACTTGTCATTTGGTTTTATGTTATAAAGAGGAGGGTGATGGGTGATGGGGTGAACCGAGCTTGCAGTCATATTAACATTATGGGATGCTTCATCAGACAAGCCATTTCATTTTGTCATTGAGTCATAGCAGAGTCATTGCTCTCTGAGGAATTATTGTAAAGTTGTTATTAGTTTTTTTAACTAATTATATATAAACTTATATAATTATATATAATTTTATATATAAATGTTAATACCAGTTTATATAATCACTCCATGCCATGGAAATTTAGATGCAAATATTTAAAGTGTTTTGTTCCATTTCTTTAAAATAAAACATGAACATAAATTCTAACTTTGCAAAATTGGGAATATTACTGTCAAAAATTTTTCATTACTTGAAATTGCTGCTGGTTGGTGAAAACTGTCACAGCTGTACTGGAACATATTCTTCCCTCCCTCTCCTCAAATCCTCTCCCCTCCTAGCAGTAGGCAAAACCTCTAGAGTGCTAAGGACATTACAACAGTGACAACGAAAAATCAGGATATAGACACTGTTGGACATAGACTCATATCAGATATTCATATAGCGTTCCCACAATACCTTGAGAAGAAAAGCCCCTGAACAAATAGGAAATACAGCAAGAGATGATTTCACCAAGATTTTATGAGTTCTAATATAAAAAAATTTATCATATTTACTGATATTTTAAGTGAATTTATCATGGAAGATGTTCATTCACTCAAAAAAAAGTATTGAAAGGAGATTGTTCACTTTAGTGGAAAGGCCTATGAACAAGACAACTTTTGCTGAGTACTAGTATCACATTATAGTGAGTAATGACAGAAAGCAGACATTTAAGTAATATAATCAGTTGTGTTATAGATAGGGTTGCATGTTATAAGGAAGAAATAAAACAGGATCTTGAAATAGAAAGTGAGTGGGAAGGATGGGACTGTGTTCATGGAAGATGGTTCCAACATAACATTTAGCTAAAACCTGAATGATAAGAATTAAACAAGCCCAGAAAACACTAGAGAACACTAAGGGAAAGCATTCCATCAGGCAAGAACAGTGTCAGTTTTCTGTTGACACCTTTCCCAGTGCTGAGAGGCTCCAGGATCTTATAATACATTTGTAGCCTCTCATACTAAGAGATCTTCAATATCTCCCTAAATAGTGAACACTCAGGCCTCAGAGGCTTTCTGACCTTCAATCCTGAAACTCAAGAACGCTGAATCCTATCGGGTTTACAGTGCCCTGTAAGCTTGCAAAGTCTAGTAGCGCTTAGAGAAACGGAAGCATTCACACTCAATTAACAACAGGTAAAAATCAAAGACAATGCAGATGTCTGAATTTTCAGTTATCTTGCCCTTAAGTATCTCAGCTTGTTTAATGTTGTATCCCAAATAAATACTAAGGAAAACCCTAGTGCGGAGGGTTATAACAACTTTGTAAAATGTGAGTGCATCTCATGAGGAATCTTTGAATTTGCTAGCGGTTACTTTAGGCAGAACATCTAAATCTGATATTCTCACCCCAGAGAGAGTACTGTACCAGATGGGGAGTCTGATCGCGGTTCAGTCTCAAGGTCCAACACATGCCCTTATCAGTAACACGACTTTCAACTGTCCACAAGCTCCCTAAAAGAAAGGGACTAGTAACACTGTTTCTCAGTGGACCCAATACTGGTCATTGGGGATGAGGGAATTGTTGTGTGAGAATGACCCTATTACAGTATTAAGTGTTGCTGACTCTCACCTACTAAATGCCATTGCAACTATCCAGTGAATTTGATAAACATAAAAAATTATGTTTCCACACATTTCCAAATGTTCATTGGATTAGGTAACCATTTCTTAGACTCAGTTCCTAATGATATTCTGTTTCTGCTGTGTTAATTTGTATTACAAAAAGAAAATGTGTTTGTAGGTCAAGCTTTTTTTTTTTCCTTGGGGTTGGAGCAAGGTGGGTGAGTGAAGCCTCAGTTGTTTTTTTAAAATATTTTTTTAATATAATTTATTTTGGTATCATTAATCTACAACTACATATGCAATATTATGGTTATTAAACTACCCCTTCATCAGGTCCCCCCCACCAACCCCTTTACAGTCACTGTCCATCAGCGTAGTGAGATGCTATAGAATCACTACTTGTCTTCTCTGAGTTGTACAGCCCTCCCCGTGCCCCCCCAACATTACATCTGCTAATTGTAATGACCCTTTTTCCCACTTATCTCTCCCTTCCCACCCATTTTCCCCACTCCCTTTCCCTTTGTTAACTATTAGTCAGTTCTTGGGTTCTGTGAGTCTGCTGCTGTTTTGTTCCTTCAGTTTTTTTCTTTGTTCTTATACTCCACATATGAGTGAAATCATTTGATACTTGTCTTTTTCGGCATGGCTTATTTCACTGAGCATAATACCCTCTAGCTCCATCCATGTTGTTGCAAATGGTAGGATTTGTTTTCTTCTTATGGTTGAATAATATTCCATTGTGTATATGTACCACATCTTCTTTATCCATTCATCTACTGATGGACACATAGGTTGCTTCCATTTCTTGGCTATTGTAAATAGTGCTGCAATAAACATAGGGGTGCATCTGTCTTTTTCAAATTGAGCTACTGTATTCTTAGGGTAAATTCCTAGGAGTGGAATTCCTGGGTCAAATGGTATTTCTATTTTGAGTTTTTTGAGGAACCTCCATACTGCTTTCCACAATGGTTGAACTAATTTGCAGTCCCACCAGCAGGATAGGAGGGTTCCCTTTTCTCCACATCCTCGCCAACATTTGTTGTTGTTTGTGTTTTGGATGTTGGCCATCCTCACTAATGTGAGGTGATATCTCATTGTGGTTTTAATCTGCATTTCTCTGATGATTAGCAATGTGGAGCATCTTTTCATGTGCCTGTTGGACATCTGAATTTCTTTAGAGAAGTGTCTATTCATGTCCTCTGCCCATTTCTTAATTGGATTATTTGCTTTTTGTTTGTTAAGGTGCGTGAGTTCTTTATATATTTTGGATGTCAACCCTTTATCAGATACGCTATTTATGAATATATTCTCCCATACTGTACGATGTCTTCTTGTTCTACTGATGGTGTCCTTTGCTGTACAGAAGCTTTTCAGCTTCATATAGTCCCACTTGTTCATTTTTGCTTTTGTTTCCCTTGCCCGAGGAGATATGTTCATGAAGAAGTCGCTCATGTTTATGTCCAAGAGATTTTTGCCTTTGTTTTTTTCTAAGAGTTTTATGGTTTCATGACTTACATTCAGGTCTTTGATCCACCTTGAGTTTACCTTTGTGTATGGGGTTAGACAGTAGTTCAATTTCATTCTCTTACATGTAGCTGTCCAGTTTTTCCAACACCAGCTGCTGAAGAGGCTGTCATCTCCCCATTGTATATCCAAGGCTCCTTTATCAAATATTAATTGACTGTATATGTTTGGGTTAATGTTTGGATTTTCTATTGTGTTCCACTGGTCTGTGGGTCTGTTTTTGTGCCAATACCAAATTGTCTTGATTACTGTGGCTTTGTAGTAGAGCTTGAAGTCAGGGAGCGTAATTCCCCGTTTTATTCCTCCTTCTCAGGATTGCTTTGGCTATTTGGGGTCTTTTGTGGTTCCATATGAATTTTAGAGTTACTTGTTCCAGTTCATTGAAGAAAGCTGTTGGTAGTTTGATAGGGATTGCATTGAATCTGTAGATTGCTTTAGGTAGTATAGCCATTTTGACAATATTTATTCTTCCTGGCCACGAGCATGGGATGCATTTCCATTTGTTAGTGTCCTCTTTAATTTCTCTTAGGAATGTCTTGTAGTTTTCAGGGTACAGGTCTTTCACTTCCTTCGTTAGGTTTATTCTTAGGTATTTTTTTTTTTGATGCAATTGTGAATGGAATTGTTTTTCTGATTTCTCTTTCTGTTACTTCCTCGTTAGTGTATAGGAAAGCAACAGATTTCTGTGTGTTAATTTTGTATCCTGCAACTTTGCTGAATTCAGATATTAGTTCTAGTAGTTTTGGAGTGGAGTCTTTAGGGTTTTTTATGTACAGTATCATGTCATCTGCAAATAGTGACAATTTGACTTCTTCCTTAACAATCTGGATGCCTTGTATTTCTTTGTTTTGTCTGATGGCTGTGGCTAGGACCTCCAGTACTATGTTGAATAACAGTGGAGAGGGTGGGCATCCCTGTCTTGTTCCTGATCTTAGATGAAAAGCTTTCAGCTTCTCGCCGTTAAGTATGATGTTAGCTGTGGGTTTGTAATATATAGCCTTTATGATGTTGAGGTATTTGCCCTCTATACCCATTTTGTTGAGAATTTTAATCATGAATGGATGCTGAATTCTGTCAAATGCTTTTTCAGCATCTATGGAGATGTTCATGTGGTTTTTGTTCTTCTTTTTGTTGATGTGGTGGATGATGTTGATGGATTTTCTAATGTTGTACCATCCTTGCATCCTTGGGATGAATCCCACTTGATCATGGTCTATGATCCTCTTGATATATTTTTGAATTCGGTTTGCTAATATTTTGTTGAGTATTTTTGCATCAACATTCATCAGGGATATTGGTCGGTAATTTTCTTTTTTGGTGAGGTCTTTGCCCGGTTTTGGTATTAGAGTGATGCTGGCTTCATAGAATGAGTTTGGAAGTATTCCCTCCTCTTCTATTTTTTGGAAAACTTTAAGGAGAATCGGTGTTATTTCTTCTCTATATGTCTGGTAGAATTCAGAGGTGAATCCATCAGGTCCGGGGCTTTTGTTCTTGGGTAGTTTTTTGATTACCGATTCAATTTCATTGCTGGTGATTGGTCTGTTTAGTTTTTCTGTTTCTTGCTTGGTCAGTCTTGGAAGGTTGTATTTTTCTAAGAAGTTGTCCATTTCTTCTATGTTTTCCAGCTTGTTAGCATATAGATTCTCATAATATTCTCTTATAATTCTTTGTATTTCTGTGGGGTCTGTCATGATTTTTCCTTTCTCATTTCTGATTCTGTTTATGTGTGTAGATTCTCTTTTTCTCTTAATGAATCTGACTAGGGGTTTATCTATTTTGTTTATTTTTTCAAAGAACCAACTCTTGGTTTCATTGATTTTTTTCTATTGTTTTATTCTTCTCAATTTTATTTATTTCTTCTCTAATCTTTATTATGTCCCTCCTTCTGGTGACTTTGCACCTCATTTGTTCTTCTTTTTCCAATTTCAGTAATTGTGTCTTTAGACTATTCTTTTGGGAATGTTCTTCCTTCTTTAAATAGGCCTGGATTGCAATATACTTTTCTCTTAGAAGTGCCTTTGCTGCGTCCCACAGAAGTTGTGGCTTTGTGCTGTTGTTGTCATTAGTCTCCATATATTCTTTGATTTCTGTTTTGATTTGGTCATTCACCCATTGATTAATTAGAAGAATGTTGTTAAGTCTCCACGTATTTGTGAGCCTTTTTGATTTCTTTCTAAAATTTATTTCTAGTTTTATATCTTTGTGATATGAGAAGTTGGTTGTTAGGATTTCAATCTTTTTGATTTTACTGAGTTTTTTTTTTTGTGGCCTAGTGTGTGGTCTATTCTGGAAAATGCTCCATGTGCACTTGAGAAGAATGTGTATCCTGTTGCTTTTGGGTGTAGAGTTCTGTAGATGTCTGTTAGGTCCATCTTTTCTAGTGTGTTGTTCAGTGCCTCTGTGTCTTTACTTATTTTCTGTCTAGTTGATCTGTCCTTTGGAGTGAGTGGTGTGTTGAAGTCTCCTAAAATGAATGCATTGCTATTTCCTCCTTTAATTCTGTTAGTATTTGTTTCACATATGCTGGTGCTCCTGTGTTGGGTGCATATATATTTATAATGGTTGTATCTTCTTGCTGGACTGACCCCTTTATCATTATATAATGTCCTTCTTCATCTCTTGCTACTTTCTTCGTTTTGAAGTCTATTTTGTCTGATACAAGTACTGCAACACCTGGTTGTTTCTCCTTGTTGTTTGCATGAAATATCTTTTTCCATCCCTTCACTTTTAGTCTGTGTATATCTTTGAGTTTGAAGTGAGTCCCTTGTAAGCAGCATATAGATGGGTCTTGCTTTTTATCCATTCTGTTACTCTGTGTCTTTTGATTGGTGCATTCAGTCCATTTACATTTAGGGTGATTATTGATAGATATGTACTTATTGCCGTTGCTGGCTTTAGATTCGTGGTTACCAAAGGTTCAAGGGTTGCTTCTTTACTATCTAACAATCAACTTAACTTTCTTGTTAAGTAATTTTAAACACTGTCTGATTTTTCTTTATTTCTCTCCCTTCTTATTCTTCCTCCTCCATTCTTTATATACTGGGTGTTTTATTCTTTGCCTTTAGTTAGTATTTGGATGGTCTGCTTTCTTTGCTATGATTTTATTTTCTCTGGTGACATCTTTTTAGCCTTAGGAGTGCTTCCATCTAGAGCAGTCCATTTAAGATATCCTGTAGTGGTGGTTTATAAGAGGCAAACTCTCTCAACTTTCGTTTGTCTGGAAATTGTTTAATCCCTCCGTCATATTTAAATGATAATCGTGCTGGATACAAATATTCTTGGTTCGAGGCCCTTCTGTTTCATAATGTTAAATATATCATACCATACTCTTCTGGCCTGTAAGGTTTCTGTTGAGAAGTCTGGTGATAGTCTGATGGGTTTTCCTTAGTAGGTGATCTTTTTTCTCTCTCTAGCTGCCTTTAATACCCTGTCTTTATCTTTGATCTTTGCCATCTTAATTATTATGTGTCTTGTTGTTGTCTTCCTTGGGTCCCTTGTGTTGGGAGATCTGTGGGCTTCAGTGGACTGCGAGACTATTTCCTTCCCCAGCGAGGGAAAGTTTTCAGCAATTATTTCTTCAAAGACACTTTCTATCCCTTTTTCTCTCTCTTCTTCCTTTGGTACTCCTATAATGCGAATATTGTTCCGTTTGGATTGGTCACACAGTTCTCTTAATATTCTTTCATTCCTAGAAATCCTTTTATCTCTCTCTGCCTCAGCTTCTCTGTATTTCTGTTCTCTGATTTCTTTTCCATTAACAGTCTCTTGCATTACATCCAGTCTGCTGTTAAGCCCATCAGTCACTTGTCTGATTTCTGCATTGTCCTTCCTCACTTCCCTCACTTCCTCCCTCAGCTCTTGCACATTTCTCTGTAGGTCGGTCAGCATGGTTATGACTTTTATTCTGAATTCTTTTTCAGGAAGATTGTGCATTTCCTTCCCTGCAGACTCCCTCTCTTGGGTTGTCTGGTTGATTTTGGTCTGAACCATATTCCTCTGTCTTTTCATGGGTATAGAAGTGGTCGCTGGTAGTTGCCACATATGTCAGCTGGGCTCTTTAAGACCGCCTCTTGGGGTGCCAAGTCCTCTCGGGTGTAGCAGCATGCTGTGTGCCTTCCTGTGTATTCTGGTCTCACTTTTAGGAATAGTTGTATTTGCTGTATTTTTGTAGATAAATATAGTGTTGGGAGGAGATTTCTGCCACCCTGCTCTTGCCGCCATCTTCCCGGAAGTCTGGTGAAGCATTTTTTTGCTACAATGTATCAAATAGTAAAGTAAATTTCTTTTTGTACGAATTGTCTAGATCTTAATGTATTGATGAGAAGTGTACATTTCAATAGGATGGGGTTGGAGCAGTGTTTACATACTGCTCAAAGCTGATTGGGAAAAAATGAGTTTTTAAAAACCATTTATGAGAAATGGACTTAAGTGAGCTTTCAGATCCATGTGTCACATGACATATGGTATACCTGACAACATTAACCCACTTTTGGAGATTTGATTTGAGAGACTGAAGAGCCTGCAAAAAAGACAGCAAATATACAAAATCTTTTATATACTGAAAGAATCCAATGGTAGAGTGAGAATATGAATGATCCTACATTTGGAAAAGAATGGTAACAATATGGCAATTTCTACGTTAAACATTTTTCTCACATATTTTCTTTTCATAACAGCCTTACACATAAAATAATCATCTTTAATCTATAATTGGGAGAATAGAGGCAGAGAGGTGACTTGCTCTGTTAGGGTATAGGTTAGTTGCTTTGAAAAAAAAGATTCAAAATGCAGTACTTCAAATAGGGTAGAAACTTATTTCTCCTTTATGTCACAGGCAAAATGTAGATAAGTTATCAAGGGTCACTTTGATGGCACAGATTCACAAAGTCATCTAAGGAATCAGGTTCCTTCTATTGCATTTCTCTGCGTTCCCCTAATGTTGCTTGTATTTGCATGGCTAAGCTAGCTCACCAGTATCATATCCATATTCTAGCCCAAGGAAGTGGGGAAGTACTGAGAGGAAGGCAAGGCTTAAAGAAAGTTATCTAAACATTTCAGACACTTATACTGGCAAGGGAGCCAGAAAAAAGGGGTCACCAGCAGGCTCCCTGCTAAAACTTGGTTAGGCAGGGGAAAAGTTCCATTACTAGGAGGAAAAAAGGGAGAGTGGGTTCTAGTAAGAAATTTTCAGTCTCTGCCAAAAACAGAGTGAGAGGGAGGAGGGAATGGGATGGAGAAAGTGAGTGAGGGAGAGAGAGACCTTTACATTGAAACATCATGTCCCTCAGTATGCGAACCAAAATGCATAATGACAATAATCATGATATCAAACATCCATAAAGAACTTACTTTGTGACAAACAGTGTTCTAAATATATTGGATGCATACATTAAATCATTTAATTCTCACAACAACCCTACAGTGTGTATCCTATTATTATTGCCATTTTATGGATGACAGAATTGATGCAGAGATTCAGTGAGTTGTGCAAAGTGAGCAGTGACCTAGAATCATAGGCTTTCTGGCTCTATAGAGTCCTGTTCTACTGCTTCCCATGTCCATTTTGCCATGAATAGAAGGGTTCTTTATGTAATGTAATCATCTCTAGATGCTTGGCTATGTGTAATCCAAATTAACAACAGTTTTGTTAGAAAAAGTTGGTAAATGAGGATTTAAGTCTGATGAATATCTTTACATTTTCTGTTTATGTTATGACAGAAATAATGAGGGATAATGTTTTATCTTACCTGAATCTAGGTGGCACTGCAGCATATTTAACTGTACCATACCTTAATATTTCAGCATCATTAGATTTCAAAGTCGGTGTGATTTGTCTTTGCATAGAACATCACCATTCACGGAATATCTGTTATGAGAGACTGCATGTCAACAGTGTAAACATGTCTAGGCCCTTAGTTTTTTTTTTAATTGATGTACTCTTTTAGAAGTCCTAAGTAGAACATTAATAAATAGTGTTGGATATTTTCAAAAGCCCTGAATATTTGACACTATGCCAATAGATCTCATGTAATTCTACCCTGGAGATCACTAATTGTGCCTAAATTGCATAGTTCTGAGTGTATTCTGCTCCTTGTTCAAAGTGGAAGATGCCTATGAATGAAATCACACTGCCCTGAATAGGGACGGTACTGATAGAACACCTGAGGAAGTGTGTGCATTCCATATGTTGCTTATATTTGACAGTCCAGCAGGGAAAGCCTAACCACACAGAGAAGAAAGAAAAGGGTAATACTGAAGCATTTCAACACTGTTATGAGCCATAAAGAGGCAAGTGGAGAATCTGAGTACAAGAGCCTGGAGACACACATGACGTTCTGCTAATGTACTCCAGGACCTTACCCAGAAAACTCAGTTTATTGCAAAGTGTGTGGATATGGAAGAATATGATTTTTTAAAACTTCTATCATCAACATCCCCATATTCATGCTCCATCCAGAACCTGAAATCTAGCTGAATATAGGTCATTTAGCAAATAGCACTAAACAGCAGAAAGTGTTTTTCAAAGTATCTTATTTGAAGTACTGCGTTTTGAATATTTTTTTTCAAAGCAACTAACCTATACCCTAACAGAGCAAGTCATCTCTCTGCCTCTGTTCTCCCAATTGTAGATTAAAGATAATTATTTTATGTGTAAGGCTGTTATGAAAAGAAAATGTGAGAAATTTTTCGTTAATGAGTCTCCAAGTATAAACTGTAAGGTTTGAATTTCAAAGCTCAGAGGTGACTTTTTTTAAGTTTTATTAAGTCATTATAAAATTCCTAAATTATCCAGACTCCATTGCACCAGGAAGAAATTTTCAGTGCACTGTCTTTTGGTTATTGTTCTTTTTTCCCAGCAGTTTGCTCTCATAATAGCCCTAAATTTTTGTGTATTAAAATGCTTAGCTTGGTTTACATTCAATACTGCTAGAGAAAGAACATTTCTTTCACAAATATGAGGCAAAAATATGTCCTTGAAATCTTAAATTGAGTACATAAATATTTTCTCTTGTTTAACTGAGATACTCCCAAAGTGATAGAGGTAAATAGATAAATCTTCTAGTATGAAATCTTTTCTCACACTTACAAGTAATTTCTTCCCATAAGAGAGATGTAAGAGGGTTTTTATGTCTCTTGAATCTGGACTGTTTTCTCTAAAGCTTGACCTAAAGTGCATGAGCTAATAAAAGCCATGTTAATTCCAGTGATTTTTATTTTTTGCTTTTTTTTAAGTTTAATTTTATCAGAATTTCTCCCTGTGAAAATCACAAAGTGAACCCTTCTGTCTGCTCTTCTCATGCCCCCTGCATCCTCTTCTACCAATCTCCCTATTCAAATCAATATTAATCGACCCACATTCCTCTTAGGAACTAAATACCCTTTCAAAATGGTCTTATAGTGCTTTCTCCAAGAATATCACTTACAACCAAGATTAATCTAGCAACAACCCAATTTTTGGGCCAGTATAATTCAGGGTATCAATATCTTTGAAACATTCTTAGAATCTATAACAAAAGTAACTATTGTAAAAAGTATTATTTTCAAAACGTGGTCAAAAGACTGTTTAAAGAATATTTAGGTACCCAAGAAAGAATGTTGGAAGATATGTAAGTTAGACTAGCAAGCAGTTAATAACTTCGGGGAAATACATCCATAACCTTTGAGGTTATTTTTAATTCTGGAAAGAAATCATTTGAATCTTGACCAGACAAAAACCTAAAACTGTATAATAGGCGGCTACTAATCAATAATAAATAGCAAGTCAAACAAAACTAAATTTCCCAGAAAAAAAGTCTTTGAATGGGCCTGTTAGACAATGTTCTGAAATGACAATGAAAGAACACAGACATGCATTTTCTTTATTTCCTTGTTTTGAGTAATTTTTCTTAATATTTTAATTTTTTCCTTTAATGAGAATGGTTCACTCCCTATAAAAATGAAGTTTTATTAGCAAAACTCACAATAGCCTCCTATTAAATGTATTATTTTCTCTTCATCTGAGAGAAAAATGTTTAAAAAGTTCTAGATTAAATGAAATATAAATTTTAACAAATGACAATTGACAAAATAGGAAAGAGGTTCAGTTTCCCATGATGAACAGGATAATATATATTTAGGGTGCTCTGAGATGACAATGATTTCATTTAGTTATTTTTTAGTAAAGGTGATTTTTTTACAACAGACATTTAAAATCTTCGTCAGACACTTTTCTATAAAGAAATTCACATATTAGAAAAGTGGATTTTATAAAATATGTTCTGATTATTTGTTCAGAAAAACAGATCATACAGTTGTTAAGTAAAGTTGTTTCTTCACTCACGACTCTTCATTGCTCTGCACATTCTCTTCATTAGTATATGCAGAGTAGTAAAAGAGAATTGATGATATGAGCACATATGCTTTTGGTATGAAGAAGTTTATGATGTAGATGATGCATGAAAACCTTTATTTATAATAAAGGAAAGACTGCATAGCTTAGAAGAGCCCCACTAGAGCTCAGGAGGGAGAAGTCTGGTAACTAGCGGGAGCTGGTCTAACTTGGGTCGTGAATGAGCTGTGAGATTTCAGCAGGTCGAGATGAAGCAGCCGGCTCAAGATACGGACTCGGGCCCATCAAGAGCAAAGCACAGAAAGCCAAAGGAAATTTCCTAGACTTTCAGATATTTGACTCGATGACATTATACATTTACAAAGAAGACTAAGATGAATTATGTATGAAAAGCTAAGGTTGGGGGAGCTTTTGCTTCATCTTAAAGGTTAGTGATTCAATGCTTCTGCAGAAAACTAAACTAATGTGTGTCACTTAGAAGAAAAATGTAGGTATTGTGTTAATTCTCCACGAATTACAAATAAAGGAGATTATCTCAGTTGTTTTTATTTTTTATTTTTTCTCCTTTTTTTTTTTTTGGTGTTTCCTTTCAGTAGCCATACAAAGAATCTCATGTATGACTGTCTGTGTTTAAGCTTTTTAAATATATACCTTGCAATACAGCCTAGTGTTCTACTAAGAACACTGAGAGTTCTAAATATCAAGTTTGAGAGTCAGTATAATAGACAACTAGGGTCCACTGGAGAGTTTCTACTAAAGACATGATATAATCAAATAATACAGGTATTTCAGTGGTCACAAAAGAATGGATTGGAATAAAGAAAGGTTGGAAGTAGATGAAACAGAAGGTCTTAGAAGTAATGAAAAAGAAGAAGCTATGTTCAATTTGAGAAGAAAGAACTTGACATAAAAAAATATGAACAGAAAATTCATATTAAATTACAATTTCATTCCATTATGAAATGTTCATTTATTCTGAGTCAACAAGTTACTCACACTATAGTTCTTTACATACTATTATGCTTAAGTTTGCACTAGTTCGTTCACTATGAACTTGCTTCTTAATCTACTGCAGTGTACCCAGAAGCAACATTATTTAAATTACTAATAACCAAGATACTAAAATAGAACTCTGACGAAGATTCAAATACCCAAATTTAAAATGAGCACAGCAGGAAAATACCCTTTTTCTGTTTAATAAATTTCCAGATGTAGAATAGTGAAATGATATTAGAGAACAGCATCCTCATTTAACCATGTGACCATTCATGAACCATATAACATGTTCTGGACACATTAAATATTTATAAGCAATAATGAGTGATCAGTGATTATATTATATATATAGATCAGTGATCTATTATTTTAATTTTATTCACGTTTAAAAATAGGCAAGCTATGCTGTATAGAAACATATATGATAGAGTGAAATAATGCTTGTTAAATATTCTTTGACAGGATTATTAAAATTCTCCAGAATTTATGGTATCTACTGCAAATATATTTATCCCTAACTCTGGCACTTAATATGAGGTGTAAGATTTTAGTAATTTACATATATAAATGAAGTAGTGGTATATAGGAAGCTATTGTGACTTTAGATAATAATTTTAAAATCTAAACTGAAAGTATCCAGATATAAAGCATAATATTACATAATAATATTGCATAGTAATATTTCTTAGCTTAAGGCAGTGGTTCTCAATTAAGGGCAATGTCCCCCTCATTCTCCTTCCTCCAAACTCAGGGAACATTTGGCAATGCTGGGGACATTTTTGATTCTTATCACATAAGGATGGGATTGCTACTAGCTTCTAGTCAGCAGAGGCCAGAATGATTATAGAATCATCATTCTATAATGAAAAGAACAATACTCCCCTACTGTCTCCAACAGAGAATTATCTGGCCCAAAATATTAATAGTGCCAAGGCTGAGAAACCCTTTCCTATATTATTGGTTTAAAATACAATCTTTAAAAAACAAATTTATTTAGTTTAATGCATTTATATGATTATATCTTGATGGGTGGCAAACAGATGTGAAGATTAAATAACATTCTTTATGCATCAGATTTTGCCTTACTTCATGACAGTATTTTTTCAGTGTATACATAAGAATATGGTGACTGATAATGTTCATTCTGTATTTATGTGAAAGCTAAGATCCAGCAAAAAATGCTCCCTTACTAATTCTCTCTGAATCTCTGCAGATCTCAGATTTATCATGCAGTTTCATCTCTCTTCACTTATATTTCATACTTTCTACCCATACATTTCCTACTTCCTAGAAGAATTATAGGAAAGTATGGAAGAAATTTAGTTTACTGTCACTTGAACTATTTTAAGCAATAAAATTAATTACTTAATAAAATTAATGCTACTGGAAAGGCCTATAACTGACAAAGTTTTGTTACATTATTTCTGGGTTAGTGTCAATCTTCAAAATATTGCAGTTAGGTTGTTAGGATTTCCAAGAAATCTTTTAAAATATGTGTTCAGCAATCTTTTGATGACAACAATAAAAGATAATGTAAGATGATGATAACGGATAACAGAGGGGCATACCTTTGCAGGATGGGTCTCCATGAAGAATAGCATTGGCTTTATAGTATCCTGCAGAATGAGTTTGAAAGCAAAGTAATAAATAATTTACTCACCATAGTCTGGAAAAATCTGGGGGGCAATAACCAATCAGGATGAAAGACTGGTAGTGAAGCTCTATGAAATAAACATCCAAAGTTTAGCAATGAGTAAAAGCTACCAAGAGTATCCTCTCCTATTTGGGATACCACAGTTAAGAAGAATCAGAGAACTTAGAAAGTCTTTGGGAAACAATTTCAAAGACTAACATATAAAACGCACTACACAAAAATATTAATATTGCTCAGATGGAAGAGGGAAGAGAATAATCAAAGTCCTGATAATGTGGTAAAACTTATTTTTACATTGCTGGTGGGAATATGAATTGCTGTGGCCATCTAGGAAGATAATCTGACAGCACAATTAAGAGTTAAAAGAGCACATCTTATAAGTTTATTGTTGACTAAGCCTTAATACTGACAGTTTCAAAGACAAATTTGGGGTTAGATATGATATACACATTTAACTAATTGAGATCAAGAAAAAATTAAAGTAATGATATGTACTGAGTTGTAATTTAAGCTATTATTTGTATAGAGGTATTGTCCATAGGAAGGTCTCTTAGAGAAGATATGTTTTTAATTTTTCATAATTTACAAACATTTGAAATTTACTTTCATCTTATTATAGTCAGTTGGAATAGTTATAGTGAAATAATATCATCTTTCTCAAATGTATTATCCATGCCCTCTAGTATAAATATGAAGGTTTCCTGCTATTGTTATTCATTTCAAGATAAATTAGAAAAATGACTAAAATAAAGAGTAATCCCCACTTATTATTCAGGTAATAATATTTTGATGGATATCAGAAGATGTTCTAGTACTGTTAGGGATCTATCTCATTCATTTACCTGAAAATCTAAGACTGAAATTGTTACTCATAGGAATGAACAGCAGTACAGTTACCTACATGTATAAACTAGCTGATACCAAGTCATTCAACTAATTAACTCTCCAAATATTTATTGAGCTGCAGTAATCTCCACTAGTATTGATCTCTGCTAAGATCAGTAAAAAATAAAAGTCCATCCCCATTGACTTTACCATTCTAGTAAGAAAAGTGAGATGTGTCAAATTAAAATTCTATGTATACGTATGATTTTAATTCTTTAATATGTGTATTTTTTAGATGATAATAAGGACTGTGAGCATAAAAAGTAAAGAAAATAGGAATAGTGAGTGTAGAGGGGTTGGTGGTAATGAGTGGGAGATTTTAAATAAAATGGTCAAAGAAAGAATTGTACAGGCCTTGGTATTTCAGTAAAGACCTGAAGGAAGTTGTGGTAGGCTGAAAAATCCCCAAAAGATACCAATGTCCTAATCCCTGGAAGCCATGAATGTTACCTCATATGGTAAAAAAAGAAAATAAAAGGAAAAAGAGATCTTTGTATATGTGGGTAAATAAAGGATTTTTGAGATAAGAAGATTATTCTGGATTATCCTGTTGGGCCCTAAATGGTAAATGTGATCATGTATCCTTTTAAAATGTTAGTGAAAGAGAAGAAAGCAATATAAGCAGACAGGCAGAGGATGGTATAATGCCGCCACAAACCAAGGAATGCTGGCAGATACCACATGCTGGAGAGACAAGGAATTGAATCTCCCTTAACACCTCCAGAGGCAGTTCAGTCCTGTGGACACTTTGACTTCAACCAAGTGATATTTGTTTCAGATCTCTGACCTCAAGACCTGTGAAAAAAGTTGTATTTTAAGTCATAGCATTTGTGGTAATTTGTTAGAGCAGCCATAGTGAACTAATACATGGGTCAGGATGCCAGTAGTGCAGATATCTGGGGCAGAGAAGGTTTGTAGGGGAAATAATCAAGAGTCACCTTTTGGACATGTTAAGTTTGAGAAATCTACTAGACAGCTAAGTAGGGATGTGTAGGAGAAAGTCAAGAAGAGTTCAGGGGAATGTTCTGGGCTATCTAAATAAATTTGGAAATTATTAGCATGTAGATTATAGTGAAGCCATGGGACTAGATGACTGAGGTGTTCAGAAAAAAGAGGTCAAATTGTAAGTTGTGGATGCCTCCCATACTGGAAATTAGAGATATAAAACAGAGCCAGAAAAGAAGGCTGACAAAAGAGTGGTCTGAATGGTAAAAGGAGATCAGGCAACTAGGAGATCACTGGCTGGCAAGTCAATAAAGAAAGTGTTTTAAGGAGGACTACACCATCAACTACATGAAAAGCTCAAGAACAGGTTAGGATGAGCAGTGTCGAATGACTGCTTTCAGCCAAAAGAAGATAATTTACAGACTTTTTAAGAATAGCTTTGGTGGAGCGATGGGAGCAAATGTCTGATTGGACTGGGTCCAAGAGAAAATGAAAGGAAAAAAATTGAAGATCATAAATATAGTCAACAAGTCCAAGAAGTATCATTGCAAATTACATGGGTTTCCTCTTTTAGTCACTAAGTTTAATCTAATCTATAAATGGAAATGAGGCTAACAATAACTAAATATGGTGATATTGTGTACAAATAAAATTGGTCTTATAAATATTTGTACATGATGTCTTTAATCCAGATGGGGCCTGGTGCAAATCTATTATATATTAGACATAGTGTTTTCTTCATTTCCAATGTAATCATGCTGCAAGGTGGTCAGGTGGGGGTAGATACAGTGAAATAATTTTTAGTGATGTTACCGTGTACATCAGTTAGCCTGTCCCCATAGGAATACATGTGGATTTTATACTAAAAGTATTGATACTATAAACATTTACATTTATCAGTTCATCCTGGTGGTTTCTCCTCTCCTGTACTTCAGCTTTAAGTTAAAGTCAGAAAACTATAAAAACAATGAAAGGATAAATCATATCTATGTTACTCAGCATAACATCACCACTGGGTAGAACAGTGTCTGTGATGTAGTAAATGCTCAATAAACATTTATTGAATGAAGCAATACTCAGTCAGTGAAAGATGACTGCCACTCATCTGTGGGCTTCCTTCTTATTAATTTAGATGGCCTTAAATCTCAGATCCTCAGACTTCCCACTTTTAAAGTAGAAATAATTCTGGCCTTACGAGACTACTGTGAGAATTTAAGGAGACAATAATAACAAACACCTTACCATTATAAATCTATTCAAATATATTATTCGGTGGAGAGCAGAATGACTAAAATTCCTGTCAAGACTGTTACTGCTCCACCTGCTTCCTTCAACCTTGTATGGTTTCTCCTTTAGGAAAGTTATTGAAATCTTCAAGAGCCTTTAACACCACCCACTTCCCCAGAATACTGACCCCATTCATTTTGCCTTTGTAGGTTTATTTCATTTTTAATGATTACATTATTGGGTTCTCAGAAAGGGATTTAGACAAATTCATGTACCTAGAGTACTCTCCTGTATTTGAGGTCACATAGTGTTTAGGCTTCTAATATGTCACTGAGTTCCCATTTGTATACCTTCATCTTTGCCAGCCTATGTTCTATGGATCTGGTTTTATCTTTGTGAAATCAAAAAATCTCTGCTTTCTCTGATTTCTTACTTGTACTTTCTAATGACACTTACCACATAGAAATATTTTGTTGTCACCATGCTTAACTAACCTCTAAAATGATTTCAAATTATATTTACATACATAATGTCTAGCACAATTTTTGGCCCTTAGTAAACACTTGATAAATATTTGTTGAGTATATAAATACATACATTAATGGCTTTGTCATCCCAACATAATTTTTGTAGTTGGTAAAGATACTGCTATTGACATTTTGTAAATGCTTCATCAGAAACACAAGCTAATTGCTTACCAGGGTAAGGTAATAGTGAAATTTATATTCAAGAACCCCAGCCTAATCCTTACTGAACCAGATGGAACTATGATAACCTCTGGAGATATAAGAATACATATCTTAATGGCCAAATTACCTAGATTGTCTGCTTTCCATATGCTTAACAGAAATTGTCTCATTTGTACAGAAAATGTAGTCAAGTCCATGCATTGATGTTATTAGTGATTTTTTACATACAGTGATGCTATATCCCAAGGGTGACTCGTATTCCGAAGACGCCTTATTATTACTTTACTTATGACAAGAAGTTAGCAATGAAGAACAAGTTGCCATGCATAATGTCTCATTCCTTGATAGCTCAAGATATTAATTCATGAGCTGCAGGCAAGTACATTGATCTTTCTAGCCATCCAGAATAAAATGTCATGTAGAGCAACTACTTCTTCATTGCTATTCCAGCACAGTTATTTCCCTTACCTTGAGTTTTTTTTTTCTCATCTCACAGTAAGAAAAAAATGAACCCAGTCTCTTCTGAGGACAGATGCCACATACAACCACAGGTCTGGAGGTACTCAGTGTTATTAGTGTCCTCTCTGATGAGCACTGGATTATGCTATAGGTAATAAAAATATATTATGGCTACTAGCTCCGTGGAAACAAAAATCTTTTCATCTCTTCCTGCACTAAGTTAATATTTCCGCATATTGACTCCAGATAGACCAAGCTGGCTCTGGACAGATGCCTAGTCATGCATGTAATGGAAAATATGAGTGAAAGGATAAAACACACAAGACCTGTGTACAAATGCTTTCCAGAAAAATCCCTTGGTTAATACACTAGTGAATTAAAATGCAGCCTGAATTCTTTGCCTAAATTATACCCATTTTCATGCACAGTCTAAATATCTTTGAAGATAGTAATATTAAAAGGACACACACACACACACAAATACACAAAGGTATTTATTTTTACCACCAATATTCCAGGACAACTGCTGAAGGTAAAACACTGTATTGAGTAATGCAAAGGAGAGAAAGATGAGCTAGAGTGACATAATCCAGCCATTAATAAAACCCCAAAGTAAGTAGGAAGCTAAAAAAAATTCCAGTTAATGCATATATTTAAAATAAATATGGTCATAAATATATGAGTATAGAATATATACATCTGTTCAGTATTTAACCACGTGGTGCTTAGACACTTTGCTGTAACACTTCCAAAATAACTGAATTTCAGGACATAGTAAATTAATATTATAACTGAGCTTGAGAAAATAGCAAGTTATGAATTATTTTGTTTTAATAGCAAATTTTTTAACTCATGTACTTTGATGTCAGAGAATTCTGGGTTCCATTCTTCCCTGCATTTTATCTCTTCGATCAATTATGTATCTTCCTTAAAGGTAAGTACTCTCATATAAAGGTTGAATATTAAAAAAACCTGCCTATTCCAAAGGGTTTTGTGAGATTTAAATTAGAAAATGTATGTAAAATACTATATCTGAAACAGGTACTCAGTATATATGGGAAGGCAATATGATAGCATTATGAAGAAATTAAATTATGGATCAGACAAAGTAAGGTTTAAATTCTGGCTTTGCCATCTTTTGGAATTTGGCTTAGTACATTCAACATGTTTAACTTCAGTTTTTCATCTGCAAAGTAGAGTCAACTTTTTCTCCTTGTGCCTAAGCACCCCAAGGTAGCCCTGTGTCTACTATTTTTCATAAAATGTTCCATACCTCTACGTAATTACTCATTTATTTCTCTGTATCCACTTCCAGAATAAATCCTCCTATTTTTAGGTACTGTGTCTTATTCAGCAGCATATATTCAGAGTCCATTACATAGTAATGGGTCAGTATATCTGAACTGTACCAATGGCTGGATTAATGGTGTCTACTTCATAAGGTTAGTTTCTGTCTGGTATGGCACTTTAGAAAAATCATAAACAATAGTTATGATTATTTTCCCAATTTCAGATTCAAATCAGTTTTGAATCACACAAGACAAAATGAATTCAACCTAGAGAGAATTTATTTTAAAATGAAGAAAAATGAAACTTGGAAAACTTGTTTTATCTTACCATAGTTTATAAGGCTGGCCTAGAAAATAGAAAAAGAATCCAAGAAATTTTTTACAATAATGGAGTAGATGAACATAGGTAGCCCCAGACACTGTATTCAGGAATCCAAAGGCATTAGACAAACTATAGCTAATTTATTCTTGTTGAATAATCTAAAAGAATTGAGGTTTAGAGCTGTACAAAATAATGAATTTAAAAGTTGACAAGGATCTGATGCAGTTTTAAAATGTTTCATTCTTTTAATCACTTATTGAATAACTCTGCTGTATTAGGCAACATTCTAGAAAGGGGATAAAAGAGTTGAGTTAATACTGAATAGAACACTTAAAAATTAGTAAGCTAGTAGATTTTATGTTATGTGTTTTTACCACAATAAAAAAAAGTAAATTGAGCTAGATAGATAAGGTCATGTTTTAAAATGACATGAACAAATATAAACAAGAGAAAACACCCAAACTAAATAGGTTGTGATTAGTGGTTAAGAATGAGAAAAAGGGGGTAATAAAAAAGTGAAGGCTTAGAGGAAGAGCAACTCTGCGTTGGACAGGGTGACCAGCAATTTCTGAGATGGCAATACTTGAGAATCCTAAAAATTGAGAAGGCGATACTTTTTATGAGAAAGAGAACAGAAGCCAAAGCAGAAGAGGTAGTACATGTAAAAGCCATTAGATAGCATAATCTTAAGGAATTTTTAAAAGGTTCAAGGAATTGAAAAAAGACCAGTATCTTAAAAATAAAAATAGATTTGTGGGGAATGAACTTTGAGAGTTAACACAGTCTCACTCATGTTGGGCCTGCTATACTGGGTATAAAGTGTAAGTAAGAGATTTAAATATCTACTCTCCTGATCTCATATTCTGGTTAAGGCAGTTAGGTAATACTTAACTACAAATGGCCAAGAAAACTCTATGCTATCCATGAAATTAAAATTATTTGATGTGATAAGAAATGACTGAGTATATACTTTAGGTTTGATGGTCAGGAAAGTCCTTTCTGAGAAGACAACAGTGAGGCTGTAATATGAATGACAAGAAGGAGTTAGCAAGTCAGCAGAAATAAAACAGCTATTAAGTTCCCAAGATCGGAAAAACTTCAGGTTTTTTGAAAATGGAATGAACACCAGTGTGGCTGGATAATTGGAAATAGGGGTAAGATTGAATATTGAATAAGACAATATTAAATTATAAAGTAGGACTCAAATCATATAAAGATTTGAAAGCCAGGAAAAGAAGTTGAATTTCACTCTAAGTAAATGGCTGATTACAAGTGAGTTAAAAATAGATATTTAGCTGTGTAAAGTCTGTGAGACCTTCTTCACAAGGCAGCAGAGCTTTGGAAATAGATATCCCACTGAGAATGAATGTGAAGTATAAAGTGAAGAAGAGAAGACAGAATAGATAGATAATGTCTGTAAGAAATGTGAAAGAGAAATGAAAACCTGAAATCAGCTTGAGAAGAATGTGGACTTAGAAGTATATTTCTCTACCCAAAATAATCAGCTGCTCCAATGCAAATATGGAGAAACTCCTTATTCTTCTAGGATTTGATTTTGCCAGGAGAGCAGGGTGGAGTGAGAATGGGGAAAGGGATTGAGTATATTCCAATGTATTGAATACTAATAATAACAACAACATATTATAGAATTCTAGCTGAATAAATAAAAACCAGAAAGAGGTTATGGATAATGAGAGTTTGGTGGTTTCAATGGATTAAAATTTTCAATGTTATGGCAATTAGTTACTGGAGTAAATAAAGTCAAATGGAACACTGTGACAGGAGAAGAGATTTTTTAAATTATTCTTTAAATTTTCCTGTTTCTCATCAGTACATCAAAGATTTAACTGCATAAGTAGATACATAAGATAAATTAGAAGAAAAGGTCACTACAATAGGAGTGAAAAAGCTGTAAACTAAGACATTCATCTGAAGAGTGACATCACCAAGAGTAGACACTAAGGGTGAGGACTTACATAAATGAGGCCAGATGACTGGAGATATGGACTTGACAGCAATGACTGGAATTTTGGTTAGGTGCATGGTAATTTTCAAATTGGGTTATATTTACGCTCTACAACTTAAAGCCCAATTCATTAAAAGCTGAGGGCAAACATTAGGTAATATTAATGCTTACACTAAGAAACTAATTAGAAGTTGTAAGTAAATGTGTGATTACTAATATAAGGTAGTTATTTCATTGCTATTAAATAAATGTCTGTGCCAGGATAATAGTTGTATCACATAAGAAAATTGCTCAGAGCACTTTTACGCCTTCCCTTAGCTGTTGGGGGAGCTTAACTGACAAAAATTAGCTAAATTAATAAACAAAAATTATTTCATTAAACAACTCCAAAGAGATCTTTCCTGCAGCTTCACACTACGACTTTCCTAGTTTAGAACTATGACTCCTTGGTGGGGAGGTTACCTTGAGACATTCTTAGAATGAATGATAACTACTAGGCTAAAATTTATTAATCAAGACTTCATCTTTGACAGCCTATCCTATTTTAAAGGAGGATGGTCTATACCTTGGGATCCAAAACTGTTATATGACAGGAATATAACTTGTTTATGAACACTTTTCATTATTAAATGTCCCTCACTCTAAAGAAGATGTAGCTGAAGAGCATATTGCCCCATTTCATATCGCCAGTAGGACATTGAATTAAAGCTTTCTTTATTCCACATCAAACATTAAGCACTAAGTCACTGGATTCTGGGGGAACATACAGATAATAGGTTCTCCTCACTGGAGGATTTTGAGAGCATGGGTTTTGGATTTAAACTTAAATTCAAGTATTGGTCCCTTTACTTGCTATATTATCTTCAGTAATTTACTTAAGCCACTAAATTTTAGGTTCCTTTTCCTTCCAATAGCAATAATAATATCCTATCATCCTACTTAAAAGGAAGCTGAAGTGAATTAAAATTAAGTATTGTATACAAAGAATTACACACATCTCCTGGAGTATTATAAATGCTTAGTAAATGGTAACTATTGGGTTTTTTTTGGTAATAACAAAACTTCATCGCAAGGTAGATACTGTTAAGCAAATCTTCCTAATTATGACTCCTTACTACATGATGGAAGGAGTCTAACTGAAGAGTTTATGCTCTGGTTTAGGATATGGAAATCATCTTTCTGGCATACCCTAGAAAGTCCATTTTTATCCATATGTCCTTGAAATAATATAGAAGTTTTTTGCTCTATAAATAAAAATTCCAACTTAGAACCTTTCCTAATGTGGTTGAAACTAAATAACTGAATTAAAACTGGAATTTGTGCTTTATCTGTAGAAAGGGGGAAGAGATTATCAACCAATGCCCTGATTCTTATTTTTCACCTGTCAGGTGATAAACATAACGGGTTTTACTTTTACATGTCATAAATAAAGCAGTGTTTACACATGAATGCATAGGTGTTGTTTTGTGTATTTAACAAGTAACGTGGTAATACATGTAAAATGTGCAGTGTTTGCTTGAACAATTTTTTTGTGCATTGTATGTTGGTTCAATTTTGTTTAATAAAATCATTCCATTTTCTAAAGGAAAAAAATGATACATAAAGACACACTGCCATGCCCAATGTAGCCAACATACATAGCCCAAGTAACTAAGGTACAAATTAAGAAAATCTGTGTACAGATAAAAGATTACTGTACAGTTATATCTTGTAGAGCACAAAAGCAAGGAAAAGGAAGGAAGGAAGGTAGGATGGAAAGAAGGAAAGGAGAGAGGGAGAGAAGAAAATGTGGCTCAAGAATGCATGTGATCCAGTTTCCTGCTACATAATCTGAACGCAGAAGTCACTGCTTTTTTTTTTAAATAGGATTCTAAAAAGCTGGAAATAGATATTGAATTGGAACAGAAAGTAAATTGGGGTTTCATGTAAAATTATGTCTTTAAGAGGGAAAAAACAGCTTTAAAAGTGATAAGCCAAGTAGATTTTCCCAGAAATAATAGTATATGTCAAACTTTGTTTTTAATTAATAATTTCCTATTGATCATTAACAAAGGAGACCTATTTTCTTAAAAACTATAAATAACATAATAAGCAAGAAAGTTTTTACAGTTAGTTTTGCCTGCAACATATAATTTTAGGTTAATCCTCTTAGAAATTGTTTTTTGAAATATTATAAAATATGCCTTATTAGGCTTGTATTCTATTTCTAAAACATGGTTGTTATAATATAGTTTCATCAAAGAAATTAGAAGTTTTCTTTTTTCATGTGATAAAAAACAAAAAAAGTCCATTTGTAGAGTCCTAAATTCACCTTCACCAGTAAAACTTGCCTGAGACTAAAATGAAAACACTATTCCATATGAGTAAAGATGGCATGAGTCACTTAAGAGGTTGGTCAGTCTTTTATACACAGAATTAAAAATAACTGAAGTCGAATGTTGTGCCCATCCAATCACTAATCTGGGGAGAGGGAACTTTAACTTTGTATGTGATAAACCCATTGGTAAGCAACCCACCTGTCTTCTGGCATAGTGGTGGTTGCAGTTGGGTAGAATCATGATTACTGACCTTCTCATTATGATTTCTCTGGTAGTATACATCTGGTAACAGGGTGATAATAGCTACTTTGACTAACATAAGTATTCCAGTCCCCACAGAAATATTTCTCACTGAGAGTTAATAAATTGGCATTATAGATGTGTGTTTGGGGGTGCACAAAGTGCTCATCTTTGGGTTATCTTGGGAGATTTGCTAAATGTCTCTTCGCAAGGCCACATCCTATTCCAATGTGATGACTTCCTTTCATTTTGGAAGTGTTTGAGTCAGAGTCCCTAAAATGACTAAAATGTAAGACTCTATATTAAACTCATGTTAACAATGATACTCTTTTTATTAAACAGGCCACTGAAAACCTTTTTTAACTCAAAATTCTATCAAGAATATTGTGAGATCAGGATGTTTGTTGTTCTCACAAGTTGGGGCTATACCATAATGTTGTGATATTTTATCTGGGGCCACTACAAATAATATTAACTGCCTTAAAATGACAGAATTCTTACACAGAGAGTAGGTCTGAATTTCTAATACAATTAAATAATAAATTTAGAATAAGAAATCAGCTCTCACATGATAATGTACTCTAAACAATTCAGTAGGATATTCAGTAGTTGAGATTTACATATCTGGTGTATAACAACCTTCAATCCTCTATAACTGTATTAAATTCATTGTAGACCATTTTTTGATGCATTCATTCAACATCCTTGGGCTGCTGGTTCACTGAATTATTGGTGTTTAGATGAATATATCTTGTCTGAGCCTTGGCAGAGATTAGTGAAGCACTTACTGTGGGCACAAATATTAAGAAGCCACCAAAATATTCAAATAACCAAGATGAACAATAATAAAAAATTTTTAAGAAGTAGCATTAATGTAAAGACTTATGATGAACAGAATACCAAATGCATCACAGCATTACTGATTTTTCATTTGGTCTCAGGCTCCATCAACACAGCATAGCTCAAAATTATTTATTACATTTTTCCAAACTCTAGCTAATTTAGATATCATTAGAAGGATATTAGGTGGCTCACAGTGTTGTTAGGTATTTGAAGAACTAGACTCAGAAAATGGGTCTGTAAAACAAAAATTTTAGGCAAAATGGAAAGTACCACTGTATCAGTTTTATCATCATGTAATTATCATTTTTCCCATTGGTTATTTCATTACCAGATTCTGCAATGAATAATGCTTAACTTTCCCCACATCTTTGTATCATTCCACTGGATTTAAGTTCTTGGATGGGAACAAAATCAACAGAGCCCAAGACTGATGCATGTGTCTTAGTTTTTAGGGATTGCATAGAGCTAAATCTTGCTTCCTGTCAACAATACCCATACAATGGAGGATTCCAGTGAAATAAGAAATGTATTCAATTGTGGGTTAATAATAAAATGGCCAATGTCTATACATCTATTACTAACTGGAGCCTTGGAATGTGTCAAAGTGAAAGCCCATTATTGACAGTTGTTCAAATGGAAAGATAAAAATATGGACAACAGACAAATAGAAAATAGTATTACATGAGCAAGAATAGCCTTTGAACTGGTCATATAGATTTCTAACTCCCTGATCATGTCAAAAACTTCTTGGACAGGAGAGAAAAGAATTAAAACAAATATTCCTACAAAAATATTTCATTTTCTTAGTAATGAAAATTGGAATCACTCATATAGTGCTCAAAGAAACTTTTGCTTACTGTATGGAAAGAACAAATTTAAAGGGCTCTAAATAAAAATTCATAGGAAAATACTTTCATCCCATTATAGGTATACTAAATAGGCCATTCAAGAATGTGGGTGTATGAGGCAGACTATTAAAAAAAGACTGTCAACCACTTGACAGTACATGATGAGGTTGGTAAATTATCTTGCCTAAAACAAACATAAGACAAATTTTGCTCCCCCCCAAAATCATTTTAAGGCTCTGGATATTAATGAAAGGAAATCCACAAGTTAGAAATATTTATTCATGAAAAACTGTTAGAGCAGTTTTTAGGGAGAAGGGCTGAGCTGCAGCCTTCTTACCTAGGCTACTCTAGTCCACCCAAACTCAACTGTGATCATTTCATGGTTTTGCTGTGAAAACCAGCAGTGTCATGCCAGGGGGACAGATTGATTTGAAGTGTAAGGTAAAAACCCATGATTGGCAGCATGGTCAATATTTTTAACTAGAAAATGCAAGACATGATGGAGAAATCTGCAGCTGTTAGCCTAAAGTTGCTGTTTATATTGGAGTAAAGATTGAAACTAGACAAAATTTTAATAGAAAGATGCTGGAAATGAGAGAATCCTAAATAGCTGTATGAGCTCTCAACACATCTGTGTGACTAGGAAATGACATTCATGCATGGGGAACCCTCAGAGGATCCAGTGGAAAGTGAAAGTCAAGGTATACTTGAAACCTGGCTGAATTTTTAATGGCTTCCCAGCCCACAGACAGATCTATTAGCAAAGGGTGGAAGCATTACAGACCCACAGTGTTTAAGCACAACCTCTGTCCAAATCAGTGGCTGAACATTAAGCTATGCAGACACCAGATGCTCCTTAGGGTACTGAGCTGAAAATAAATAAGTAAATAAAAAATACAAATCTGATTAGAAACATCAGTGACTACTCTGAACACCATGCAACTTAAAAAATAAATCATAATCTGGACTTGCCACAGTATAACTAAGCTAATTTTAAAAATCCCAATTTCAACAAAAAATTACAAGAAATGCATATAAAATCAAACAAAAGATTTCAAGGGGTTGTGACTTACAGTCAGGGAAAAAAAGCAGTCGATATAAACTGATTGTGATGTTGGATTTAGCAGAGAAAGACTTCAAAGTAGCTACTACAAATGTATTCAAAATGTTTTAGCAACTATTTAAACAATGAAAATATGATGACACAACAAATGGAGAACCTCACAGAGCAAATAAAACTAAAAAAAACCCGTGGTATTGAAAAGCACAATAACAAATGAAAAACTCACTAGGGAGACTCAAAAGCAGATTTGAGAGAACAGGAGAATCAGTGAATTGAAGATAGAACAACAGAAATTATCCTATTTGAAGAACGGGGAGAAAAAAAAATATTAAAGAAAAATGAACAAAGGTGCAGAGATCTGTGGGAAAACATGCCAGCCTGCCAATATCTTTAAAATGGGAGTCTGTATAAATTTACTAAAAATCATTGAGCTGTTAACTTGAAATGAATGTATTTTATGGTATGTAAATTATACTCCCACAAATGTTTTTTTAAGTGTTAACCATTTTTTGCTGTGTTTCCCATACATAACATGTGTTATTAATTAATCTAATTTTCTATATCTATTGCCTATTTTATGCTAAGAAAATATGTAAAGAGAATAATGAAAAGATAGACATAGTCTTTGAGAAATTGGGATTTGAGGTAAATATTAGTCACAATGACATTGCATAGGAGGATTTATTCACCAGAAAGATTAGCATACATCTGTTTTCATTGTATTTTTTATTTTACTATTATTAATATACAATTACATGAGCAATATTATGGTTACTAAACTCCCCCTATTATCAAGTCCCCACCACATACCCCATTGCAGTCACTGTCCACCAGTGTAGTAGGATGTTATAGAAACACTACTTGTCTTCTCTGTGTTATACTGCCTTCCCTGTATCCCCACACCCCTGCTACATTATGTATGCTAATTGTAATAGCCCTTTTTCCCCCTTATGCCTCCCTTCCCACCCTCTTCCCCATCCCTTTCCTTTGGTAACTGTTAGTCCATTCTTGGGTTTTGTGAGCCTGCTGCTGTTTTGTTCCTTCAGTTTTTTCTTTGTTCTTATACTCCACAGATGAGTGAAATCATTTGATACTTGTCTTTCTCCACCTAGCTTATTTCACTGAGCATAATACCCTCTAGCTCCATCCATGTAGTTGCAAATGGTAGGATTTGTTTTTTTCTTATGGCTGGATAATATTCCATTGTGTATATATTCCACCTCTTCTTTATCCATTCATCTGCTGATGGACACTTAGGTTGCTTCCATTTCTTGGCTATTGTAAATAGTGCTGAGATAAATATAGGGTGCATAAGTATTTTTCAAACTGGGCTGCTGCATTATTAGGGTAAATTCCTAGGAGTTGAATTCCTGGGTCAAATGGTATTTCTATTTTGAGTTTTCTGAAGAACCTCCATACTGCTTTCCACAATGGTTGTACTAATTTGCAGTCCCACCAGCAGTGTAGGAGGGTTCCCATTTCTCCACATCCTCGCCAACATTTGTTGTTGTTTGTCTTTTGGATGTTGGCCATCCTTACTGGTGTGAGGTGATATCTCATTGTGGTTTTAATTTGCATTTCTCTCATGATTAGTGATGTGGAGCATCTTTTCATGTGCCTGTAGGCCATCTGAATTTCTTCTTTGGAGAAGTGTCTGTTCAGCTCTTCTGCCCATTTTTTAATTGGCTTATTTGCTTTTTTTTGTTGAGGTGCATGAGCTCTTTATATATTTTGGATGTCAACCCCTTATCGGATATGTCATTTACGAATATATTCACCCATACTGTAGGATGTCTTTTTGTTCTATTGATGGTGTCCTTTGCTGTACAGAAGCCTTTTAGTTTGATATAGTCCCACTTGTTCATTTTTGCTTTTGTTCCCCTTGCCCGGGGAGATATGTTCATGAAAAAGTTGCTCATATTTATGCCCAAGAGATTTTTGCCTATGTTTTTTTCTAAGAGTTTTATGGTTTCATGACTTACTTTCAGGTCTTTGATCCATTCTGAGTTTAATTTTGTGTGTGGGGTCGGACAGTAATCCAGTTTCATTCTCTTACATGTAGCTGTCCAGTTTTGCCAACACCAGCTGTAGAAGAGGCTGTCATTTCCCCATTGTATATCCATGGCTCCTTTATCATATATTAATTGACCACATATGCTTGGGTTCATATCTGGGCTCTCTAGTCTGTTCCACTGGTCTATGGGTCTGTTCTTGTGCCAGTACCAAATTGTCTTGAGTACTGTGGCTTTGTAGTAGAGCTTGAAGTTAGGGAGCGTAATTCCCCCTGCTTTATTCTTCCTTCTCAGGATAGTTTTGGTGATATGGGGTGTTTTGTTGTGCCATATGAATTTTAGAACTATTTGCTCTAGTTCATTGAAGAATGCTGTTGGTATTTTGATAGGGATTGCATTGAATCTGTAGATTGCTTTAGGCAGGATGGCCATTTTGACTGTATTCTTCCTATCCATGAGCATGGGATGTGTTACCATTCATTGGTATCTTCTTTAATTTCTCTCATAACTGTCTTGTAGTTTTCAGAGTATAAATATTTCACTTCCTTGGTTAGGTTTATTTCTAGCTATTTTATTATTTTGGTTGCAGTTGTGAATGGAATTGTTTTCCTGATTGCTCTTTCTGAAAATTCACCATTAGTGTATTCAAATGCAACAGATTACTGTGTATTAATTTTGTATCCCACAATATTACTGAATTCAGATATTAGGTCTAGTTGTTTTGGAGTGTATTCTTTAGGGTTTTTTATGTACAGTATCATGTCATCTGGAAACAAGGAGTTTGACATCTTCCTTACCAATCTGGATGCCTTTTATTTCTTTGTGTTGTCTGAATGCTGTGCCTTGGACCTCTAGAACTATATTGAATAAAAGTGGGCAGAGTTGGCATCCTTGTTTGTTCCCGATCTTAAAGGAAAAGCTTTCAGCTTCTCGCTGTTAAGTATAATATTGGCTGTGGGTTTTTCATATATGGCCTTTATTATGTTGAGGTGCTTGCCCTCTATACCCATTTTGTTGAGTTTTTATCATGAATAGATGTTGAATTTTGTCGAATGCTTTTTCAGCCTCTATGGAGATAATCATGTGGTTTTTGTCCTTTTTATTGATGTAGTGGATGATGTTGACAGATTTTCGAATGTTGTACCATCCTTGCATCCCTGGGATGAATCCCACTAGATAATGATGGATGCTCTTTTTGATATATTTTTGAATTCGGGTTGCTAATATTTTGTTGAGTATTTTTGCATCTATGTTCATCAGTGACATTGGTCTGTAATTTTCTTTTTTGTGGTGTCTTTGCCTGGTTTTGGTATTAGAGAGATATTGGCCTCATAGAATGAGTTTTGGAGTATTCTCTCCTCTTCTAGTTTTGGGAAAACTTTAAGGAAGACGGGTACTAGGTCTTCACTAAATGTTTGATAAAATTCAGCAGTGAAACCATCTGGTCCAGGAGTTTTGTTCTTAGGTAGTTTTTTGATTACCAATTCAATTTCTTTGTTGGTAACTGGTCAATTCACATTTTCTGTTTCTTCCTGGGTCAGCCTTGGGAGGTTGTATTTTTCTAGAAAGCTGTCCATTTCTTCTAGGTTATCCATTTTGTTACCATATAATTTTCCATAGTATTCTCTCATAATTTTTTGTATTTCTGTGGTGTCCGTAGTGAATTTTCTTTTCTCATTTCTGATTCAGTTAATGTGTGTAGACTCTCTTTTATTCTTGATATGTCTGGCTAGGTGTTTATCTATTTTGTTTATTTTCTCGAAGAACCAGCTTCTGCTTCCATTGATTCTTTCTATTCTTTCATTCTTCTCAATTTTATTTATTTCAGCTTTAATCTTTATTATGATTCTCCTCCTACTGAGTTTGGGCCTCATTTGTTCTTCCTTTCCTAGTTTCATAATGGTGAGTTTAGACTGTTCAGACAGGATTGTTCTTCTTTCCTGAGGTAGGCCTGTATTACAATATATTTCCTTCTTAGCATGGCCTTTGCTGCGTCCCACAGATTTTGCGGTGTTGAATTATTGTTGTCATTTGTCTCCATATATTGGTTGATCTCTGTTTTTATTTGGTCACTGATCCATTGATAATTTAGGAGCACATTATTAAGCCTCCATATGTTTGTGCATTTTCTTTGAGTAATTTATTTCTAGTTTCATACCTTTGTGATCTGAGAAGCTGGTTGGTACAATTTCAATCTTTTTGAATTTACTGAGGCTCTTCTTGTGGCCTAGTATATGATCTGTTATTGAAAATGTTCCATGTACACTTGGGAGAATGTGTATCCTATTGCTTTTGGATGGAGTATTCTGTAGATGTCCGTTAGGTCCATCTGTTCTAGTATGTTGTTCAGTGCCTCTGTCTCTTTATTTATTTTCTGTCTGGAGTGGGTTGTGTGTTGAAGTCTCCCAAAAGAAATGCATTGCATTGTTTCCCCCTTTAATTCTGTTAGTATTTATTTCATATATGTAGGTGATCCTGTGTTGGGTGCATAGTTATACCCTCTTGTTGGACTGACCTCTTTATCACTATGTGATGTCCTTCTTTGTCTCTTGTGACTTTCTTTGTTTTGGTGTGTATTTTGATACAAGGACTCCTGCTTTTTTCTCTCTATTAGTTGCATGAAATATCTTTTTCCAGCCCTTTACTCTGTCTGTGTATGTCTTTGGGTTTGAAGTGACTCTCTTGTAGGCAGCATATAGATGGGTCTTGTTTTTTATCCATTCAGTGACTCTACATCTTTTGATTGGTGCATTCAGACCATTTACATTTAGGGTGATTATCGATAGGTATGTCCTTATTGCTATTGCAGGCTTTAGATTCATAGTTACCAAAGGTTCAAGGGTAATTCCCTTACTATCTAACAGTCTAATTTAACTCACTTCCTATGCTATTACAAACACAACCTTAAGATTGTTTTTTTTTTCCCTCCTTTTTCTTCTTCCTCCATACTTTGTATGTTATGAATCATATTCTGTACTCTTTGTCTATCCCTTGGGTGACATCTATTTAGCCTTAGGAATACTTCCATCCATAGGAGTCCTTCCAAAATGCACTGTAGAGGTGGTTTGTGGGAGGTAAATTCTTTCAGCTTTTGCTTATCTGAAAATTGTTTAATCTCTCCTTCAAATTTAAATGATAACCTGCTGAGTAGAGTATCCTTGGTTCAAGGCCCTTCTGCTTCATTGCATTAAATATATCATGCCACTCCCTTCTGGCCTGTAAGGTTTCTGTTGAGAAATCTGATGATAGCCTGATGGGTTTTCCTTTGTATGTGATCATTTTTCTCTCACTAGATGCTTTTAAAAGTCTGTCTTTATTCTTGATCATTGCCATTTTAATTATTATATGTCTTGATATTGTCTTCCTTGGGTCCCTTGTGTTGGGAGATGTGTGTACCTCCATGGCTTGAGACTATCTCCTTCCTTAGATTAGGGAAGTTATCAACAATTTTCTCCTCAGTGACACTTTCTATCTCTTTTTCCCCCTCTTGTTCTTCTGGTACCCCTATTATGCGAATATTGTTCCGTTTGGATTGGTCACACAGTTCTCTCAATATTCTTTCATTCTTAGAGATCCTTTTTTCTCTCTGTGCCTCAGCTTCTTTGTATTCCTTTTCTCTAGTTTCTGTTACATTTACCATGTCTTTGCCTACATCTAATCTGCTTTTAAATCCCTCCATTGTATGTTTCATTTCAGATACAGAATTTCTTAATGATTGAGTGTCCGTCTTAAATTTGTTCCTGAGTTCTTGAATATTTTTCTGTATCTACATAAGCATGTTTATGATTTTTATTTTGAACTCTTTTCAAGAAGATTGGTGAGTTTAGTTTCATTTGGTCCTTTTTCTGGGGTTTGTGAGATTTTGGTCTGAACCATGTTCTTTTGACGATTCATATTTCTGTGTGGTGCCCTCTGTTGCTCGGAATCTCCAGTCTCTGGGGCTGCTCAGCCCCTAGAGTGAGGTTGGGGGTTATAGGGGAGCGGAGCTGGTGCCTGAGGTAAGGAAAGATCTGTTTCCTGATTCCCGTCTGCCCTGCCTGTGTCCCGTGTTAGAGCCAGTGGGCCAAGTACACAGGTGTAAGCCTCTGTGCTTGGCATTTCTTGATGTTGTAGGTGAGGCCTCCCTCTGGCTGTCCTAAACCCAGAGCAGTGACTGCTGGTTTGCGAGCCTGTGCTGTCAGGCAAGGAGGACGGTTTGGCAGGCTGTGTATCACAGTGGGGCCCTTGGAGCTTTGTAGCCAGCCAGGGGGATGGAGCACCTTAAGTTCCCCAAAGTTCCCAATCTGCTGGTCAGAGCATGCCCAGACTACTTTGTCCCCATCCAGTCTTCCGTGCAGCAAGCTCCTTGTAACCCCTGCCCCTTTAGCAGCCCTCTCACTGCTAGGCAGTCTCTCAGACCACCTGCCTTTCCCTTGTCCCAAAGCAGTCAGGTGTGGATCCTGTCCTCCACAAACAACCTTAATCTGTCTCTCAAGCACTCTGCCAGTCCCACCCCCCCATCCTCCAGAGCACCACACAGTGTAGGCTTCTGCTGGCAAAGCAGATCTCCAGGGCTAGGCGCTCAGCAGTCTCAGGCATCCACCCCCTCCCCCACTCCATTTCTCTTCCTCCTGCTGGTGAGCTGGGGTGGGGGAAGGGCTCAGGTCCCACCGGATCAAGGCTTTCCATACATTACCCTGTTTTGTGAGGTGTGCTTTGTTCGTTAGGTCTGTATGCAGTCTGGTGCAGCCTTCTTTCCTATTGCTGTTTTAGGGTTAGTTGTATTAAATATACTTTCACACCCTCTGTGGTTCGGGAGAAGTTCTCTCTCTCTCCTATCATGCCACCATCTTGAATCCTGTTTTTATTGTAATTTAATTTCTGTGTCTTCCCTGTGAGACTCTAAGCTCCATGAGGTCTAGGGCTAGAAATGGCTTCCTTTCCATATTTCCCTTCATATAAATGATCTGTATTATACAGTCATTGTGAAAATTAAGACTTAACACAGGAATATTAATGGTCATGAAAACGATATGCTTCAATTGGCTATTCTTTCTGAGGGTGTCCCCTCCATGCATTGCAGACAATGTCAGGAGACGTTTTGAATGACTACAATTAGAGCGAATGCTATTAGTGGTATTTGGTAGGTAGAGGACAAGAATTTTGTTAAACATGCTCTGATTCCCAGAAAGCCCCCATACAAAGAAATGCCCCATCCAAAGTGACATGATATGTGGTTGTAGCTCCGGGAGTAAAGGGTTCTTCCACCTAGGAAAAGTTCCCTGTGAGTTCAGTGAAACAGAAATAAGACAATGGGAAGGGCAGGTTGGACTAAAGGGGTTTATTTCTCGCAGCTCCCTCTGGTTTGCCAGCCAGCCCTTGATCTGTCAGTCCCCTGAGACTACAGCACATGCTCCCTCCCCAACATGCCCCTTCAGGGAGGAACCCTATAGGGGGGGTCTCTGATGACAGGCACTAGACCAGTTAGGTACCAGGAATGGAGGGGAGGAGAGAATGGCCATTTTCTCCCCACCCATTACCCCAGATCAACTGGAGGCTCTTGCGTGGTAAACGTACATTGGTATGTAAATGGACTAAGGCCAGGCATGAAATTCTGGAAATTCTCGGTGAAAACTTCCATTTACCCCACACTGGTCTATGCCAATAGTACCAAGGTTGAGAAGCCCTGGCTTAAACTCATTTCACTTGATTTGTAATGTTCTGGAACAACTGAAAAATAGTTTTAGCAACCACTTTTCTTGTTTTCCCTTCATACCATCTCCCTTCCCATCTCTTTCTGAATGAAAGAAAAAATAAAATATATGTTGCATGTGAGGAGATACAGAATATGTATTACATCTCTGCTTCTGATGGAGGGTGGGGAGTTCAGGACTAGAACTTTTACAATGTGCCAAACAATTATTTGTGTAAGAGGCACTTCATGACCTGATAAATGCTTCCTCATATCTTGTTACCTACATTTGGAAACTCCTGTTCAAGGTAATTTGAGCACCTTTTCTATCCACAGAACACATGCTGAAGTCCTATTTCCTATCCAAGAAGGCAAGCATATTAGTGAGAACAAAACTACCAATAATACTTTTGTGTTGTAAGAACCATTAATTTATACATTATGATTAATATTTGTTCATCATAACTAGTAAGAATAAGCAAGAGTATCATCCCCAGCTAATAAATACCAAATAATATTAGAATGGAGGGCTAGACACCTTGCCAGAAGTATCTGTGGAATATTTTTAAATAGGTACTAGTCATCCTTATGATTCTACGTTGCCTTCTCTGATTGTATTAGTTTCCTATGGTTTCTATAACAATCACAACTGGGTGCTTTAAACAACAGAAATTCATTCTTATATTATTCTGGACATCAGAGGTCCAAAACAAGATGTGAGCATAACTACAGTCCCTCTGAAGGCTTTACCGTGAGTCCTTCTCTGTCTCTTCCAGGTTCTGGTGGCTGTCAGCATTCCATGCCTTGGCTGTGACTGCATGACCCCATATCTGTCTTCATTATCACCTTCTCCTCTGTGCATCTGTTCTCTGTGTGTCTCTTACAAGGATACGTATCATTGGATTCAGGGTTCACCTTGATAATCCAGGATGATTTTATCTCAAGATCCTTAGTTATATCTTCCAATAGCGTTTTCCCAAACTAGGTAACATTCACAGATTCCAGATATTTGATGTAGATGTCTTTTTGGAGAATCATTTTTCAGCTTAACAAATTTTTCTTTTATTTTGAATATTAGTTTTTAAAAGATTCCATACTTCAGTCATTCGATCAAAGCAAAGCTAATTTTGATTTATCATATGGTTCATACATAGGTCTATATCTGGATTAAATGTTAATTACACAAATTGTTACCACCAGTTTTATAGACAGGGGTACTTTCCCCTCTGTTATTTGGCTACAAATACCTTGTTCATTTACTGTAATATCAGATGGGTAATTCTTTCACATTAACATTATATTCAGAGGATTAAGATCTAATCTAGATCATTATTTTCTGACGCTGAAACCTGCTGCTGTCTTGGACATACACCATGGCTTATGAGCTATCCTACAATGTCCCCTGATATTTGTATTGCTTGTATTGTTAAAAATTGAAATATTTTTGGCAAATATTTCAAAATATGTTTCCTCTGAGACTCTCATAGCATGTAAAGGATTAAAACATTGACATTGCAGTTAAATATCTTAGTTGCTCAAAGGAATTTTAAAAGGAAGAAAATAATGTTTTTCGTGATCTAAAATATATGAAATTCTGTGAAAGCCTATTTATGCATATATGTATTTGTTTATTTTAGAAACGATTACAAGATAGGATATAATACAAGAAAAACCAAGGAAATATTTTTATGTGAATTAATGAGTATATATTTGCACATTTTAAAATCTAACTTTAAAAATATATAATATAAATAAATAAATATATATAGGGTAGGAAACAACTTTCCTCTACCCTCTTAGGTTCCATGGCTGGGATCTGTGGAATGAACTAACCAAAAACAGGCTAACAGGAGAAAAACATACACAATTTATTTAGTATTTTTACATGTACACAAGAGCACGCATAGGAAAATTGAAGATCCAAAAAGCAGTTAAGACTGAGAACTTATATACCTTTTTAACAAAGAATGATGTTTGTGAAAAAGTGACAAAGGAAAAGAGGGTTACTGCTTCTAGGGGTGATAAACTGTGGGAAAGCAATTAGGAAATATATAGGGGAAACTAAAGGAAGATAAAGTTTACTCTTGTAGGTTTGTGCAGATCCATTTCAGCATTGACTCCCAGTCTCTGGTGAAAAGAACATTCTTTTCTTCCTAGTGCAGGAAGAATACTTTTCTCTCCGGGAGTTGTATGACCTACTTGGTAGAAAGTGTGAGGTCAGAGAGCCCTTCCTGCTTCTGTTGTTTCTCCAGTGTCTTCAGCTCAAAATTACCACCTGCCAAACCTGTATATTTGGGGTGGCATATTCTGAACCTCTTAATGCATACACACAGTCTTGGGACTACTGCAGATTTTCCTGGGGTGAATAACGTGAAAGGTTAATTTGAGTGCCTAGAAAAGACAATACCTAAAAAGGAAAAAAGAGTTTTTTCTGGTTTGTTAGCTTCCAAGCAGATATTTTTATATGAAAGGGTACATTTTTGAAGAACTGTGAGGGAGTTAGGTGCAAAAATTCTGTTCATGTGTAACAGGATTTGTTCTAATACCTCCTACACATTATTTTTAAAATGCACTCCTTTCTGCTTTATAGATTGTTGTCTTAGAAGGGACTATGACTTGGAAAGAGGTGGATAGTTGTAGAACAAAACCTTGCTACAAACAAAAAAAATCTTAATAAAAATAACTTCAGAATGATAGATAGATGATACATAGATCAGTACATCTAGCTAGCAATTGATATAGACAGACATAAATATGTACAAGCATACATGTACCTTTATACTTCATAGTTTGCCTTGAAACAAATAAAAAAATTAAAACCAAATGAAGATTTTAGATTTGATGAAATGTCAAAAGAATATTATTCACAATGCAATTTTCTGTTTACAGCTCCTGTTTTCCTATACCCGTTTACGATATTATATTGGAATGAAGGCTGGTATATAGTACAGAAGACTAGCAGTAAAATAAGATGAACACTAGTCTTTGACCAAGAAAAAGAAACTATTTACATTAGTATATGCCCAAGCTTTCCTTTTTACAAAACACTAATGATATCAGGAACCACAAGACTTTTGTTGAATAGCCTGTGATCAAAAGCAAAGGACATTTGATAGTTAATCCAAGGAGGAGGCAGGAAGTGAATGAAGACAAACAAGAGGAAATGATTATTTGATTGTAGCTGAAAGACTGGAGCGCACAAAGCCATACGGATTAGCAAACACAAAGTGCCAGCATTCCTTCTGAGCTGTAATTTCCTGAGAACAAAAAGGCATTAACTGGGTACCCTCAATTCACAATGCCTACTAATTGCCAGCAATAAAAGTAAGGCTCCTGCTTCTAATCCCATATCCTCCTACCATGTTTCTGTGAATGCCATTTGTGAATTTGCTCAGTCTATTTCCCCTGTGATTAAGGCACTCCTGGAAGTAGCATAGTTGTTTTGTATGATTGCATTTTTAAAAATAGATATAATCAAAACAAGCCACAAATGAATTAGAAAACTTTTGTTAAATGTAAAGACTTATTTACATTATAACGTGTTGGTCAGTCATTTAAAATTATGCGCTGAAGGAGAGCAAAATATGCCACTTCAAAGTATGCCTCTTTCATGTGTTGATTATTTTAAGCTGGTTATTTTCAAGAAACTACAGATATAGGTAAAGCTCTGAAAACTGAGTAGAAGTTACCCATTTGAAAGAGACGTTTACATTTACGTTTATAAGGGAAAGCTCCAATTGTAAGGATGTCTCCCTTGATCCACTAGGAAGAGAAGGATGACTCTATAAATCTCTAGAATCTGCTACCAATGGAGAAGGCAGGAATTTTAAGTCTGCATAACAACCTCACCCTTGTTCACTTTGCCTTTTCAGGTAACTTCCCATAACTGACTTCCTACCCCCAACAACTTTTATCTTTAGCTGAAGATAGTATTTAAGGTGAAGGCTCGTGCCCTTTCAGGGAGCTACTGTTTTGCTGAGTCTCTCCCACCTTTGCACGAGGGATTCATGTTATTAAACTTTTGTTTGTTTTCTCCTGTTTATCAGTCTTATATCAATTTATTTAATAGATCAGCCAAATAACCTAGAAGGGGAAAAGAGAATTTTTCCATCCCTACAGCACTCACAAGAGACTTTAAAATAAAAGCTTTGTGATTGAACACCTGATAAAATGCTATTATATGGTGTAACCAATACTTTATATTTTGGAAAAGAGAAGCACCTCATAGGCTTCATGGGATTTGAAAACAACTGAATCAGAGAAAGGAATTAGATTTTCCTATGGTCCTCTTCTATTATGTTTCAGGATTCTGTATGAATTACCTCATTTAAAACAAACAACTAATCTAAGTTAATCAACATGTTACAGGTTAAGTTTGTTCTCCTTGTTCCTGTCCCTGCATGTAACTCCAGGGGTGAGGTAGAAGGTGGGGGCGGGGGGTGGAAATGTGTTCCCAGCCTGGGGCAAATAAACCTTTGAAGCCAAAACCAGTCAAAGGGAAAAATAAAGTGGGAGAAACCTGTTTATTGCTTTCAAGAAGTCATCTATTCCTGCTCGCCCATGTCTGTCTCCATCCTGGCTGGGAAGAAGCCAAAAAAAAATCTCTCTGGTCCAGGTGCATGCTCACTCTCCACCCACCCTTGTAATTACCTATTGATATGGAGATGCACTAAGGCCAGGTGAAAGATTCTGAAAATATTACAACTTTACCCACACTACCCGCCATGAAGTATTGAAAGGCAGAGACAGAGTAGCATAGCAGAGTGAAAGTTTTACTTAAATACATTCCAAGGAAGGAGTGAGCCAAAGTCAAGGTAGACAAAGGCCCCGAGCTTTAAGGGGAAGGTCTATTTATCATACATAGACTGGAGGCAATTCTTTTGATTTACAGGGTGAGATCATTTGATTGACAACTCTAGTTATATACCCATTTCTCTTGGTGTACATGTGTTTTCCCAAAATGCACACAGAAAAGCCCATAGGGGTATGTGGGACAGCAAAACTGCAATTTTATTTTAACAAGATTATGATGAGGCATGTTTTGGGTAGTTCTTGGTTTTGTTCCCTTGCACCCACATTGGGATCAGGTTGGGACCAGTTTAGCCTGGTACCAATAGGCAAAGAAGCTCCAGGATCCCAATCAGAACATGTTACATTTATTTAGTCGTATGTCTCCTTAGATTCTTCTAGGCTATGACATATCCTCAGACTTTCCTTGTTTTGATGAACTTGATAGTTTTGAGGAGTACTAATCAGGTATTTTGTAGAATGTGCCCCTTTTGGGAATGGTCTGATATTTTTCTCATGGCTAGACTGGGCTTATGAATTCTGGGGAAGCAGATCACACAGGCAAAATGCCACTCCTCTCATATCAGGTGTACATACTGTCAGTATGAACCAAGACCTAGGTGCAAGGTATGTTTGTTGCTACTTGGGTGATATTCTAGTTTCTCTCAGCTGACAGAGTGAGGAAATACACACACACACACACACACACACACACACATATATATTAAATATTATTTCACAATGACATCTCTAACTCTAACCTATTACCACATGGATTATTGCAGCCTATCCCTCTTCTTGTCTATAACCTCCCACTCCAACCAGTGCAAATATGCCTGCTTTCATCTGTCATTCATTTACACAATTATTCAGTTCCACTGTATTTTTGTAGAGCTACCCAAGGTTACAAAGATTTTCTCTGGTGTTTTCTTCTGGATATTTTATAATTTTGCAGCTTATGTATTAGTCTAAAATCCATTTGGAGTTAAGTTTATGTAAGCCATAAGGTCTGTGTTTAGGTTCGTCTTTTTTATTTTGCATGTGGACATCCAGTTTTTCCAGCACAAGCACCACTTGCTGAAAAGCCTATCCTTTTTCCGCTCACCTGCTTGTGAACCTAGGTTTTTGCCTGGCCATAAAACATTTATAACTGTTTAATTAATATCTATAAAATAGCTTGCTGAGACTTTGATTATTAATGCACTGAATCTATAGATCAGTTTGAGAAGATTCACGTCATCATGATATCGAGTCTTCTAATCCATGAACATGTAATATCTTTTGATTTGCATCTTTGAGTCCTTTTAACAGGTTTTTTTATAAGTAGTCTGCATATAGATCTCCATTTTTAAAAATATATTTATATCTAAATGTTACATGGGGTGGGAATGGCAGTTATTGCAAGTGGTATTGTTATTTTAAGTTCTAATTACAATTTTATTTACTGGTATATAAGAAAGCAGTAGACTTTTATGTACTGACCTTGTGTCCTGCAACTTTGCCATACTTGCCTATTAGTTGCAGAAGTATTTTGTTTTGTAGATTTTGGGGTTTTGTCTACATAGATATTCATGTCAACTGAGAAGAAAAATAATTGCATTTCAAACTTTCTAATCTGTATAATAAAATACATTTATTTTTATTGTCTTATTGCACTAGCTGAGAATTACAGTACAATTTGAAAAGAATGTTAAGAAGACATCATGTTCTGTATTGATTTTAGGAGTAAAAACATCTAGTTTCTCCCCTTTATGTATACTCTTAGCTGTAGAGATTTTGTAGGAAATCTTTTATCGAGTTGAGTAAGTTCCTCTCTGTATTAATTTCCTAGGGCTACTATAACAAATTATTACAAACCAAGTGGCTTAAAAACCAGCAACTTACTCTCTGTGGCCTTATTCCTTCTGTTCAAATTTCCCTCTTCTTATAAAGACAACAGTTATTGGATTTAGCATCACCCTGGTTCAGTATGACCTTATTTTAATCTAACTGAATATGTCTGGAAAGACTCCATTTCCAAATAAAGTCACATTCTAAAGTTCTGAGTGGTTATGAATTTTTGAGGGACACTATTTCTCTGTTCCTAGTTAGATGATAATTTCTTTATCATGAATGGGAGTTGGAGTCTGTCAAATACTTTTTCCTGAATCAATTGATATGATCATGTGATTTTTATTCCATAATGTGTTGATATGGTAGATTATATTGATTGAGTTTTCGAATGTTGAATCTTTATGCACCTGTAGTAAATTCCTCTTGGTTGTAATGTATAATTTTGTATATACATGATTGGTTTTGTTTGCTAATATTTTTGTTAAGGATTTTTGCATGTCTGTTCATGAGTGATATTTGTCTGTGGTTTTCTTATAATATTGTTAACTGGTTTTGACATTAGGATAGTGCTGGTGTCATAAAATAATTAGAATGAGTCGTTTTCCTTCTGTTTTTGGAAGAGATATTAGATAAGTGCTATTATTTCTTCCTTAAATGTTAACTGGAATTCAAGAGTGGAAGCATCTAGTACTGATGGTTTTGTTTTTGAAGGTTATTAATTACTAATTATAATTCTTTTATGGATGTAGGGCTATTCAGGGTACTCTTTTGCCTCTCTAAGTTTTAGTAAATTGTGTCTATCAAAAAATTAGTCCATATCATCTAAGTTACTAAATTTGTAGGCAAACAAGTTGTTTGTAGCATTGCTTTATTATATTATTAATGTTCATGGAATCAGTAGTGAAAATTTTTTAATTTCTAATATTGGCAATGTGTCTCTTCTCTTTAATTCTCAGACTAGATGCTTATTAATTTTACCAATATTTACAACTAGCCTTTAGTTTCACTGATTTTCCATTGATTTGTTGTTTTTGATTTAATTGATTTCTGCATTAATTTTTGTTATTTTTTTCTTTCTGCTTCCTTAAGGCTTAATTTGATCCTTTACTTCTAGTTTCCTAAGTTGTAAGCTTAGGTTATTCACTTTAAAGCCTTTTTCATTTTTTTAAATATATGCAGTGATTGTTATAATTTCCCTGTGATTACTCCTTTAGTTGTATCCCACAAATTCTTGAAAGTTGAATTTCAGTTTTCATTTATTTATAAATATATTTTAATTTCTCTTGATACTTCTTATTTTACCAATAGTATATTTTGAAGCATGTTTTTTAATTTTCAAATACTTAAGGATATTACAGTTACCTACCTATCATTGATTAATCATTTAATTCCATTATGGCCTGAGACCACATTTGGTATGATTTCTATTCTTTCAAATTTCTTAAGGTTTTTTTTTTTTTTGGTCCACTGTGTGGACCTGATGAATATTCCAAGTGCTTTTAGAGCTTCAGAAAAATGTGTATTTCACTGTTATTGGATGGAATATTCTGTAAGTCACAATTAGGTCAGTTCATTCATAGTGTTATTCTAGTCATCCATATCCCTACTGATTTTCTTCCTGCTTGATCTATCAATTATTGATAGAAGGTTTTGAAGTTTCCAACAATAATAGTGAATTTATCTGTTTCTCTTTCAGTAATAGTAATATCAGATTTTGTCTCTTGCATTGGATATTCTTTAAATGATAGTGATTTTACATTATTACATCTTGGAGAACTGACCTCTTTATCATTATTTATGTATTATGTAATGATATTATTTCTTCCAAAGTCTGCTTTGTCTGCAATTAATGTAACTACTCCAACATCTTTTGATTAGTAATAGTATAATATTCCTTCCTTATCCATTTATTTTAATCTACCTGAGTAGATTAAAATGAGACTTATATTTAAAATGAAGTTCTTGTAAACAACATGTAACTGGTCCTTGCTTTTTTAAATCTATTCAGAAAATATCTCCTTTGCTTGATGTATTTAAACCATTCACAAACTAATTATTGATGTAGTTGGATTAATATGGATGCTTTCTATTCTAGTTTGCAGAATTTTATGTAATTCATTTTATTTCCTCTCTTAACATATCGATTATTCTTATATTTTTAAATAGTGGTTACCCTGAGTTTACAAGATACATTTTTCAACTAATTTAAGTCCACTTTCAAATAACGATACCACTTCATACATAGTGCAGGTATCTTTTAACAGAGTATTCACAGTTCCTACATTCCATTGTGACATTGCTGCCTTTCATTTAATATATCCATATGATAGCCAAATACTTGTTACTCTTATTGTTTTAAAAAGTTATATTGTAGATTAATTAATAATAAGAGAAATAATTTTATATTTATTTTTCCTTCTTTTCATTCTCTTCCTTTTCTTTATGTAGACTTAAGTTTTTGACCCATATCCTTTTCATTCTGCCTGAAGAACTTCTGTGAATATTTATTTTAGGCTACATCTGCTAGTGATAAATCCCATTAATGTTTGTTTATCTCCTTCAGTTTTTAATTACAGTTTCCCTGGGATTTGTATGTTCATTCAACACTTTCTCACCACTTTTTTGTTGTGCATGGATCCTAATGTGAAGTCATTTGTTAACTCTTGTTCTTTTCTTCTACAGGTAAGGAGTTTTTATTCCTCTTGCTTCTTTCAATAATTTTTGTCTTTGTTTTTCTGGAGTATTAATTGATTTGCTTAGAGTGGTATACTGGTGCTTGGTGTTTTTTGATACTCATTTTAGGAAGTTATTGCCCATTTTTTTTGCAAATATTCTTCTCCATCCTTTCTTTGTTGTATTCCTATATCTATCTTTTGAAATTGCCTCTCTGTTCATGAACATTCTATTGTGTTTTTAATTCTTTTTTCTCTTTCCATTTCAGTTTTAGAAGTTTCTATTGATACATTTTCAAGGTTGCTCATTTCATTCTTTTTGTGGCCATGGTGAGTCTACTGAAGAGCCTGTCAAAGGCATTCTTCATTTCTAGGAGAGCTTTTGATTTCTAAAATGCCCTTTTCATTCTTTCTTAGAGTTACCATCTTATTGCTTATCTATTCATATATTTTTGCATGCTGTCTACTTTTTACATTATAGCTCTTGACATGTTTATCATAGTTATTTTAAGTTCAATTTCTAATAATTCTAACATCTGAGTCGTGTAATTCTGGTTCTGATGGCTGTTTTTTCTCTTCATAGTGTCTTTTTTTTTTGGCATGACTTGTAATCTTTTGTTGAAAGATGGACATGTTGTCTAGGATGATAGAAATCTAGGTAAATAAGCCTTCGGTGTGAGGATCTATGTTAATCAGACTAGGAATTAAGCTGAATTTATTCATTCCTGTAGCTATAGGTACCAGAGATTTTAATTCCTCTATTTTCCCTATGTTTCCTCTTAATATGAGGTTTCCCCAGGTATTCTTCCTCAACAAGGGTCTGTGTTCTTGCATCTCTGATTTAATTATATTTCATAAATTCTGATAGGTATTACCTTTCATTGTATTTTTTACAATTTTCATTTGTATTTCCTCTTTACCCTGAGTAATTTATGAAGTTTATTATTTGCTTGTTTTTAATTCTGATTCATGGGCATTCTTTTAAAATCATTTTAAATTATAAATATATTTATACATTTTTCCATATTTACTTGAGGCTTAAAAAAAATTATTCTTAATGAGAAAATTTGGTAGATATACTTAAACTCTAACTTATCTTGAGTATGTGGTTTTGCTCTGCTTCTCTTCTTTCTCTTTGATATTCAATATTCTGCCACCCACTGGCTTTATGAGGTTCATTATTATCCACATACCATACAACTGGTTCAATGAATTAGGATTAGTACCAAAACTGAACTTTAGCCACTATGTATCTTAAACACAGTTTACCATTGGGGAATAAGAAAAGCTGTGCCTGAGCTCAGTCTCTGAAAGATTTTCTCTTTCCCTACTTTTTCAAAGTAAAATGTCGATAGCATGGCTGTTAAGACTATGATCAACAGCATTTAGGGAAGGACCATGAGACTCAGAGAAGTGTTCAGGATGTCGTATATCTGTGCAAGTGCACATTCTTCCACCAGTTGAAATGAGCATGTTTTCGTCAGCCCCATCTTTAAGTTAATGTTCCACAATGTTAACTTCTGTCAATTCCTCTAGTTCTAGAGTGTATATTTTAAAAAGCATAAAAGAAAGTCTCCCTTTTGTCTCAGGACTAAAGTATTTCTACCAACAAAGTTCATACCAAAATGATTAGAAGTTTGGATTATTGGGTGATGGGTGAAAAATAATAACTTATCTTCACAGGTTAACTATTATCTGGCTTTTGTGACTAGCACATAGTTAGTGCTAAACATTAATTACTCCAGTGAGTACATGCTCCAAGATACTCTGAAAAAATTACATTCTCATATGCTGTCTTCTTTTTGTTAGCAGAACCGGCAAAAGGTTTAATAATATAATAAATTTAAATTATGATTTAGAGATTTTCTAAGTTTCATTTAACCATAGCATTACTTTCTTAGCTAAAAATAGAAGCTGTGTCCATTAAATATAATTTATACAACTTCTGAGTTTTTGCCTTAAATATTTTATTCTTTGAAGTCTTTACAATACCTCTCACCAGATGTCATTCTAAAATTTATGATTATGACAGTTTTCAAATAAAATTTGTGCAAATAGTTACTAGAAGAGTATGCAAGTCAAGGTATAATCAGAAGAGAGAAACTGCAAAGTAATTTGAACAGGGAAAGTTTAATATAAATAATTATAACATGGGATTGGAGTAATGCAGAATTGGTTAAAAGAAGTTCAGAGAACAAAAGATATTAAAAATTTGAGAATAGCAGTTATAATGTGCAACCACCATCCTCAGGGCTGAGATAGAGCATAAGGAAGAGTCCTTCTCCCCTACCTACCAAAGTTGAAATCTAGATCTACAATATGTAGAGGGCATGGTTTTGGTGTATTGAATGGCAGAGAAGTAATTGTGGTACTTTTCTGTTGGCCTTGCTGGAAATCTGCCTTCCAGAATATTCTGGAACTCCATCCTCTTGGGTACAGTGGAAATCTGTTCATGGGGATGTATCTGCTAGGGGAACACCATGATGTAACAACATAATTACTCAGGAGAAAAACTGGGGGAAGGTGCTGGTCATGATGGGCTGCTGATCTCCATACACTGCAAGAACTGGCTGTTGGAGAAGCTGCCTATGCTGCAGGAACAGACCATTTTGAATCATTCACAGTGCAGGAGTGGAGGCTAGAAACTGCTCACACTGTAGCTGTTTGATGCTGAAGCTCTGTGCTCAAGAGTCAGGTGTTGTGCAAATATGAGCACCACAGGAACTAGGTATTCTAGACACTGCACACTCTTTAGAAAGTAGTTGCTAGAGAAGCTGATGATTACACCAGAATCAGGAAGAAGAACACTCTTGCTTCTGCCTATGTCTTTTTAGTGACCTCTATTGAGAAAGCATGTACAAACTGGGAAAGAAAAAAATAGTTACAAGGATCAGCCAAATTTTCTCAGAGGAGGCAATGAGGGTAAATTTGGAACTAAAGACAATAAATTAATAGCTAGAACAGAGGGCAAATTCTCTATGACTTGATATTATAAGAAATAAGAAATTAAATGAAATACAGTTATCTAGATAACTTTTTTGTTTTAATTCTGTAATTTAAATGAATGTAGCCTTGCAATAGCAGCATGACAAAACAGTAGGAAGCATCAAAATTGGCAATAAAAAATCTTTCAACTTTCTTTTTCTTTATTTTGTCCTTCCCCCTTTTCCTCTATGCTTCTTGTTTCTTTTCCTTATGTCACAATAAGTGAGCAAAATGTGCATAGTATGCAGCTTTGTAATCCATTTTCATTGGTTCTGTCTTCCAATGTAACAACAGTATATTCAGGTCTTGGCTTTATAGTTTATTCTGTGCTGCTAGGATAAAAATGCTGTAAAAGTAAAGTAGTTGTATAATTTTTTTAATTGCTGCCAAGATTGTATAATTTGTATGCGTTAAATATATAGCTTTTGACACTTAGAACTTATTTAAAGTAGAAACATGATTTTTAATATTTGCATTATATAATCTATTCACCAACACTTGAAGCAAATCAGACTTACCACCTTTGTTGACAAATTTAAACACTCAGTAGGCCAAGTAAGAGGTATGTAGTAAATATTGCTTATATAACTTTAGTATTATTTTATTTTTATTATTTTCTTTCATATATAGACTTGGATTTTCTTTCCTATAGTGGTAGCTATTCATCGTAAGTATTTTCAGATAACAAAGAGTTTAGTTAATATCTTAGTAAAATCTAAATCCAACCAATTCTCATATTAAAATAGGAAATTTGAATGTAGAAAGTGGATAATAATGCTAAACAAGATTTTTTTTTGTCCTGAGATGCTATCTGTTAAAATAATTCTGTTTTATATCTGAACAATTGAATCACAGAATATTAGTTCTGGAAGGAACCATTTATATCATCTAATATAATCATCCTATCTATGACTAAAGAAACTGAAGCCTAGGGAAATATTTTCTCAAAGTGTAAAAGGTCTTGGATTTGGAAAGAAGAATTGAGCACATGTATTGATATCTGCTGTCTTCTGACATTCAACTAAAATAAAAAAAGGAATTTGAAATATACAACAAAGTCTCAACTATCAGTGACTTAATGCGATACAATTTTATTTTGGATCACACAAAGTCCAATACAGTTAATCCTGGTTAGGGGACAGTTTTCATGTGAATCTCGATATATTCCCATTCCATATGTGGCTCTGTCATTTCTGTTAGCCCAGAAGACATTTGATTCATTGTATGCTTCTAGCAGGCAGGTAAGGAAAGAAACCATGCAGAAGTCAAATCCACTTGACATTAGTAAATACTCTATAAATACTAGTTTTTGTTATATTTAATTACACAGGTGTTGTATGTTATATATATACACACACACACATTATATACTTATATTTACAGTCCAAGTGGTCAACGCTAAGTTAATATTATTTATTTTGCTTCTAAAGATAAATTTTGGTCCAGATCTGGCTATAGCCAACACATATTGAAAGCAATGATATCCTGAAAAAGTATTGATACTTACAATAATGCTCAAGTGCATAAACAGAAAAGGGATATGTCTCGACTATAAATTTCCACTGTGTTAGGTTGCTGTTACATCTAATATTCTATTGTTTGAGGAGTTGGTGAAGGATGTAACATTAAAACTGACGTAGAGATACAGCCTAAAGATATTATCACAACAGTCTGGTCACATGTATCTTGAATCTTCACATATCCTTTATTATTAATTTTTAGTTTTTATATTTCCACACTGAAATGGTTTGTATTTTTTTTGTCTAATATATGAAATGCCAGAACCATTTCTGTCCAAAAAAGGATTAAATTTATCCACGTGATAAAATCAAAATAAGGCCAAATGGGACCAAAATGGACGAATACTTAAAATTGTGCAGAATACATCCAAATTCATTATTGTGTATAACCTCAGAATTATTTATGAGAGTTTTTATTCTCACTTTAAAAATGAAAGAGAGGAGACTTTAAGGCAGAGACTTTACTCTGGTCAGATAGTGATTAAGCATTGAAGTCAGAATATAGATGCAATTTTTTTTTAATTTTAAATCCTATGCACTTAGATTTTTTTAATGGTAATAAGAGCTTGGGGTTTTAAAATTCACTTTATTATACAAGTTAGAAATAAATTAATAATTGTATCTCACTCTTACATTTCAGGGAAAGAAAATGAGGCTCAAAGATCTAATGATATGAATAAGGCTCAAAAAACATTCCTAACATAAGGTCTTCAGTATATTAACCTGCTCAGTCCTAAACCTGAGCCTGTCTCTATCCTTATCCATTTCTTTGACCATATTTCTAATCCACAGCTAAGCTATGCCTTTGTACAACAGCCTTATAGATGGTTCCCTATAAGAACCATTAGGTTTTCTGCATCAAATCAATTTTGGGGACAGTTGCCAGGATGTTTTTGCAGAGAAAATAATCACATTCCTAATAGAAAATTAACTCAGCAATTATGATTACTGAAGGTCTTTCAACATAGGATGAAAGGTAGTATAAAATATTTTAGTATGTTAAAATAAAGTATCCGGATAACATTAGAAATGAGTTGCACTTTTGTTTACTCAGATTTCAAATAAGTACTACATGATACAATCTTAGCAAAAAAAATCAGTATGTAGCAACTTATCAAGTAGTATATTTAACTAATAGCACCTAAAACTAATCTTAACGTGCTTTGTGTTTTTGTGAAAACTTACAGTTGGGGGAAATTATTGTTATATCTAGAAAATTTGCATGAAAAATTTAGTCCCATCAAAAAATACATAATTGGAGGAAGGCACTCTTTTTAAAACTTCAAAACATTTGCACAGGGAATAAAGTAATTTTTTATAGCTCTCATTTTTATCCAGTTATGAAATAATACTTGATTTTTACTTCCTTGCCAGAAGAAAGTGCATCATATTGTCATCCAGTAAACAATTTGAGGCTCAGTCCAAAAAGTTGTTAATAGAAATTTGACCCTTACTACAGCTGTGGTCATTTTCCCCCCAGATTCTGTAACTGTTTCAGGCACTGATTGCTTTGAAGTCAAGTGATTACTTTTTCACTGAGTAAAGACTCATTTTGTTATTGGGATTAAGACTCAGCCTGTTTAATGTTGACATCAATATTTCTTACAGTAATATTGAACTTCACTTAAGTACTAATATCCCTCTTGTCAATAATTTTAATCTTAGCCCTATTCTAATGCAGAAGATTGGCAAAATAGGAAACCAGTTGCACAAATCTGCCTAGACTCTTTCACTTGATCATATATGGTTCAAATATAACTGTAGCCAAAGAAATTGAAAATAATACAGTTTTTGTTATTAAAGGCCTGAAATGAAATATCACTCCTATCTTCTTGGTTTATTTCCTAATTCTTAGCCAGGTTGAAAATAATAAAGAGACTTCACTACTCCCTTTGTCCACCTAAAGGGAATCCCTTTGTGTCCAAACCAAACAGCATTAGGTGAAACCACACAGAGAGAGTGGATGGGTTATGGCTGAGTCAGCACACACCTTTCACTGCTGTAAGAATTCTGTGCTGGCCCTCTGCCTCCCAACCTCTGAATCTAATCATGGCTCTAAGGCACTAAATCCATCTCCTGCAATTTTAAAGATTGAGAATCACATATATAATTCATAGCTTAACAACAAATGCAGGCCTCACAAACATGTCCATAAGATGAAGAGATATTCCTGAACTCAGTTAATAAGTAGTTTATTGCATTCAGATGCCTCGGCTTGTTGATGGGTTTCTGAGAACCCAGTAACTATTTAGGATTAAAAATTTAATCTCTTTGAATTATGAGACAAGAAAACAGAAGACAAAGGAACAAAAATTCTCTTGAGTTATTCAGTGAGAGCTAAGAGTTATATTCAGAAGATAATTATGGATAAAATTAAACATAAAAACTTGCATAATATTATTTAAAAAATTAAGATATGTGGATTATTTCCTAAATAAATATAAAACAGCTAATAAAAAGGATATATGCCCCAATCATGTTAGAAATTTTTACAGTCATCTAAATTAATAATTAAAAAATGACTGTTGAAATAAAAATATGTAGAATTTGGACAAGTAACAGTTTTCATAAATTATATAATTTTGAGGGGAAAAATCCTTGTTTGTAGCACTTGGAAAAAGTTATAAATATTCTGAAAGGGATAACATTCTTCCTAATTAAATTAGAAGAAAAGCAAAGTATTATATATTGTGCAAATGACTCAAAAGGTAACCAGTGTTTTAACATTGCATAATTTCATGTTTTTGCATGTGTAGGAATATAACTCCTCTTCAAATAAAGGTTTTTTAAAATGGTAATTATTGAGTACCCTTGGTGCATTTATAAAATTGAGCTTTAGGGCTAGACATGCCATAGACATGGTAATTGAGATGTATAGCTAAGTACATTTTCTTCCAGAAATGTATATATAAACAGCTTGCTGTATTTACAAAATTAAACTCAGTGCTTCAGTACATAGTTTGTTAATATTCACAGCATTTGTAGGTAATAAGAAAGGTGAAAATGAGGGTGATTCAAGATGGCAGCATGAGAGGTGAGACAGAGAACTCCTCCGAAAACCACAGATACTGTGAAAACATAGTTAATACAACTAACCCGAAAGCAGCAACAGGAAAGAAGGCTGCACCAGACTTCATGCAGACCTCATGAAAAGAGCAGATCTCACAAAACAGGGTAACGTACGAAAGCCTTGATCTGGGAAGACCCGAGCCCTTCCCACACCCCGGCTCACCGGCAGGAGAAAGAGAAATGGAGTGGGGGAGGGGGTGGAAGCCTGGGACTGCTGAACACCAAGCCCTGGAGATATGCTTTGCAGCAGAAATCTACATTGTGTGGTGCTCTGGAGGATGGGGACCTGGGATAGGCAGAGTGCTTGAGAGACAGATTCTGGCCATTTGTGGAGGGTGGTATCCACACCTGGCCACTCTGAGACAAGGGAAAGGCAGGCAGTCAGAGAGACTTCTTAGCAGCAAGAAGGCTACTGAAGGTGCGGGGTTTGCACGGAGCTTTCTGCACAGGACAAGGGATAGAGGGACAAGGTTGTATGGGTGCACTCTGTCCAGCAGATTGGGAACTTTGGGGAGCTTCAGGCGCGCCATCCCCCTGGCTGGTTACTCAGCTGTGAGGCCCCACACTGTGATACACAGCGTGCTGTGCCTTCCTCCTGGCCTGACAGCACCGGCTCGCAAACCGACAGTCACTGATGTGGTGTTGGGCCAGCCAGAGAGAAGCCTCACCTACAACAGCTAGAGATGCCAAGCACAGAGGCATAAAGCTGTGTGCTCAGTCCACTGGCTGTGATACTGGAGACAGGCAGGGCAGACGGGAATCAGGAAACAGATCTTTCCTCCCCCCAAGGCACGAGATCAGCTCCCCTACTACTCCCAACCTCACTCTAGGGGCTGAGCAGCTCCAGAGACTGGAGATTCCGGGCAACAGAGGACACCACACAGAAATATGAAATGTCAAAAGAACATGGTACAGACCACAATCTCACAAATCCCAGAAAAAGGGCCAAATGAAACTGAACTCACCAATCTTCCTGAAAGAGAGTTCAAAATAAAAATAAAAAAATATGCTTGTGGACATGCAGAAACATATTCAAGAACTCAGGAACGAATTTAAAATGGAGATTCAATCATTAAGAAATCCCATATCTGAAATGAAACATACAATGGAGTGATTTAAAAGCAGATTAGATGCAGTAGAAGAGATGGTAAAAGGAACAGAAATTAGAGAAGAGGAATACAAAGAAGCTGAGGCACAGAGAGAAAAAGAATCTCTAAGAATGAAAGAATATTGAGAGCACTGTGTGCCCAATACAAACAGAAAAATATTTGCATAATAGGGGTCCCAGTAGAAGAAAGAGAGAAAAAGGGATAAAAAGTGTCATTGAGGAGGTAATTGCTGAAAACTTCCCCAATTTGGGGAATGAGATAGTCTCTCAAGCCATGGAGATGCACAGATCTCCCAACACAAGGGACCCAAGGAAGATAACATCAAGACATATAATAATTAAAATGGCAAAGATCAAGGATAAAGACAAACTTTTAAAGGCAGCTAGAGAGAGAAAAATGATCACATGCAAAGGAAATCCCATCAGGCTATCATCAGATTTCTCAACAGAAACCTTACAGACCAGAAGGGAGTGGTATGATATATTTAATGCAATGAAGCAGAAGGGCCTTGAACCAAGAATACTCTACCCAGCAAGGTTATCACTTAAATTTGAAGGACGGATTAAACAATTTCCAGATAAGCAAAAGCTGAGATAATTTACCTTCCACAAGCCACCTCTACAGTGCATTTTGGAAGGACTCCTATAGATGGAAGTATTGCTGAGACTAAATAGATGTCAGCCAAGGGATAGACAAAAGGTACAGAATATGATTCATAACATATAAAGTATGGAAGAGGAAGAAAAGGAGGAAAGAAAAAAAGAATCTTTAGGTTGTGTTTGTAATAGCATAGGAAGTGAGTTAAATTAGACTGTTAGATAGTAAGGGAATTACCCTTGAACCTTTGGTAACCACAAATCTAAAGCCTGCAAGGGAAATAAGTAGATACCTATCGATAATCACCCTAAATGTAAATGGTCTGAATGCACCAATCAAAAGACGTAGAGTCACTGAATGGATAAAAAAACAAGACCCATCTATAAGCTGCCTACAAGAGACTCACTTCACCCAAAGACATACACAGACTGAAAGTAAAGGGCTGAAAAAGATATTTCGTGCAACTAATAGAATAAAGCAGGAGTTGCAGTACTTGTATCAGAAAAATGCACTTCAAAACAAAGAAAGTTACAAGAGACAAAGAAGGACATTACATAATGATAAAGGCGTCAGTCCAGCAAGAGGATATAACTATTATAAACATCTATGCACCCAACACAGGACCACCTACATATGTGAAACAAATACTAACAATGAAAGGGGGAAATAGAATAGAAAATCTGAAATCAAAAAACTACCTAAGAACAAAACCCCTATACCAGATGGTTTCACTGCTGAATTTTATGAAACAATTTGTGAAGACCTAATACCCATCCTCATTAAAGTTTTCCAAAAACTAGAAGAGTAGTGAATACTCCCAAACTCATTCTACGAGACCAATATGACTCTTAATACCAAAACCAGGCAACGATACCAAAAAAAAAAAAATTACAGACCAATACCCCTGATGAACATAGATGCAAAAATATTCAACAAAATACTAGCAAACTGAATTCAAAAATACATCAAAAAGATCATCCATTATGATCAAGGGGATTCATCCTAGGGATGCAAGGGTGGTACAACATTCAAAAATTCATCAACATCATCCACCACATCAACAAAAAGAAGAACAAAAACCACATCTCCGTAGATGCTGGAAAAGCATTTGACAAAATTCAGCATCCATTCATGATTAAAACTCACAACAAAATGGGCATAGAGGGCAAGTACCTCAGCATAATAAAGGCCATATAAGACAAACCTATAGTTAATGTTACACTTAACAGCAAGAAGCCAAAAGATCGGGAACAAGACAAGGATGCCTACTCTCCCCACTTTTATTCAATATAGTTCTAGAGGTCCTAGCCTCAGAAATCAGACAAAACAATACAAAAAAAGGCATCCAGATTGGTAAGGAAGAAGTAAAACTGTCCCTGTTTGCAGATGACATGATATTGTACATAAAATACCCTCAAGAATACACTCCAAAACTACTGGATCTAATATGTGAATTCAGTAAACTTCCAGGATACAAAATTAATACACATTAATCTGTTGCATTTCCATACACGAATAGTGAACTAGCAGAAAGAGAAATCAGGAAAACAATTCAATTCACCACTGCATCCAAAAGAATAAAATACCTAGGAAAAGCCTAACCAAGGAACTGAAAGACCTATACTCTGAAAACTACAAGACACTCCTAAGAGAAATTAAAGAGGACACTAACAAATGGAAATGCAACCCATGCTCTTGGCTAAGAAGAATAAATACTGTCAAAATGGCTATACTACCTAAAGCAATCTATAGATTCAATGCAATCCCTATCAAAATACCAAGAACTTTCTTCAATGAACTGGAACAAATAACTCTAAAATTCATATGGAACCACAAACGACCCTGAATAGCCAAAGCAATCCTGAGAAGGAGTAATAAAACAGGGGGAATTATGCTCCCTGACTTCAAGCTCTACTACAAAGCCACAGTAATCAAGACAATATGGTATTGGCACAAAAACAGACCCACAGACGAGTGGAACAGAATAGAAAATCCAAACATTAACCCAAACATATACAGTCAATTAATATTTGATAAAGGAGCCTTGGATATACAATGGGGAGATGACAGCCTCTTCAGCAGCTGGTGTTGGAAAAACTGGACAGCTACATGTAAGAGAATGAAACTGGACTACTGTCTAACCCCATACACAAAGGTAAACTCAAGGTGGATCAAAGACCTGAATGTAAGTCATGAAACCATAAAACTCTTAGAAAAAAACATAGGCAAAAATTTCTTGGACATAAACATGAGCGACTTCTTTATGAACATATCTCCCCGAGCAAGGGAAACAAAAGCAAAAATGAACAAGTGGGACTATATCAAGCTGAAAAGCTTCTGTACAGCAAAGGACATCATCAGTAGAACAAAAAGACATCCTACAGTATGGGAGAATATATTCATAAATGACGTATCTGATAAGGGGTTGACATCCAAAATATATAAAGAGCTCATGCACCTCAACAAACATAAAGTAAATAATCCGATTAAGAAATAGGCAGAGGACATGAATAGACACTTCTCTAAAGAAGAAATTCAGATGGCCAACAGGCACATGAAAAGATGCTCCACATCACTTATCATGAGAGAAATGCAGATTAAAACCACAATGAGATATCACCTCACATTAGTGAGGATGGCCAACATCCAAAACACAAACAACAAATGTTGGTGAGGATGTGGAGAAAAGGGAACCCTCCTACACTGCTGGTGGGAATGCAAATTAGTACAACCATTGTGGAAAGCAGTATGGAGGTTCCGCAAAAAACTCAAAATACAAATACCATTTGACCCAGGAATCCTACTCCTAGGAATTTACCCTAAAAATGCAGCAGCCCAATTTGAGAAAGACATATGCCCCCCTATGTTTATCACAGCACTATTTACAATAGCCAAGAAATGGAAGCAACCTAAGTGTCCATCAGTAGATGAATGAATAAAGAAGAGGTGGTACATATACACAATGGAATATTATACAGCCATAAGAAGAAAACAAATCCTACCATTTGCAACAGCATGGATGGAGCTAGACAGTATTATGCTCAGTGAAATAAACCAAGCCAAAAAAGACAAGTATCAAATGATTTCACTCATATGTGGAGTATAAGAACAAAGAAAAAAACGGAAGGAACAAAACAGCAGCAGACTCACAGAACCCAAGAATGGAGTAATAGTTACCAAAGAGAAAGGGACTGTGGAGGATGGGTGGGAAGGGAGGTACAAGGGGGAAAAAGGGGCATTACGATTAGCAGATGTAATGTTGGGGGGCATGGGGAGAGCTGTACAACCCAGAGAAGACAAGTAGTGACTCTGTAGCATCTCACTACACTAATGGACAGTGACTGTAATGGGGTTTGTTGGGGGGGACCTGATGAAGGGGGTAGTTTAATCACCATAATATTGCAAATGTAATTGTAGATTAATGATACCAAAATACATTAAAAAAAAAGTCATTGTACATGTGCACAATGGAGTACTATGCAGTCATTAAAAAGTGTATTGTACAGTTGTATTTTATGACAATGCTGTTCGCCATTGGTGAGAAAAGATTATAGGACTGTTTCTATTAGCAGGCTCTACAGTAGAGATTTTGATGTTGATAGAAATGTCTGTATCTGCACTGCCTAATAGCCACATACAACTTTGGTGTGCTTTAAATGTGGCTAGTATAACTGAAAAAATGAGTTTTTATTTTTATTTACTTTAATTATTTCTAATAAAACACATGCGGCTATTAGTTGCCAAAAAAAAGAAAAGATGCTCCACATCGCTAATCATCAAAGAAATGCAAATTCAAACCACAATGAGATATCACCTCACACCAGTTAGGATGGCTGCCTTCCAAAAGACAAACAACAAATGTTGGCGAGGATGTGGAGAAAGGGGAACTCCTACTCTGGTGGGAATGTAAATTAGTTCAACCATTGTGGAAAGCAGTGTGGAGGTTCCTCAAAAAACTCAAAATAGAAATACCATTTGACCCAGGAATTCCACTCCTAGGAATTTACCCTAAGAATGCAGCAGCCCAGGTTGAAAAAGACATGTCCACCCCTATGTTAATTGTAGCACTATTTACAATAGCCAAGAAATGGAAGCAACCTAAGTGTCCATCAGTAGATGAATGGATAAAGAAGAGGTGGTATATATACCCAATGTAATATTAATCAGCCATAAGAAGAAAACAAATCCTACCATTTTCAACAATATGGATGGAGCTAGAGGGTATTATGCTCAGTGAAATAAGCCAGGTGGAGAAAGACAAGTATCAAATGATTTCACTTATCTGTGGAATATAAGAACAAAGAAAAAACTGAAGGAACAAAACTGCAGCAGACTCACAGAACCCAAGAACGGACTAGTAGTTACCAAAGGGAAAGGAACTGGGGAAGGTGGGTGGGAAGGGAGGGATATGGGGGAAAAGGGGGTATTACGATTAGCACACATAATGTAGTGGGGGAAGGGGTCTAAGGGGAAGGCAGTATAACACAGAGAAGACCAGTAGTGATTATGCTCATGGACAGTGACTGTAATGGGCTATGTGGTGGGAACTTGATAATAGGGGGAGTCTAGTAACCATAATATTGCTCATGTAATTATACCTTAATAATAGCAATAGAAAAATTGGCAAAAAAAAAGAAAAAGAAATTTGAAAATAGTGGTTTTAGTGACATAAAACATATACATTGGTTACAAAATAAAAAATAAAAGCAATGTTGCTATGATTTGAGACTTTGTCCTCTTTCATATTTCTCCAGAAATTTAGATTATTTAGAAGTAAATGTTCTCAAGCTATGAATATACATGAGGTCATGAAATAGAATGTATGTTATAGAGGGTTACTTGGGAAACTGCAAATATTTCTAGCCCAGTGGTGGATGAACTTCAGGATCAATGATCTTCACTCTTTAAGGAAAGAAATAGCACATGTCAATGATCAGTGATGCAATAATACAGGTGTGAAGGTCTCTTGAGAACCTAGTTGAATACAGTAGGGATTAGCTGTAAAATTTCTCTCACTGCATAATAGTAATTGCCTGCAGGGGCATTCATGCACTGTCAGGACAGAGTGTATAATCCACAGAACATAGATCGAGGTTTACCCTGTTGCAAAGACATTGACAAATGTGGAAAGCAAGGACAAAGAGTTTCTGAAATAGGCCTCTTTAGAAAGAGAGCAAACACAGGGTACATGGATGAAATGGAAGCAAAAATCTTTGAATTGAGCCAATGATATCCTTTTCTTTGTTTACCTTCAAGCTTCTGTACTTGGCAGAGTCATCATGTACTGGTTCCTTCCTCTTGATTCCATGCCATAAGAAGATAAACAGTGCAATTGGGTTAATAATGAATGTGAATAAGGGAACTCTAGAACAGAAGAAAAGCATTTGTTGCGTAAATGGTTATGTGAAAGTGCCAGTGTGCCAATGAAATAAAATTTGTGTTAACAATAAAATATTTACTAAAACGTGGACCACTTATGAATGGCCCCTATCCAAAAGATGAGACAAACAAGTGTTGGTGAGGATATGGAATAAAGGGAACCTTCCTACACTATTGGTGGGAATGCATATTGGTGCAGGTACTATGGAAATCAGTGTGGAGGTTCCTTAAAATTTGAAAATAGAAATACCATACAAACCAGAAATTCAACTTCTGGGAATATACCTGAAGAAAACAAAATCCCTAATTCAAAAATATATACATACCCCTATGTTTATCACTGCTTTATTTACAATAACCAAGATATGGAAACAGCCTAAATGTCCATCAAATAGGTAAAAGGATAAAGATGTGGTACAGAAATGCAATGGAATATAATTCACCCATAAAAAGAAAGAAATCTTGCTATTTGCAACAACATGGATGGACCTAGAGAGTATCATGCTAAGTGAAATAACCAAGATGGAAAAAAAATACCATATTATTTCACTTATTTGTGGGATCTAAAAACAAAGCAAGACAAAACAAAAAAACAAAACAACAATAGACTCATAGACACAAGGAAGTAATTTGTGGTTACCATGAAGAGGGGTTGGTTTAAGTGAATGAAGTAGGTGAAGGGGATAAAAAGGCACAAAATCTCAATCAGGATGTGTTAGTCTCAGAGATGAAGGTACAGCATAGACAATATAGTTAATAATTCCGTGTTGACAGATAGTAACTGCACTAGAAAGTAAAATAAATAAAAATTGGACACTTAATGAAATTAATCACTTCTCAATCATTTTTCCTCTCACTTAACATTCAAATATAAATATATCTTCACTTTCCAAATAATTTATGTATAGGTCATTCTCTCTCTGATTTGGACAAACTGTAGAAATAGGGAGGAAAAAAAAGTATACCAACAGAAAACAATGAAATTTAAAATACCTGAAAAAATTTGGAATATATTGATATTTGTTCAAATGGTCTCAGAGAACAGATTATACCACATACAGATTTTGGCGAATGAAGAACTGATATGAGACCAGCTAAACATTGAAGTAGAAAAACTATTATAAATAAAGATGTATTTTCAAAAGAAGATAGTTTGACTATGAAAAAATTAAGGGAATTCACTGATAAATGCTGAAATAATTTTGCAATATTGATCAAACTGATATCAATTTATAAATACCAATTATACAAATTTACCATTTTATTATTATAAGAAATCTTGTCAAAGAAACACTGCCCCCCAAAATCTGTTCTTAGTTTATTGTTTATACTAAAGAGAAGTGCCTAGTTACAATTTTTACTAAAACATAAATGCCTTAATTCATACTTGTTGAGTTTTCTTAACCTGAAGTCCCAATAATTTTTAAATATTGTTATACGTGCTTGTTATCCACCCTTTCTTTTCTTTTGGCTGACTTTTTTTTAGGTCACCTAGGATTCTCTTTGTGGTGTTTATTCTGATATCAATTACCAGACAATAAGGAACTATGTGTGTGTGTGTGTGTGTGTGTGTAAAATTTCACTGGACAGGACCTAATTACATTTGATGTAGTTTTTTTTAATATTTATTTGGAATGGGAGCCTGGGGTAGGGGTATTCATTTATACATATTTATCTTCCTTGTGTTTAAAAAAAACTAACATCATTTGGCAGCTTGTTAGGAACGCGGAACATCAGGAGCCACCCCAGACCTTCAAATTCAGATTTCCACTTGAACCATATCCTTAAATGGTTCATGAGTGCACTTAAATTCTAAGACACTGTAGACCAGTAGTTCTTAGCCTGCTGGCATGAAAGGCAAATCAGAATCCTTGTTAGTAGCTAGGCTACTAATTTTTATAAGCTCCCCAATAATTTTTATATGCTCCTAAGGTGATTCTGAAATATAGCTAGGGTGTAAATCCACTGCAAGTAAACCCTCAATGGGCAAAACCATGGGTTAGTTAGTTTTCCAGTTTTCTCATGTGCCCAATATAATGTCTTGGCATATATTAATGGGTCTTTGTCAGACCCAGAATGGCATTTCCTATACTCCAAAAATACAATTTTATATAACATGAATTACAACTGGTCAACTGTATTTTGGGATTTCAATTCTGAAATGCCTTCTTCAGTTATGTTCTAAGGCAGATGCTATAATGGAAACATAAACCCCAGTGACCATGAATAAAGCACACTGACCTTGAGTTAAAGCTTACAGTGGCCTTTTCTTTATGAAAATAATAGCTTTTGTCACTCACCTTATGAGATGAAATCAAATAAATAACCACAAATTCTGTAAATATAAACCACACTTTATATAAGAACAATACTACTACCTCATCCATATTATTCCATGTAACAAAGTATATTCTTATAATTGAAAATAGAAACTAAAATCTACAGAACTATATATTTGAAGGGGTCAATGCTAGGTTCTCTTTGTCCTAAATTCATATGTGCTCCTCATTCTTTAGAATACGTCCAACATGCACAATAAAAGTCACATGTGGTTCTTTGTTTCTTTGTACCAATTTTAACCTAAGTTGAAATAAAATATTAATATTTGTGATTTTAAAAAATCACTTATGAAAAGAAAAATGCAATCTATTTTAATTTAATTAATTATTCTCACAGAAAAGTGCTCAGGATAAAATTAGCCAGCTCTAGGTTGTCACTATACTATATAAATACAAATGAATTCACATCATCTTTATAATAATCACTGCTAGCTATTTTTAAGTATTCATACATATAGATAGCATGGACTTAAAACAAATGTTCATAAAAATATCTGGTGTAATTTTTCCCAAACATCTCTCCTCCCTAAAATTGTAGAAAATAGTTAATGCAGTAATACCTAGTACTGCCTCTGACATGATTTATGCTTCGGAATCATAAAAAATTGTACCTAGTCAACTGAATTTTAAGCAGCTAAATGCTAGGCAGAAAATTTTATCCCACTTAGGAATAAGTTCACAGTGACAGAATATATTTCCCTTGTGAATCCAGACATTGTCAGTGAGGAAAGGCTTTTAGTTGCTCCCAGTCTGAGCTTGAATCTCTACAGAAAAAAAAGCACTTACTAAAACTATTATCTGAGTCACTTAAGATATATGGTCCTGACTACCACTATTTTCTCTGTTTTTCACTTCAAATATGAACAAATGAGAGCTATTCCTCTTTCAGAAAATCTGGGAATGTTTCTTAAAAGTGAGAAGAGCTGAAAGAGAAAGAAAATCAATGATCACTCAATTTTTGTTGGGGGAGGGGATTATTTATTCTGTTATGATCTCACTTAAAATAAGTAAAAAATATTCTCCATACTGTAAATTCTATAAGGAAATCCTAAAATATAATAGATGTCAGAGAATGAACACATTTCATTTGTGTTTCTTTCCGGATACACACTTTTCCAGTGGTTTATGGAGAAAACTGATCTTCCATGGAGTAGACCCAAAATGCCTGAAACAAAATGGATACTTATGGACAAACCTTTTAGGGCTACAGATTCATCATTTTGCTTTCTTTCTCTGAGACACTCAAGAGAGTTTTGTGATTTAATAGCTGGGGAGTAATTTATTTATTGCTGACAGGTGGGCTCTGAACAAGGAACTAGCACAAATAACAATGTGGAATGGCACTAAATAAAGATTACCAATAAAATTACTAAATAAAGATGCCTCCCCTCATATTTGGGGCTGATTTGAATTAGTATTTTATATCAGATTATCGTGCCAATCACACTGAGTTTCAAAATATTCCTAAAGATCCTTATATCATTTGACTCTCAAAAAAGACAAAGAGAAAATTTATTAGGTTACTTAGATTTAAAACTGTGATAGCTGGTAAGAGGTAATAAAAGACTTTGTTGGAAGATTAGAAAATATCAAGAATATTGATACGATTATAGCACCATGTGGGTTTACCCCAAATAAAGCCTAAATAAATGCAGGTAAGGGCATTAACATAAGACATAACATAAACACACAGTTAACATTTTTTCCTGACTGGACCACATTTGGGCACACCTTAATACAATGTCTTTGCACTTTGGTGAACACGTTAAAAATTAAAAGTAACCTGTATAACAAGGTCAAGGCTTGATTCTGGGATGACCCTGTATAACTCCAGGGGAAAATATGTTCCCAGCGCAGGGAAAATTACCTTTGAAACCGAAGTCAGTCAAAAGGAGAAATCAAGTGGGAGAAACCCATTTATTGCTTACAAGCAGTCGTCCACTTCCGCTTGCCCATGTCTCGCACAACCCAGCTGCAAAAAGGGAACCCACCCAACCTCTCCTGTCCAGATATGCCCTATCTCCCCTTCGCAACTACCTACTGATATGGAGATAGAGTACTTCCCTTGGAAATACCTATTGATATGGAGATGCACTAAGGCCAGGCAAGAGATTCTGGAAATATTGCAATTTTACCCACACCCTGAAATCATTTTGGCAGGAGGCCCTAAACCAAGATATCTGTTGTATAAAGATATCAGGCAAGAGCATATTTCACACATTATTTAATTTTGAGAAACATTGTATTGGTTCAGTTTCTCCTACATTAAATTAATTTTTTTAACTTTACTGATGAATGTAATTGACAAAAAAATATTGTATATACTTAAAGTGCCCAATGTGGTGATTTGATATAAATATACTACAGGGCATTTTGAATTTCAGATTCATGAGCTTGAAGACAAGTAGAAAATACTTGCAGTTGAATTCTGGTATCATATGTACTTGTGCAGTTAAATAACTCTGATTTCATTTCCATTCTTCATTTACACATTTGTAACCTTAAACCAAACTTATGATCTTTATTTCCCTCAATTACTATGTCACAAGTCCTTTTTCCACCATATTATTAAATATTTTTATAAGACATCAGTTTATGGTCACATACAACCTAATTGTATACTTCTTGCCCTTTCATATTTAATTGAACCCTTATTGTTGGGCATGTAGTTTATTTTTTTCTCACTATTTAAAAATGTTACAGTAAAAATTGAATTGGCATCTTTAAATACATATTATGCAATTTTCTTAGGGTAAATTTCTAGAAGTGACATTATAGGACCAATGGATATGGATATGGTACTTTTTTTTTTAAGCAGAGGCAATTTTTTCATAAAATATGCATAAATATAAATTTAAGTACTTTGGCCCTCATTGCTCCCTATGGACAATTTCTTAATGATTCAATGAATTGACCAAGATACTATATGTATCTATTCATTATCCTAGGTATATTTCGATATATAGAGTATCTATGTCCTTCCTTATTCTTTTCTTCTCTCCTTCCCTCCTTTATCACTTTCCTTTTTTAGTTCTTTACATTTTTACTTTCATAGTACAGATGTTCCTTGACTTATGATGGGGTTGTCTCAGTAAACCCATCTTAAATTGAAAATATGACATTAAGCCGAAAATGCATTTAATACACCTAACCGATGGAGAGTCATACCTTAACTTAGCCTATCTTAAGTGTGCTCAGAACACTTACATTAGCCTTCATTGGGCAAAGTCATCTAACACAAAGCCTATTTTGTAATAAGGTGCTGAATATCTCATGTAATTTACTGAATTCTGTACTGAAAGTGAAAAACAGAATGGTTGTATGGGCCAGGATGGTTGTGAGTATATCAGGTGTTGGCCCTCGTGATGGTGTGGCCGACTGGGAGCTGCAGCTCCCTGCTCCTGCCTGACATCATGAGAGTGTGTCATACTATGTATTGCTAGTCTGGGAAAAGATCAAAATTCAAAATTCGGAATAAGTTTTCTAAGGAATGTTTATCACTTTTGCACCATTGTAAAGTCAAAAAAAAAGTTGAGCCTATTTTGTAATGTTTATTGAATATCTGCAATATTTGCAATTATTTAGATTACAAAAATGAATAATACCTGCCTTCAAATTGGTACTTGTCTGATATGTGAAAAAAGTAGTCATATGGACTGAATGTTTGTGTCTCCCCAAAATTCATATGCTTAAATTCTAACCCCCAATGTGGTGGTGTTAGGAGGTGGAGACTTTGCCAGGGAAGTAGGTCATAAGGAGAAGCCCTCATTAATAGGATTATGCCCTTATAAAAAAGACCCTGGAGGGCTTTCTAGCTCTCTTTCTACCATGTGTGTGTGCAATGAGAAAATAGCCATCAACAACCCAAAGAGGACGCTTACCAGAACCTGACCATCGTGGCACCCTGAACTTGGACTTCAGCCTTCAGAACTGTGAGAAGTAAATTTCTGTTGTTTGTAAGCCACCCAGTCTTTGGCATTCTGTTGTAGTAACCTGAATTCAGACAAATAGATGATATAGATGTACCAATAGCTATAATACAGGTAGAAAGTAGTAAGTGCCTTAGAAAAGGATACATCCTCCTATTATCCATCCTAAGAATGCTTGTTTTAGTTTAATAATGGGTTCAAGAAAGCATGACAGTTTTAGTGAAAGCCCCATCAGATATTCAGTATCACTAAGAAATGATTTTCGATTTCTAACAGTTAGTTCCCATCGACTTAGTGAGGCCATCTCTGATGAGCACACTGCCCTTATTCCTCACCTCGGCAGTCAGCATTGCCACTTTTATAAGAACACCGTGACTTCCACCAGAGACTTAGAATCCATTTAAAAAGCTTAATGAGACAAGATCACTGTTTCAGGCCTATTTCATACTGACCATGTTATCAAATATAATTCTCTCTGGAGTTAAAAACAAAAGAATGGAGATACTTTTCTGAGACAGTGTATATTTTCAGGAAGCACATATCTATGAGAACTAATGTAGCTTAGCCCAATATTGCGCAATTAAATAAAAGCAATAATTATGCTAGTTTGCATATTCAAATTCTACATTTATTAATATTTGTGTATTAATTATTTTCTTGCTAAACAAAAACATTTAGGTATTGGAACTGAACAAAGGTAAGTAATGAGAAAGACATATTTACTATGCTCATGAATGTCCAAGGGACATTAAATAACTCAAATAAATAATTTTAAATAAAATTATGATAAAGTTCTATTTTTAAAAGTTCAATATATATGATAAAATAGCAAAACATGAAATAGCTTAAAAAATTCTAAAAGTAAATGAATAAACAAATAAACAATAAACTACATATTCCCCCCCAAATTGATTTCCCTGTTGTACCAGAGCAGCATTCTCTTTTTTAATTCTTCAAGGTTGTACAATTATGTTAACAATGGAAGCATCTACTTTACAATATAACCCCACAGTTAGCCACAATTTCTGATAAATAACAAAAGCCTAATACATATTTGTGATACAAAATTGAATGTGTTCGATGTTTCCAAAACGAATTTTGGTTGTTGATAGGATTCTTTTGATCACCTATATTTGAAGATAAAACTGAAATAACAGAAGTTGCTTTGAAGAACCATTGATCCTTACCGGTCTTATTCTCAGGGCCAGGATTACCTGGCAGTCACGAGATACAGGGCCAACCTAAATATGAAGGACTCAGTACCAGGGACTCAGGAGAGGTCTATGAAGATCAGGCAATCACAGAGTGCTGAGAGGTCCAAGCTATAGCAGCAATAAAATGATCATTCCCATGTTTTGTAGTAAAGGCTTAAATAAATAATAACGCAAGGCTGGAAACTACAATTTAGAAAGTGATTGGAAACTGGGAACTCAAAACACGATTATGGACTATTTTGTTTTATGTTGTAAATTATGGTTTAAATACAAATATGACTTTATGTATAGAAGTGTTTATGGCAGGTACTTATCACATGATTTAAACAAAGTAAAGATTTAGGTCATATTTAACAAAAGAATATACAAATGGGATTGGGGGGGTCTAAATTGACATTATGAGTGGTTTGATCCATCTCACAGAGGTAAACATGCCAGTTTGAAGAAGTCAAGCAGTATTGAATATTATACTTTCTTTTATAGAAATACACTTTCCTGCCCATATGTTAGCACAGTCTCATTAATCATAATTCTTTGTTTGCATCCCCACTGTTTTGAACTAGTTTCATTTTCAGTTTTTGTTAATTATCAAATTCCTGAATGATTGCCTTGAACTTCTGCTCATCTACTTTTTTTGTATAGTCTAGTATTTCTGTTCTTTCGGTTTGATCTACTTATTTCTGGTATTGTTGTGTTCTGTCTCTTGAAATTCAATCTAATAATTTTCTGGGTCTTGGTTCTTGTTTGCCATTGGTAGATTGATCACTTAGCTCTATGTTTTCACCTCTCCCTTGACTGTTGGCATCTAATGACTGTCTATGTTTTGGCTCACTTTATTTCCTTCTTTTCTTCATTTGCAACTTGTCCATAAACACCAAATTATTCTTTGAACAATTGTATTTTGTGATTACAGTTGGTACATATATGTAATGCATTGTTGTCATAATTCCTAGTGCTGTTTGGCGCTTTGAAGTGATTATGCAACAAGATGAGCCCTGATGCTGAGGAAGGAGATGATTCAGAAGAGGAAGAAAACAAACGAATGCAGAAGGCACCAAGTAAGGAAACTTCCAAACAGGAAGGAAAAAAAATTAAGATATTTTAGGGGAGGCGATTTTCTAAATTGCCACCCTTCATACCTTTTTAAAAACAAAGAACAAGTAAGTTTTAATAGTTTGCTGAAATTCTTTAAAGTGCCTAGGGAAACAGAAATTGAATAAGTAGCGTATGAGCAGATGCTTACTTCAAAAAGCTTATCATAAATAAAGAATGCTACCACATTTTTATCATCGTGAACATTTCTCTATTTCTAATGACACTGACTTTACGTATGGTTATGGACCCAAACACCATGACAGCCATCTCATTAATGCAAGGATCAGATATCACTGTTATAGGCCACTAGAAAGCATGAGACCATTACCAGCTGTGCTTCTCTCTCTCTCTCTTTATGAGAAAATGTTTTGTGTAGAAGTTGTCTACCTAGAGAAAAGTGTCATAGAGCTGGGCAGCATCCACTAATTTCAAATAGAAAGTGTGTATTTCATAGATGATCCTGGAATATGTCCATACTAATTCTTTATATTATTTCCAAAAGGGAAGACAAACATAGGACCACTTTCATAATAGTTCAAATTCATTTAATGTCATGGAAAGAATTCTGTGCTATAGCCGCATTATACAAAATCGATTGAATATAACTGGAGGAATTTGAATAAAATAATTATTTTCATATGTTGTCTTTATAAAAATAAATGCCCTGAGTTAGGGTCAGAGGTTAAAACTTTTACTAAAGTCCATGGAAACATTTAAAATGGAACTAGATGACAATGAATCACACAGCACTGAGCATTTGTGATTTGAAAATTGTGATTCGAAGTATAATTTCCCATTAAGTAAAGATGGGGCTTCTTGGAGAAATGATTTTAGCTGATACAAGATAAGTTTGGAATTCCGATATACTAGAAAATAAGGGACTAGCTTCCCTGCTAGATTAGAGCACTGCCTCAGAGCCAGTTGAGCAGTGAAGCAGCCTGTTATGTAGCTTGCTCTCTTTTAGAAGTATTTACCACTTTTCACCCAGATTTCAAAGGCAACAGATTTATCATATTTATATTCAAACCTTAGACCACCATGTTTTAGTATATTTTCTTCACTTTTGCATGTTTTTTAATGTATACATACATATTTTGAATATTCATACCATTTTGCCACTTGCATATCATGCAAATATTACATTAGTCTTATATAGTCTTTGAATGTTAAGATGTTTAATGGTCACATTGGATTCCATTACATGAATGCTTTTTTAAAATCAATCTCTAATTGCATATTGTCCTATTATAAATTAGGCTTAAAGAGCATTCTTGTCTCAGGATTGTCTACATCGCAGAGTCTACCATGGGCTTCGAAAGGATTACGCACTTTTCCTGTCAAACACATATTACATGATGCAGTTATTGCAACTTGAATTGCCTATTCCACCATTACATGCAGTTGGTTAAAATTTAAGATATTCTTGGAAATAATGAATTAAAATAGTCTCCAAAGATGCAATGTTACCCTGAGAGCCTGATCAGGCCCATGAGCATCATAACTGGGACCACCAATATTTCAGTAAGGTTAGAAAGAAAGGGGGTGATGTCAGGGAGGAGGGAAGAAGGGAAAGAATACAAGAACTGCTACTACTAAAGATGAAAAATAAACAGATGAGAGGGGTAAATAGGAGAAAATGGAAATAACCCGGGGCTAGAATGTGAGCCTGAGTCTGAATAAGGATAGGTCCAAGTTGCACAGGAAAATAAGAATTCCTAATTTAACTCTTACCCATTCCTTGAAGCCATGTTAAGCACATTTTACTTGTTATTTTTTAATAAGCAAACAGTGTATATTCATTTCATTCCACCTGTTGAAAGAGGAACTGTGTCTCCATTATCTAACAGAGAATAAGTGGTGTTCTATCTCAAAAATAATTGCATTAACTAAATCGGGAAACTTCTAATCCTGGCAAATGTTAACTCTGTAGTCTCCTAATAACTTTACTAATAAATGCTTGATGAAGCAATTCTCAAACCTTTTGGTCTCAGGACCCCTAGTTGTGGGATGTCTTTAAGAGGACATGACTGCTGGTTGACCGCAAACTGGCCTCAGGCGATCAGAGGCTCCTCACCTTCTGCCATGTCCTTGGAATGTATGTTCTGCCCACCATTCCCATGACCAATGCTGCTTTAAGGACACAGCCTGAAAGAGTAAGGTGTTGAGATCATCTGAACTGAATATGTGACTGAACCCAATTAAGGCCTCTTAATAAACTTCTAAGATTCTGGAGGGTGGGTGCAGAGATATACTCATCTTGGGGCCACCTCAGACAAGCCAAGTAAGTTCCCTTACTTGTTAAACAGCCATCCGCCAATCTGGACTGGTTTCCCTCTTTCTTTCATCTCTCCTTGACTTCTATGTGTGCGGTGTGCTTGAAATTTAACCCAGGGAACTCCCAAGGTTGCAAAGTAACACCACAGTAATTTAAAAATTACTGAGGACTCTAAGGAGAGGTTGTTCAAGTGGGTTATATCTATTAATATATATATTAGAAATGAAAATTGAGGAAATATTTACCTAAAAAATGACAAATTTATTGTGTGTTAGCTAGATAAATATTTTTAATAAAAAACAGCTTTTTCCCAACCACTTTAGTAAGAAAAATGGCATTATATTAAATGCTTTCAAATCTCTGAAATGACTGCCTTAAAAGAAGATAGTAGCCTTCTCATATCTGCTTCTATATTCAGTCTGTAGCAATACATTGGATGAGATGAAGCCCAGCCTTATACAATTAATTATTAGAGAGGTGAAAATCGTGGAAATGTGATAATTGCTTAGCACCACAGCAAAAGTCAACAATCTAAAACAATCAGTGCAACTCCATAAAATTGATGTCTTGAATTTTGCATGGATTTTATATTCATACATAATTTTTGTAGAATATTTTTTAACTTAATTGTTTTTTAATCAGACATTATTTGAGAAATATTGGCTCACTGAGTTAATACCTTCTAAATATTTGACATATTTCATTACACAGTAACAAAAAGTTGCATTTTTAATATAACAACCAATCTCATTGGTATTTAAGTATCTGGAAGCGTTAAACCCCCAAGGACTAATACAAGTTTTTCCAAATGATAGTTTTCACATAAAGGCCAAAATTTATCACTGACAAAAATATTGGCAGTTATTTTCCTTGAAGTTAACAGGCTCTGTGTTCATTGTTGAGAAAATGTGTGTCAAATACTCAAATCTGGTTTAAATGGACTTGTCTGTTAGCATGTTTTTTTCCAAGTAAAAATGTTTTTCCATGGAAAAGGCAGCTAGGTCAACTAGTAGCATAGGCATTTACCCAAGGGCTTTTCTTTGAATTATCTGTCACACTTCAATATACTGTATAAATACTTTAGGTGTATTTCTCATTTTGTCACACAAAATATTAAAAGGTATATACTCAAACATTGAGATTTAATAAAAGTAAGATTTTATAAAATTAATCATATTTATTGCATCTTTAAGTGAAGCTGAATTTTTTATTTTTTTACAGCAAGGTCATGGTGATGAAAAATATGATGATATTAGTATATTTTGGAGCCATTGCCTAGTTTTGGGCTAATTTACCAGCAGGTTATTTCACCAATCGTGCCGCAACATCAATGAAATTATCACAAAGTGAAAACAGCACAAAGAAAAAGTACTGTTATGTCATAATATTACTGTATAAATAACTTGGCATTGCAAACACCCTAAAATACATTGCAAGCCACCCTTTGAGGACTGATATCATGGTGAAATAAAATTCTAAAAATATAATAGTCCCCAATGGGAAATCACATGTGAAATGCCCTCAGTAGTCTTTAAGTAATGCTAATTTGATTTTTTTCCTATTCCTAACAAAATTCTGAACTATATTATTAGCAGAATAAGACTGAGGCAAGAACAGGTATGCCTTTGTTTTTCCCTACTGTGGAAAGTAGTACAAGACTGTTTTTAAGGGTCTGGATGCTGTGTTCAGATTTTTTCTTCAATTTCATCACAGCTATAAAACATACAACCCTGATGTTTAATAATAGGTATTTGTTAACTACTTATTAGCTAATAAATATGCATTGATCAATAACTACTAATGCTTATTCTATATTAGTATTTATGATTTTCAATTTATGAAGATGCATATACATGAATCAGTATGAAACATTTGAGTCTAGGTTATGTAACTTTCCAGCTGTGTGACTGGGGAATTTAGCCTACTTCTCAATACCTGTATATGTAAAATAAGCATTCTCTGAGCATTACCGTTGTAGAAGTATGATGAAATTTATACTAGATGCTCATCTCAGGCCCTAATTCGTGGGAATGTCTCAAATATTAGCCCACTATATTTAAGCCATTGGGTATCAGACTCTGTAATCCAGTTATTAATTTGCTTTTTCTTATTTCCTAAATGTTATCACTGAGAATTTTAAATCTGAGATACTTCATAGTAATATATACATGTGTTGTAGTTCAATATAAAAAGGGAAAAAAATGGAAGGAAGGAAGAAAAGAGGGGAGGAGAGGAAGGAAAGAGAAAGGAAGGAAGGAAAAAACCATCCTAAGATCAAACAGAATTTAATACAAGGATTTAGTTATAAAAGTGACAGAAGGGCTTAAAGAGCAAATGGGCTGCCCCAGGAAGCAGTAACTACAGAGAGCAGCTCTCTGTCTCTCTGATGGGAGGAAAATGAGAGAGGAGGTGGTCTTAAGACAAACACTTACTAGTGACACCGCTGGAGCTATACTCCTGTTGTGGGAAACTGTGTGATGTGTGCAGTGTGTAAAATACTTGCTTCATCTCACCCAGAAGTAAACTTGTTTTGACAGAGCATTTTTGCCCAGCATTGTCAAATTGTAGCTATGTCCTTATTAAGAAATAGAACAAATATATTTATGTGAAACTCATTTTTGAACTTGTTGTTTTTGAGGATTATTTTCTGAAAAAAGTAAGTATGTCTTTACCCAAAAAAGTAAGTAATATAAACATGCTGTTCATGTTTGAGAGAAAGTCTATTGCCTGATGTACTCCTAACCCCCAATTTTTAGAATGAAATAAAATGTAGCAATTTTAGCAAGAATACCCAGCTTGCCATAGATCGCTGAGCATTGATCTCCCTCCATATCCCTGGGAAACATTGAGCCATTTTGTTTATGGACCACACAGTCTGCTTTGAGGCAGCTGCAACTTCCTTGGGCCAATGGGAAGACACCTTGCGGGCAAAGATCAGAGACACCAACTGTGAATCAATGGTGGTGGCAATGGAGAGGGGCTTGTGGACCTGAATTAGGCAGTGCATATGTGTTACCTCTCCTCAGGTCTGCTAGGTCACTTCCTATTTACCCATTGGTGGAAATAGATGACAATGTTGCAATAACCAAGTATGTGTGGGTCATCTGCCTACTTTTTGACATCCCAGATCTTAGGTTTTGTTGTAGATTGCATGTCTGTCCCTGCCACCCCACTCACCCCTGTATTCATATGTTGAAACTTAATTCCCAGTATAAAGGTATTTGGATGTGGGGACTGTGGGAAGTGGTTAGGCCATGAGGGTAGAGCCCTTATGAATGGGATTAGTGCCATTATAAAAGAGACCCCAGACCTCAGACTCCTTTTCCCCTTCAGCCATGTGAGACCGCAGAGCACAGCTGTCCATCTGTTGACCAGGAGGCAGACTCTCACTGGACAACAAGTCTGCCTGTGCCTTGATCCTGGACTTCCCAGCCTGCAGAATTGTAAGTAATAAATTCATGTTGTTTGAAAGCCACCCAGTCTATCGTATTTTGTTTTAGCTGCCACATGGGATTAAGACAGGTTCCTATATTGACCTTGAGAAAATATTCAGAATAAGATGCCATGACACTGATGAAACCACCAGTGCTTCCGCCAGACGCCCCAAAGCCCACAGCTGGCACCTCCAGCACGGCCCCTAAGCCTCCTGCTGCTATGCTGGGTAGTCCACTCTTACCAAAACTGTCACTAAAACAGAGAAATAATAGAAAACATAATTTTCCCTCCACAACTTCAGTTTTCTGCCAGTGGCCCCTATTGGCAAAAAACAAAAACAAAAACAATGGGAGTCTTGGAAAGGGATAATGAGAAATTCTAGTCTCTGTAGCACAAAGGTGAAGCCAGCATGGGAGAAGTAGAACCGATGGGAAATAGCCAAATAAAAGGAAAAATGAAGAATAGCATCTATATATAGTGCAGTGCCATTTATCAGTATCTGTGACAGGCTCTCACCCCCACAAATTCTTTTCCTTTTACTGCAATGAGCAGGAGCTCTCTGAAGACTTTAGAAAACTGGAATAAAGAAAGAAAGAAAAACAAGCCAAGATCATAGTGAGAGACTCAACTTAGTCAACATGTATTTATTCGTTACATATTGTCAAGCACATGCTAAATGCCAGCCACTGTGCTGTATGTTGCTATGATAGACATAGGGATGAACAGAAGAGGCTGCTTGTCTTCCAAAAGTCAGAAACTGAGGCAAAGTGTGTTCACAAATAGCTATAATCTATAGCAGTATATAAAAAACTATGTAGGTAGTGAAAAGTATTTTGTGAGTAGAAGAATAGATAGAATTTTGATGAGTAGATATGAGGGCGAAGATATATGGTACAGTTTGAGCAAAGAGCAGAGTGGGAAAAATTCAAGGCTTATTTGACAAATAACCAGTGCATCAGTTTATTTTGTTTGCTCCAAATAGCTAAAGTAGTCTCCAACCAGTTAGCTGCCTTATCTTTTAGAAACATCAGTGTATCGTAGAATTGTTTTTCCAGGAACACCAAAATAAGTCTACAATGAATGCATTATAATTAGGAGATACTTCCTGTTTTTCCCTATTATCATTATTTCTCCTTAAGTATAAAGTTATTATAACTGAAATGGAAAATATCAAAATATTTTAATGTTTCCTAATGGCAAAAAAGTACATATTTTCTAATATATGATTTATCTAATTATTGCTAATGTTTCAAATCCAAACAAGCTCATTGTAGACAGTGTGGGGAATACCCTGTGCTATTTCTTTTTCTCCAATTTACTGCTAATTTATTGTAATTATTATAAATTTATAATAAAAATATTTTTATTTAATAATCGATGGTATCTCTGAATAATTCCTTAGAATAAAACTCCAGGAGTAGAGAAGCTGCACTATAGAGAAAAACATATTTAAGTTTTATGTTGTAGATTGCCAAATCAATTTACACTTCTACCAACAATGATGGTCGTTTTGTGCTGGACTTGGTTTTCATTATTTTGTTGAAAATATAAACATATATTTCTATAAGCAGTATTTTGCCTAAGTTCAGGTTTGGTATACTTATGATATTCATCAAGTGATAGGGAAGATTTTTCCACTGGAACAGTCTATATGGCATAGAAATGAATAACAGAAAGAAATGGTGAAACTGGCAAAGCTACCTGGTTCTGGAGACACTTTATGGGGATAATTGCTTTTGTTTGGATTTGGTTTTGATTTTGAAAGATACTTTTCTATTTCTTCCCCTCTCACCCCCAGTTTGATTGAGTTAGGATTGACAAATAAAAATTGTATATATTTAGGTTGTTCAACCCATATTTTAATATATACATGTAACATGAAATAATTATGCCAGCTAAGCTAATTAATACATCCACCACATCCCATAGTTATACTTTTTCCTTTTTTATTTTTATTTTTGGCAGAACACTTATGATCTACTCTCCCAGCAAATTTCAAGCAGAAAGACATTGTAATTAACTATAGACACTACATTGTACGTTAGGTCTCCAGAACCTGTTCATCTTGTAACTCAGTTTGCACCCTTTGACTGATATCTGCCTTTCCCCACCCCACTGTCCAGCCCCTGGTAATCACCATTCAACTATCTGTTATTATGAGTTTGACTTTTCTTTTCTTCTTAGCTTCCACATATAAGATCGTGCAGTATTTGTCTTTCTGTGTCTGGCTTATTTCGCCTAGCATAATGTACTCCAGGTTCATCTGTGTTGTCACAAATGGCGGGATTCCCTTCTTTCTCATGGCTGAATAATATTTCAGTATTTATCTATATATTTAATATGTATATATGTTACAAACATATTGTTATATTGTTGATGTACATTTAGGTTGTTTCTGTATTTTGGCTACTGTGAATAATGCTGCAATGAAAATGGAAGTGTAGACATCTCTTTGAGATAGTGCTTCTATTTCCTTCAGACCTGTACCCAGAAGTGAGACAAATGGATCTCATGGTAGTTCTATTTTTAATATTTTGAAGAATTCCCACACTGTTTTACATAGTGGTTGTAGCAATTTCATTCCCAGCAACAGTACCCAAGGGTTCCCTTTTCTCCACATCCTCATGAAGCCTAGTTATCTTTTGACTTTTTGATGGTAGCCATCCTAATAGGTGTGAGATGATGTCTCCTTGTGGTTTGATTTGCATTTCCCTGAAGATTAGTGATGTTGAGCATCTTTTCATGTATCTCTTGACCATTTTTATTTTTTATTTTATTTTTTATTTTTTCTATTAATATACAATTACATGAGCAACATTATGGTTACTAGATTCCTCCTATTATCAAGTCCCCACCACATACCCAGTTACAGTCACTGTCCATCAGCATAGTAAGATGTTATAGAATCACTATTAGTCTTCTCTGTGTTATACTGCCTTCCGCATATCCCCCCGCCCCCACTACATTATGTGTGCTAATTGTAATATCCACTATTCCCCCTTATCCCTCACTTCCCACCCATCTTCCCCAGTCCCTTTCCCTTTGGTAACTGTTAGTCCATTCTTGGGTTCTGTGAGTCTGCTGCTGTTTTGTTCCTTCGGTTTTTTCTTTGTTCTTATATTCCACAGATGAGTGAAATCATTTGGTACTTGTCTTTCTCCGCCTGGCTTATTTCACGGAGCATAATACCCTCTCGCTCCATCCATGTTGTTGCAAATGGTAGGATTTGTTTTCTTCTTATGGCTGGATAATATTCCATTTGTACCCATCATCTTTATCCATTCATCTACTGATGGACACTTAGGTTGCTTCCATTTTTTTGGCTATTGTAAATAGTGCTGCGATAAACATAGGGGTGCATATGTCTTTTCCAAACTGCACTGCTGCATTCTTAGGGTAAATTCCAAGGAGTGGAATTCCTGGGTCAAATGGTATTTCTATTTTGAGTTTTTTGAGGAACCTCCATACTGCTTTCCACAATGGTTGAACTAATTTACATTCCCACCAGCAGTGTAAGAGGGTTCCCCTTTCTCCACATCCTCACCAACATTTGTTGTTGTTTGTGTTTTGGAAGGTGGCCATCCTAACTGGTGTGAGGTGATATCTCATTGTGGTTTTAATTTGCATTTCTCTGATGATTAGCGATGTGGAGCATCTTTTCATGTTTCTCTTGGCCATCTGAATTTCTTCTTTAAAGGAGTGTCTGTTCAGCAGCTCTGCCCATTTTTTAATTGGCTTATTTGCTTTTTGTTCGTTGAGGTGTGTGAGCTCTTTATATAATTTGGATATTAACTCCTTATCGGATATGTCATTTATGAATATATTCTCCCATCCATACGATGTCTTTTTGTTCTGTTGATGGTGTCCTTTGCTGTACAGAAGTTTTTTGTTTGATATAGTCTCACTTGTTCATTTTTGCTTTTGCTTCCCTTGTCTCTTGGCCATTTTTACTTGGGTTATTTGTGCTTTTGTTTTTGGTTTTTGCTGTTGAGTTTTACAAGTGCCTCATATATCATGGATATTAATCCCTCATCACATATATGATTTGCAAATATTTTCTTCTATTCTGTATTTTGCCTTTTCATTTTGTTGTGCAGAAACTTTTTAGCTTGATGTAGTTGCACTTGTTTATTTTATTCATCATTGTTATTTTTCCTTATATAAAAATGAAATCAATTAGAGCTATTCATCTGTATTTTTCATTGAATACTGCTTTAGCAACCTCTCCAAGATTTGAGATGTGTTGTGGACATAGTTTCTCTTCCCTATTAAATAGTGTATTATCATTGCCCTAATTTCCTTTTTGACCCCCACATTTTTGTGGTTACAGTTGCTTTGCTTTAATTTATGTGTAGCGAGAGTCAATCACCTCTCAATGAGCCTGAGTAGTAAGGATACTGTGTGGATTAAAAATGGCTTCAAATTCTTCGGTATTTCTCCCATGGATATACAGAATTTAACTCATTTTCCTTTGAACCTGAGATAGCTTTAATGACTTTCTTGACTTCTCAGGAAGCGGTCTAAGTGATTCTAGGTGATTTTCAGTGCTAATGCAGAAAAAGCCTTATTGCTTCTGCCTTAGCCTCTTAGCACACCCATTTTCTGGATGCTTCGTCTTGGAATCCCCACTTTGAACAAGGATTCCAGGCTGTAAGGAGCCCAAACCACAAATGATGAGGTCATATATAGCTGCTCTGAAGAAAAAGCATATAAGTGAGCTTATGTATCTTAGCTTTTGCTTCAGAACATCTTCATTTATTTATCTTCATGGATGTATGTATGCATGTATTTTATTTTTCATTATGACTAAGAAAGAATATTAGATTTGTACAGAATTATTGTTGACAGTATTTTTCCTCAAAATTCTCTAGACATCACTCCCTTTTCTGAAGGCATTTAAAGTTATTGAATATGCTAATCTCAACCTAATTTTTGTACTTTTGCATGCTAATTTTTTTTACTTGTAAAAATTCCTGAATCCCTATGGAATTAATCTTTACCATGAGATTTTTAAATGTCACTTCATTATGTGTTCCTTTCAATTAATTATTTTTACTGCTTTATTTTCCTGGTTCATTTCTATCTTTATGGAGTTTTATTCTAATACAGTTTAAAATTTTTTTTCCTCTGTCCTTATTGTTCTGGTTACTTTACAAATGTGTTTTTTTCCTTTTATTATACAACTTAACTAACTTACTTCAGCATCCTCACATGTAAATCATCATTCTTTATTCATGTCTGTCACTTACTATCAGGATCGGTGTATTTTATAAGTATTAGTAAAGGAGATTCTGAGCTGAAAATGTTACCACCATTTTAAAAAGGAACTCTGATATATTATGGGATGTATTTCATTTCAGTGGTCAGTGAAAGCATAGATTCTATTAGGTCAGGGTTTCCATCAGGTAGGAATGAATTAATAGACATCTCTTAAACCTCCCTCTGCAGAACCCAACTGTTCTTTGCCAGATATTCATTACAAATTCGGATAATAAGATTTCTCTTAGTGTGTTAGTGTGTCCATGCCCATTGATGTAGAAAACATTTATCTCTTTATAACTCTCTTACAAGTATTTCAATAGTACTAGGAGTCTAAAAAAGTTGACAAAGTTTTTTGTGGATAATAAAGCCACCATTCTGAGATTTTACTTGTTTGATTTTATCACAATCATTTTTTATCTAACTTTGGAAAAAGTGAAGGTTCTTATGGCCAGGATTCTCACATGGCCCTGGTTGGCTTGCTCACTACACACATGTGGGCAATACGTTGCTACTGACTCTATGATAAAGAGTTCTGCCCAGTGCCTGGGGCAACATGGTGGCATGGCTGCAGGGCTGCATGGCTGCAGGAGATTAGAGACTGGAGTGGTGGCAGCGCCAAGGACAGAGACTGAGACAGCTGCAGGGACAGAGTGGCCCAGAGGCAGAGACCAGCTTGCTGCATGTAGACTTGCTCTGAGTGGACGAGATTCTAGTGATTGACCTGCCAGTGTGGGAATAAAGTTGTTGAGTATAAACCCTTTCACCCCACACACATTCCATTGTCATATTTTGGTCTCATTGACTCCATAGTGAACTTGCCCAGAGGATGAAACCCGTTGGCAAGACACTAACATTTTTTGTTTACTTTTGCCATTTGCTCAAATATTCCTTGAAAAAGTCAAATAATATTAGTTAGGACTATTATTTTCTTTCATGCACTAATCAGTGAAAAAGGAAAAGAGCCAAATAGAAGATGGGAAAGAATTGTGGCTTTATTACATACAAAAATGGAAAACATTTCTCTGCAATCAGCTTCCAAATTCTTAGAAGCTATGTATGTGCACATTAAAATATGCCAGCTGTGTTATATTAGACCTCTTATAGTTTGTTTTATAAATAAAACTTTATTGTGTTTATATTTTCTAGGACAGACCCTACTTCCAATATTTTGTTCCACATGATCCTATTCAATGCACTCAAAAATGGCTGATCAAATGGTATTTTACCTCTCTGTCTCTCTCACACACACTCATACAATGGGAACTAACAATATTTCTACACAAATTCCCAAGGAGTTACTTTAAAAGAGATGAACTACTGTAAGAGAAATACTCAGATTCCTTTTTTTATATTAGTTAACTTTTGGAATTGGGAATTAGAGAGTAGAAAACAGTCAGATGTAGACATATGCTTGGCCTATAATATAATCATTCAGTTACTCATCTTATGTTTCCTTTTAAATTATTGAGATATTAAGAAATACTGTAGTTATTCATGGAAGCCTGAAGTTTATAATTATTCATGGAAGCCTACAGAGTGGCATCTATGTGTGGAAGGTAAAATAGACATTCCATTTTCTGAGAAAGCCACTAACACAAAGTTGATTAATTACATTCCACATAGATCTTTTAAATAGTAGCTCTCAATGTCTTAAATTTGAACTTTCAGTAAAGTTTACAGGTGATTCTGGCAAATGCCTGTGTGGTCCTTCTATGGATTGCTTTCTCTGTCTACACACCTTTGGCACTGGTACTGTCACCCTCTAGACGACCTGACTTGGAGAGACACTATAATCCACCTCAGTAGAACATTGAACAATCAGCGCCAGAAGACATTGCAATTACTGTCCAGTGGAAACTCCTTCACCTAGCTGGTTTAGTAATAAGTGCAGAGTGAGTGAGGGATGTACTTTAACAGTTAGCCCTTAATTTCTCTAAGTTAGGACTAAGAAAACAGAACATATGTGATCCCCCCGACTCCTTTATCAGCAGGCTCTGCCTGCTAAAACCAAACTACATGAAAGCCACCGACACTAAACAAATAACCACAAAAATTAACAACATGTCATATAATTTGCTTAAATGTTGTCTTGCCAATGGGTTTCAGCCCCTGGCAGGTTCACTATGGATTCAGTGTGACCATAGAAAATGACAGTAGAACGTTTTTGGGGTGAAAGAGTTATACCCAACTTTATTTCCTCAGTGGCAGGTCAATCACTAAAATCCCGTTCACTCAGAGTGAGTCTGCATGGAGCAAGCCAGTTTCTGCTCGGGGTCCCTCTGTCTGCACAGCCGTCCTCTGGGCCTCTGTCCTCGGTGCTGCCACCACTCCAGCCTCTGCTCTGCTCTCCTGAAGCCTTGCAGTCATGCCACTGTGTTGCACCCTGAGCACTGGGTGAAGCTCTTTATATAGAATCAACAGCAACGTATTGCCCACACGTGTGCAGTGAGCTAGTCAACCAGGGCCAGGTGAGAATCCTGGCCACAGGAACTCTTTTATCCACAAATGTCTTTGTTGTTCTATGTAAAATATGAATACCTCACATTTCAGTCTCTCATGTTTCCTCACATTTATAAAGCATCGGACAACCTGTTGGGTACAGAATATAGATTTTCTGGGGGCATGTCAAAAGTTAAAGCAGCAGAAAAACATTCTTAACAACTGCCTTCACTTATCAAACAGCAGAACCTTAGAAAGGTCCCTGGCACCTGAAATCATTTAATGTTTTTATGGCAGTGATAAAAATCACTTCAGGTGTTTTGCAGCAACAGCTTTGAAAGCAATAGAGTTCCAGTGTGGAGAAGATCCATCAAAAATAAATCAAACCTTGTTTCACTTGGTGCCAAAGGAAGTATGTGTAATGGAAAGCTATTAAACCCAAAGCCTGTGCCGGCATTGGCCCCAGCATGGGTCCCTCTTGCCTGAGTCTACCCCGCTCGATCACAGTCCCTCTCATTGCTGCTTCCTGGTCCTGTCGGAGAGGCACAGGCTGTGATTGCAGAAGGTCAGTGCTTTAAGGCATTGGGAGCTGTCCTACCCATACTGTTTTGCCACCACATTAAACACGCTCTCAGACAGAGAGAAAGAGAGGAAGTTACTTCAAATAGTTTCATAGAACTTGTAAGATTTGCCCCAACAATAATATCATTTTTTCATCATCAGGAAGTCTGTAATGTTTATCTAACTCTACTAATTTCTGACCTATTTAACCTAAGTCATCTCATTTCATATTCACAAAATCCTAGGTATGACCCTGTTGGAAAGGTATCCTTAATCTCATATTACAGACCAAATACCAAGGGTCATCGAAGTCAAGCGCTGTACAAAATTTACAGAACGAACAAAGGATGGAACTAGAATGCTATTCAGGATCTTCAGTTTCATTTCCTGCATTACTTCCATTCTGTTTCCCTACCTGTAAAGTGGTATTTTAAAACCTGTTATATATATATTTAAAATTTCCTTTAAATAGAAAATATTTCTATTTTTAAATTAAAAGAGAAATAATTTCTGTTTAAAAGTAAATTTCTTTCCTGAAAAGTGAATGTTGATATATACATTTTGAAAATACAGTATTATATAAAATTAGGCATACTGCGTGCCATAGCTCTTAAATGACATAAGAAGCAAAGCAAATACGAATATATGCAAAGAAAAATACAAAATTAAAATGGAGCTAAAGGTAACACGAAAGTTAAAGTTAACTTTTGTAAAGTTGACGGGAGTTGTCACTTATTTCTAGTAATCGGGGCTCGCAATGTGAACATGCTAGTAGCTTCGTCTGGGTTCTACATGCCTGAATCCATGTTTATCTCTGTAATGATTCGATTTTCCACCTTTCATCTCTGCTCGAACCACGTAAAACCTGGATTTCTACTTTATGCGGTACTGTGCCACCGCTTGGCCTTTAATTAGTCTTTGGACATCTGCCTCTTTGCCTGTCCTATTAGTCCCCGACAACCGAACTAGGTCTGCTTGGTCCCAATATGACTGTAAGTACAGATGACCATGTGATGTATATACATTCTAGTCCTACATCATACGAAATTCATATTTTTGGTAATTATAACTACAATAAAAGTACAAAAATAGAAAACAAATCTCGATGGTTCTTAGACTCCAGAAAATAAGTCAAGGAGTTATATCTGTCCACAGACCCCATTTTGGGAAAATACTACCATAAAGGAATGAGAAATTTAACAAAAGTGAAATTTCTGATAGCTGATTCTTACCAACTTTATTCAAATAATTATTTTATAACTGAATTAGAATTATCAATATAAATAATTTACTTGATGGTTTAGGCTTATGATTGTGAACATTATGTCCAGATGCCTTATAAGGCAAAACCAGGTTATTTGCCATCCACCCTTAACTTATCTTTCCACATCTACTTCCACAAGTCCTCCAATTTAGGCTATTTTCTAGTCAGTGATTCTCAAACTAGCTTCACATCAAAGCACCTTGCTTTAAAAAATAACTTTACTCAGGTCACATCCTTTGATTTCTCCTTTCTTTTCTCATGGCACTTTAGCCAAATAATAAAGAATGTATTATAGTATCCCAGTCTCTCACACACTTGTCTCTAATCCAGTATGCCTGGGACCATAAACCTGTGTATTGTAAGGTAGTATATATTAGATATTTGCCAGGGAAATTTTTTTTTGATTGAATGAATAAAGTAAGGAGGAAAAGAAAAAAAATAAATAGTGAATCAATGAATTAAACAAATATATAAATTATTTTAATTTCAGTCAAGTGTTATAATCAGGCTCTGCCTGGAGGCATAGTTATTTTTGTCTGCATTGAATAGGCAGTAGCTACTTTATCATTGCCTCTCCATACCCTTATTATTCATCATCTCTTCTCATGGACCAGCTTTGCACAGGCTCTGCCTTTATGCTCTAGGTACTTTTTTTAAATATCATGTACAAGATCACAAAATTTGTTAAACTAGCATATAATCTCACTTTAACAAACTAAATTTCTTTTGATATGGTTACTATGTTCTAATATTATTTATTTTCTAACTCATTTGCACTGTCTCTTGCATTCGATATAATTGAGACAATTAGAAGCCCAGACAGCAGGTAAGAGGTGATAAGAGATTTGTCTGTGCTGCTGTATCTTCAAGTTTCTCTTGTCACTAGTGGAAGAAAAGGGCCTTAATACAAAGTTGAATGTGTAATGCCCAGCCTTATGAAAACATATAAAATAATAACTTTACTCAGTGACCTCATCCCTGAATCCTTTTTACTCTTCTCTTTAAACTAGCAGCACTCCCTCAGCCTGGTACCCCCTAACCATATTCCCTGCTTTATTTCCCTCTTTAATTCCAAGTTTCACCTGTATTAGTTCCCTAGGGCTGCCTTGACAAACTGAGAGGTTTAAAGCAAAATTAATTTATTCTTGCACAGTTCTGGAGGCTAGACGTATGAACTCAAGATGTCAGCAGGGCCATGCTACCTGTGAAGGCCAGGGAAGACTCCTTCCTTGACTCTCCCTAGCTCCTCGTGGCTGCTGTCCGTCTGTGGAGGTCTTTTAGATGCAACACTGCAATCTCTCTCTCCTCCTTCACATCATCTTCTCTTCTGTATCTTTGTGTGTACTCTTCTCTTCTGAGGGCACACACCATTGGATTTAAGGCCTACCCTAATCCAGTATGATCAGATTTTTACCTAATCACATCTTCAGAGACCCTATTTTCAAAAAAGCCCTGTATTTCCAAATGGATGTGAGTTTTTGAGAGACACTGTTTAAACGTCGTAAGGACAGGGATTTTTTTTCTTTCTTTCTTAGTTTATTTTTAACTCTCCCCAGTGCCTACAAGAGTGCCTGGCATAGAGTAAATATTCAGTGAATTATTCTTCTTTAAAATACAAAGCATTTTAATCCTATAGCTCACCACATTATTTAGAGATTGTATTATGTTTGTGAATCCGTATCATAAAATAAGAACTGGCACCCATGGGACTAATACGCCAAGATAAGACTAAATTATCAACATTTTCCATATTACACAGTGCTAGCCAGTGCTCATGGATGGTGATTTTAGTTGTTAAGTATAATTATTTATTATTCATAGACTTTTCACTGTACCTCTTATTATACCAACTCTTTCTTCCTTTATTTGTGACACCCTTTTTCTTTTTTTTAAATCTGAAAACCTCTCATATCCCATCTTTTCCTAGGATCGTCCAGGGACAAGACTGACCCCAAAAGTAAAAGAGATGTTGAACTTCATCCATAAAATAGGCCACATACATTTCTACACTTTCAAATCACAGAAGGAAATACTGAAACACAGATTATTGCATCTCCCCTCATGCTACTGATCTGAAAAGGTGCTCTAAATATAGGAAAATTCTCTCCTGTCATCTCCATGAATCTCATTTTAATCAATGTGGTTATTATCAACATCATGTGAAGTGATACATGAATATTTCAATAGGATGAAAGAATAAAATAGATTTTCCAACACAGGTGATATTTTTCAACCAACTATTTAACACTAAAGAGATGACTTTAAAGTCTATATGCAGTAGGGTGGTTTTAGACTCTAAATTTTCCCTATCCCATTAGTAATTCAGTTGATTGTAAACATCCATGGAATGTATACCATCAATGAGAAAGGTTTTTAATTGGATTACTTGGGAGATTCACAACTAGCATATCACAAATATCCAATAATTCATCCAAATACCACACAGGAAATTTAATATTCCAAAAGATGGTAACAATGTACATATTTTATAAAATACTATGGCATGATTAAGAAAAGTAGACCATGAAATACTCCGTGTGACATCTTTTCTCAATTATGCTTAAAGATAAGACTACATTTAAAGAACCAAAATTTTACTTGTCAGGAGGAGATATTTCAGATTTTGTACAGAATACAACTGGGCCAATTGTCTGTATGTATGGGATTTTTAAGATAATCCATAAAATGTTTGCTGCCAGACTCTGTCAACAGAGACATTATATTAGTTACCTAATGTTGCATAACAAATTACTTCAAAATTTATCAGCTCATAAAAATAACCATTCATCACCTCACGCAGTGTCTCAGGGTCAGAAATCTTGGAGCAGTTTGTCTGAAGTGGTTCTGGTCAGAATCTTTCATGAAATTGCAATAAAATGTTGAGCAGGTTGGCAGTCCTGTGAATCCTGGACTGGGACCAGAAGCTAGTCTGTATGTGGGATGGGAATATACAAGCATGTGAGTACCATGAGGTGGAGATGTCTGGGGGCCATCCTGGAGACCGGCTGGCACAGATACTATCTGTACTGGGGGAAGGACAATTATTTGCTGGTGTATTCAATGAATGATTGGCATTGCTATGTACCCCATCTCTGTGGGACTAAATGACAGCCATTGTGAAAAATAAGAAATTCCCACTGACATTTCCAGGAGCCCTCCATTGAGAAGCAATATCTGAAATAGGGCATCTTTTATTTTCAGAGGCTGCTTGTTAGAAAGGAGTCTCTCTGAATCTATTAGAAATGCAAGAGAAGTTTATGTGAATTAGCCAGCAGATCTTTATTTAGAGGCAAGCCAGCCAACTTGAGCTTTCTATGTCAAGGTGCATCAGAGTGTTCATAAAGGTGATTCATTGTGACAGCAGGAATGTCTAATTATGTGCATAACTCACTGCATTTTTAGTAGAATGCCCTGTACATGAAGATCTGAAAGATAGACTCCTATATAGTAATGTTTGTGTCTCCTTTCCCATTGTTCTTCAAACAACCTCAGTGTGGAGACCTTCAATCACACCTACTGTAACAAAGCTGTAATTATTAAATCAATAAGTCTTTAGCCTGTTCAAATTCTATTTACAAATGTCTTTACCACTGCAGTGTCTTCAGTCTTCTAATTATTCTTCATTTTTAAAACAAATAAAAGATCTGGGATTAAATTTGTTTTCCTATGTCAGAATGATAAAACAAAAAATCAATTATTTCAGATGTATTGTACAAGCAACATATTCTTATTTCTCGTCATATTTGTTTGCTTGTCAGAATGCCAAAGAGTTCAATCAATCTTTTACTCATTTCTTTATTTATTCATTTATTCAGAATTGAATGAGTTCATTGAGCATGGCATTTTTAAAAATGTGTTAGATAACAACTAGATTACAGAGATTAATCTGATCTGGATTACACTCTCAAAAGATCTACATTCATATAAAGTGTGCCCATAATTTGTAGTGATTAGAGGAATTCATTGCTTACTTTTTTATTTTTATTAAAAGATTCCATCAAATAAAATCTAGATACAAAGCATTTCCAGATGTTATAGCAACCTGAAAGTCCAAATAAATATACAACTGACATCCTTAGAGCTTTAAATGTTCCAGTATGTGAAATAAAGCAACAAATGACTCATTAGTATTGGATGCATAAGACCTACTAGATCAAATTAAATGTTGTCTTGCTCTCAGCAGATGCTCTTTTTGGCAACAGGTTGATTTAAAATTATGTTACTCAGAACAGACCATTGAGTACAATCTTAAGGATGGCAATGCAGTGGCATGCTAGAGCCAGCAGATCTGGGCACAAGTGCTAATTGCTAAATTTTTAGGAACTTTGCAAGTTGGTTGACATTGCTTCGGTAGCTTGAAATCAATAGCAGTGGGAGTATTTATACCAGAAAAATTGACAAATGCTACTAATCAGGAACTTTTAAAGTTGCCCACAGAGAGCTGGTTGTTAAATAGTTGTAGACCACTGCACCAACGCTTTTAGTCTTACATTTGTCCAAATGAGATAGGGACATTCTAGGATCACAGTCACCATCCTGTCACTTTCTTGACTTGCATAGTAAGGCTATCACTTCGGCCAGCAAAAAAGACAGTAGTTTTTAGTCCAGGAGAACAGGGTATCCCAACACCAGAAGATGTATTTAGGGGATATTACACCCTAGAAAATCAATCTGGATCTTCAAGAAAGAGAATTCTCAATAAAGTGTCCCTTTTTTCCTCCTTGAGTCACTAAAGACTCTATCTACTTCATATTCACAGAGATTAAAAAAACAGAAGAGTAGACACATTTCACTGATAAATATTTGTCTAGATCAAATTTTACCACTTCTCTTTTAGCTCGAGAGTAAGGGTGATTAGTACTGCTGCAATGGGCTCCTAGTATTAGAGAAGAAGGTGCTACTGTCATAAGGCATGCAGTTTTATTATTGTTTTATTAAGAAACAAGTTACTGGCCCCTTGACCGAACCTATATGTCTTGTATCAGGCAGTTTTAAAATGTAAGTTTATGAATCTACACTTGTTCAAAACTATCTTATATGTTTATTTCCCTGAGAATCAATAACACTATTTTCTTTATATACTTTGAAAATAAAGCAAGGCAAAGGAAGCATTTGCCAACAACTATATTACTATGATTTTTAAGACTTTTATCATTAATACACATGGGTCAGAAAATTTCAGTTCATGGTTCCCAGAGTGAAAATATCTCTGGCAGGCAACATATAGTATATATAAAAAGACATACACGTTATCGTACATATGCACTGCCAAAATGCTCCATCTGTGCACAGAGGCTAAATTATGGTTGCTGAGGGAGATATAACTTTCTAATTTACTTGCTTTCATGTCTTTCAGAATTTTACTATACTGAAGATTTTTGTATCTTATGTTTAGTTTTAAATATATATATGTATTGGACATTTTATATGTGACATAGAAATACTTGATCCAATAAGCTTTTAAACAAAATAATTAACCCCTAAACTCTGACTTGAGAGAAATGGATAACACCATGCAAGGTAATGTTAGGAAAACAAGATATTGAGCATCTGCCCCATTTTATACCCAAAAGATTTTAGAACTTTATTTCACATGAAATAGGATATATATAAAATGTTGATTTGTATCCAGAGCTAAATTACCAATCCTAAAGTTTTCATTCCAACTAATGATAGAGTCCTTCAGTGTATAACTGTCATTGTAATTGTACCACGGTTTTTAAAGGATGACCTAAATAATACAAAGAAGCAACTGATACCAGTTACAGTGATGGCATTTATATATAATATTGTTTTTTCATAAGTATTTTTATATTCCATTAGAACTATCACTCTTATCACATTGCATTGAACACTTTCTTCATCTGATTGTAATTTTTAATATTTAAAGTCCCCCCAGTAATTTTTAAGTACTTCACAGTAAAGGATTTTTTATAGTTTCGTACATCATATTATATGTGACAACTGAGTAATATAATTTTGGATTTGTAGATTTTCAAAACTTTTGAATTCTCTATTCATATTAAATATTTGTATACTGTCATTATTCATCTTCCCTAAGAGCAATCTTGTGAGACAAGACATATCCCCTTCTGAGCAAGAAAATACGGACTTCCCTCAGGAAATATGAGTCAGTAGTGGAGGGCAATACCTTCAGAGCTGCCTATAAACTTTATTAGACAGGAGTTCGCTTCCCTTTTCACCCTACATGTCACTATCAGCGCTCATTACTTCCCTGGGGACATAATGTGTAGGTATATACAACATATACGTATAGGAAAAAAAGGTGACGAAGGAAAAGAAAGGCAAGAATGTAAAATAACAAACAGAACCATAAGAGACTGAAGGAAGCAAGGGAAGAAGAGAGGAAAAAAGAGGGATGATGCCAAAGTACTATAAACTCACTGGTCTTAACACCGACTTCTAAATTATTATTATTTATTCCAGAGAAATCTGCCGTTTCTTTCCATCTGGAAGTATCTAATGAGTTTGTATGGAAAAGAGGTAAAAGCAGAAAAGTCCACATATATTATATTGAATCCAACAGAGAATGCATACTCCACATTACCATTCCACAGGGCATGCCGTCAACTGGGCGAGTGTCAAATGCTACCTATAGATTTGGAAAGCAGAAAAACAAAATAATTAAGTTATGTTCTTTTATTGAAGGTCATGAGATAGTAAACAAGAAAATGAGTTTCAAACATCTTTAGTGATTTCTTTTCTTACTAGCTTCTATTGTGAGGTAATAACTACACTCACGCACAAAAGAAATCCGTGTAAATAAATTTTACTGAACAACGAATAGAATTGTAGGAGCAATCAGAGTTAACATAAATCTCCTAGTTTGCAATTTATGTCAGTATATTTCAATACAATCTTCTTATTGTTTACTTTCCTCTACCAAAATAAAAATGTCTAGGTGGTCTCTGTGCCCTTTCTTTTCAATATGTCGATGAGCACAAACCCCATTTTTTATATTTGGTCTCTAGAAAATGCAGTGTTTCACTTTTAGTTTGTGCTATGAACTTAGATGTAGATTCTAGTACATGAAGTGATGGATTTAAATGGTAAATTCATCCTTTACATGATAAGGTTGCAAAGGACTTTCACCTCCTCTGGGGCATTGATGAAGTGCATGGACCCTGAATGCACACAGCTGAGGATTCTTATTTTTGACACTTGTGTAACCATGGACAAGTTAGTTTACTTCTTACTTTAGTTTCCAATCGGTAAATTGGGAATTATATTATTTATCTCTTATGGTTGCAAAAGCAAAGTAGTTAGACTAGTGGCTGGCACATAATATTGACTCAGAAATGTTGCTTTTATCTTTATTAGTATTATCTAATATGGAAGCATCAAATTATTGTTGAAGATTTTAAAGCGAAGCAAAAATAGATAATTTCTACAAGGTCTCAGAATTTATTAGTGGCATAACAGGACTAGAAACGAAATGACCTACTATCCAGAATTTTTTAAACATGGAAGAGGAAGAAGGAAGATAGGAAAGATGTTTAACCTTTAATTAACTTTTATATTCTTGGTGGTGATTTCTTAAAAGCAGTATTTAATCTCATAATTTGAAAATATTTTGGATATACATAGAACATTCCTGACCTGGATGCATGAAATAATACTAATACTACAAAAAATAAATGAATGAACTCTTTAATTTAAAGCTGGAATTTGTGGTTTACAGAGATTATTTTAAATTAGAAAGGATTAAAATTAGAAGTCTCTCAGGGACATTGATGATTTTTTTTTTTTGTCAAGGTAGATTTAGGCAACACGTGTCTCTTTGTATTGCTTCTGAAAAGTATTTGCAAGTGTTTCTCAAAATCTCTTAAGAAAATTATGAGTTTAGAAAATCTATTTTCACAATTAAAGACATAATTAATAATGCATTATGTAAAACCATATCAGTTATGTTGATTTTTGAATATTAATGTTAAGATAACTGACCTAGTTACTTGAAAATAGATAATAGCCAAGAAAATAAAATCATTAGTAGGAAAACATCTGGGGCCTTATAACACTGTATTCTAGTCAATGTATGTTGAGTGTACAATAATTCAAATACTTAATAGTTGAGATAGAGAAGATATTCCTAGTTTAGTTACTAGTGGAGGGGAGCTTACCCTCAGTTCCTGCTTCAGAGCAAAGATAACTTTATGTCATGTAAAAATTCCAGAACATTTGATAGGAATTTTCTAAAGCAGGAAAACACACACACACACACACACACACACACACACACACACACACACACACACACTCTACACATGTGTAGGTATATACAACATATACGTATATGCATATTATATATTTGCATGCATACATATGCACATAATATATACATAAATATATGCACATACACTTTTAAGAAAGATAAATGAGCTATATATTTAAAAATTTTATTTTTACAAAGTTTTGCATATCTTTGATAAAGTTTAAAACACACAAAGCTTTCAATTTTTTGTGTCAACAGATGGTATCAGACATCTGGACAGTCCAAAGCTATTTAAATCCTTTCCAGTCAGCTTATTCATATAATTATATATGTTTTATATTAGTATTAGTTGGAATTGCAATTGCCTAGATAAACATAGTTTATAAATAAGACATGAATATAATTTCAGTACTTTTAATTCTCCACACGGATGATCCAAAGTGGGCAACATTTATTTACTTTCTACTGTGTGCAGGTTTTCTTCTGTAGCTAAACACCCCTAGGAGTTTCTGGCATTTGTAAGAGTAGTCATTTCTTTATTCATTTAATGTGAATTTATTGAACTATTTCAGGCATGGGCTTGAAGGGATGCAGTCAAATAAGGTACTTCCTGTAAAGAGATTATATATCATTTTGGATATGAGCATATAAAGGAATAAATTCTACTACAATAAGACAATTCTTATAAAAAGACAAGAAACAAGTGTATTTACATTTCAGATATTGGAGTGGCTCATGAGATGTGGTTGAAAACATGTTTTACAAAGTCAATTTTGAGCTAGAGCTTAAAAAATAAATGGATTGTTTTACAAGATTAGAAGGAGTAAATAACACATAGAGTAGTTCTAATAATAAAAGGAATGGCTTTATTCAGCAAAGTTTGAGAAGTATGAAAAGACGAAGAATGTCAATGAAAGGAAATGGTGCTGGGGAGAGACTGGGTCAGATTGAGGAGAATATTATGTGCCTCACTAAAATACCTGGTAGTGTAGGAATAAGTATTTAACAAATACCAACTAGTTTAAATAGTATCTGAATTCTGCAACAAATTTTTGTCTTCCTGAGTTTTATGAAAATCCTTAATTGTGATCCTCAACTCAGCTTTGGATGTGAAGTTTCTATTGATCTTCCATTTGGTACAGCGATTTTAAGGGGGTGCTTAGTGATGTGATTTTTGTTCACTTAGGTTTTCAAAGGAAGGAGAAGAGAGAAAGAGGAGTGTAAATAAATGGTAAAAATAGTTAATGAGATAATGTGTAATCCTACCATTATTCTCACAGAGATATTTGCTGGGCCTAGTCCATTCTTCTGCACATATTGTGGGTTATCCTAAGGACAGATTGTATATCTAACCCATGTTGCTCTCCAAGTTCATGAGGCAAGAGCAACTACAGCCTTGCCATTTGTCTGTAGACCTATTGATTGGAGCCAAATCATTTATAGGTAAGCCAAACACTTGTAGAATTGGGGTCAATGGAAAGTTAGACAAATTATGAGTCTAATATGTAGACTGGTAGGGGATAAAGCCACCAGTCTAGTGGGAAACTAAGTTTAAATTAAGTACATCCTTCTGGGGAAACAGAATTTCTGGCCCCAAGTAGGTCATCATGGAGTTAAATTAAAGTGAGTTTCCAAGGTCACTTTTAATCTACTTGTTGCATCACAGTGAATTTCCTAATGCTCAGCACCATCAAATTATAATCTCATTTGGGAAATTATCCTATACACATATGAAACAGAAAAGAGAGAGTGACATTGAAGAGTGATTAGTTACACTCCATTTTTTGTTGGAGCTCATATATGGGGTCTATATAAAATCAATAGAGGTTAGTTTTTAATCCCTCCTCAGATGTGTTTTCTTTGTTTTATAACAGTAATTGATGTGCTAGAGTTGTTTGTCATAATGGAGGATAGGCAAGCATGCTCCTGACTTGACCTCTTGACTTCTGCTTATGAATTCATAGGTCTTGTTCAATGTGATACCATATGACTGGCTGGATTGACTTATGTACCATGTAGGAACTTTTTTTTTTAATCAGGTAGATGTATAATATCACAATATCTAGAGAGAGTATAAGTCTCTCTACTAATCCTGCAGTGGTTGGAGAAATTGTAAGAGTCTTGGCAGTTTGTTTCTCTCCATATAGCTGAGTGAGGCCTTACATTAGATGTGGGTGGTAGAATCCCTTCCCTGGAAGACAAAGACACACAGATGCTCACAGACACCCTTGATTTCTCTGTAAGGACAGTGAGAATTTAGAAGACTTCAATCTCCTACTTCACTTCATATCACTTTATTTGTAAATTTTTCCACTTTAGAGTTATTCCCAGGCTTTTGCTATGTGGAAGCTTTTAGTCTTACATAGTCTCACTGGTTTATTTTTGGTTTTATTGCCTCTGCTTTTAGTATCAGATCCAAAAAATTACCAAGAACAATGCACAGTGCTTACTCAGAATGTTTTCTTCTAAGAGTTTATGATTTTAGGTCTTACATTTAAGTCTTTAGTACATTTTGAGTTAACTTTAGGGTTTACATTTGGCTGTCCAGTTTTTCCAACATTTATTGAAGAGACTATCCTTTCCCTATTCCATATTATTGGCAACTTTGTCATAGATTAATTGACCATACATGCATGGGTTTATTTCTGGGCTCTGTATTCTGTTCCATTGACCTATGTGTCCATTTTTATGCCAATACCACACTGATTTGATTACTATAGCTTTGTAGTATAGCATGAAATCAGGAATATGTTTTCTGCAGCTTTGTTCTTTTTTCTCAAGATTGCTTTGGCTATTCAGGTCTTTGGTGGTTCCATAGAAATTTTAGAATTGTTTTCTCTTGTTCAGTGAAAAATACCATTGCAGTTTTGATAAGGATTACGTTGATCAGTAGATCACTTTGGTAGTGTGGGAATTTTAACAATATTAATTCTTCCAGTGCACGAGTTTGGACTATCTTCCCATTTATTTGTGTCTTCTTCAGTTTCTTTCATTAGTGTTATAGTTTCAGTGTACAGATCTTCCACTTCCTTGGTTAGATTCATTCCTTGGTACTTTATTTCTTTTGATACAACTGTAAATAGGATTGTTTTATTAATTTCATTGTCTGATAATTCATTATCAGTGTACAGAAACACAACTGATTTTTGTATTGGATTTGGATCCTGCAACTTTATGCATTTATTAGTTCTAGCAATTTTTGATGGAGATTTAGGGTATCCTGTAAGATAATATCATCTACAAATAGTGATAGTTTTACTTCTTTCTTTCTGATTTGAATGCCTTTTATTTATTTTTCTTGCCTAATTGCTTTGGCTAGGACTTCCAGGACTATGTTGAATAAAAGTGACCAGAGTGGGCATCCTTGTCTTGTTCCTGATCTTATAGGAAAAGCTTTCCACTTTTCACCATTGAGTATGATATTGGCAGTGATTTTGTCATATGTGGCCTTTATAATTTGGGGTATTTTCCCTCTATGCCCTTTTTGTTGACAGTTTTTATAATGAATGGATACTGAATTTTGTCAAATGCTTTTTCAAATCTATTAAGATGATCATATGATTTTTATCCTTTATTTCATTAATATGATATATCACACCAACTTATTTGCATATGTTGAACCCTCCTTTTATCCCTGTAGTAAATCCCACTTGACCATGGTAAAGAATCCTTTTAATGTATTGCTGAATTCAATTTGCTAATATTTTGTTGAGGACTTTTGCATCTATGTTCACTAGGGATATTGGTCTGAAATTTTCTTTTCTTGTCTGTCTGGTTTTGGTATCATTGTAATCTGGCTTCATAAAGCAAATCTGAAAGTGTTACCAAACTCAGTTTTATTGGAGGTGTTTGAGAAGGATTTTATTTTATTTTTTAAGTGTTTGGGAGAGTTCACCAGTTAAGCCATTTTGTCCTGAATTTTGTTGGAAAAAAACTTCTGCACAGCAAAATAAATCACTAATAAAATGAAAAGACAGCCTACATATTGGGAGAATATATATGCAAACCATCTATGTCACAAAGAGTTAATGTCCAAAATATATGGAGAACTCATATAACTCAGTAGCAAAAAAACAAAAAATCTGATTAAAAAATGCACACAGGAACTGAATAGACATGTTTCCAAAGAAGACACCCAAATGGCCAACCACATGAAAAAGTACTCAATGTCACTAATCACCAGGGAAATTCAAACTAAAAGCACAGTGAACTAGCACCTCATAGCTGTTAGAATGTCTCTCATCTAAGAGATAAGAGATCTGGTATTGGTATTGGTAAGGATGTAGGGAAAGGCAACCCTTGTACTTTGTATTTCTATCTGGAATTATAGGTAACTTGTGTATCTCATATCATGTAAGATTTTTGTAAATTATTTGATGGCAAGATTATATTATCCTTACCTTTGCTTTCATTATAGTTTTATTATAGATTTATTAGGAACTTAATATGTGCTTATTTAAAGTAAATTGATCATAGTATTTAAAAAATAATCTCTGTATGGTTTCTGTCATTGTAATCAAGAAAAGAAATAGAAAAGCCATTTTTTCTAATCCTTAGCTACATATAGTTCCTTCAAAGAGAATTTTTATGGCCACCTTTTGACAGGGCTTTCACTGTAAGATTGCATCAGCATAATAAGAAATATTTGATGATTTTTTAAATCCTTTGTGGATAGGAGGCTGCAGAGATTGAGAAAAAGTAGTCCACAAAGTTACCCTCATTTTTGACATGAGTTGCAAGTTCAGGGGATTCCCAAACCTCAAGTACAATAATCTGCTAGAAGGACTCAAAGAACTTACTGAAAGCAATTGTACTCACAGTTACAGTTTATTAAAAGGAAAGGAAACAGATAAAAATCAGTTAAGAGAAGTGATGCATTAGGCAAAGTCCAGGAAAGCTCCAGTAGTGGAGCTTCCAGCTGTCCTTTCACCATGGGGTCTTATACAGCATCATAGTCCCAGCATTGATGTATAGAGGATTTCCAAGCAGTGAAGCTCACCTGAGCCTTGGTGTCCAGAGTCTCTACTGGAGCTTGATCACATAACCTGATTGCTTGCCACGAAGCCAACATTAGGCTCCAAACCCTCTGGAAGTTCAGCTGATACTATGTAAAATAAAGCCTCTACCCTAAATCACATTATTTCACACATTTCTCTGAACTTAGAGATTGCTTCCCAGAAGCCAAGGTTAAAGGCCACAACTCTCTTTGGATAATATTAAGCTGTTACACAAAGGCTATGTAATAGAGCTTTGTTTTAGTTATTGGGTATTGTTTTGTTGTAGCACATTATAATGATGGTGTACTCAACAATAAATTCACCAACAATTATTTTCTCTTTTGTACTCAAAAGCTGATTATTGTGAACAAGTGCTTTGAAAATTTCAGAACACATTCTTTGACTTAAGAAAACACACTCTGCCAAAAGAAAAAGTTAGTTGATGAATTAAGAGTCTATCAGTCAGCTATACTGGCAATATGACTATGAGTCCCTAGTATAGGAGGATAGAGAGAATCTGAATTTGATGTTAATAGCGTCTAGTTAAATTTTTTTTAACATTCTCCAGAAAGGAAAATACTGGAAACATTTCAGAAATCAATTTTGATATTTAAAAACAGTCAAATGGTACTAACTTTTGGGTACTTCAGCTATTATGTAAGACATCCTCCTCTTTGTTAGACTTCCACAGAGACATCATAAAACTTTCTTTTTCTATTGTCCATATAATACTCACTAGTATTATCTTGAATGCTTTAAATACCTCCAAACCAATTTAAAAATTCTTAGCTTTTCTAACTTTTCATATTCAAGGTAAATAATGTATAGAACTCTTGCAGCTTCAAAAATCCAGTGTTTCATTGTTTCTCAAAGCAAATATTCTCTGTAAAAAAAAAAAAAGCTTTGTTCTCTAAGAGTGAAAAAAAGAAGAAATCACTAGATATCTTTTGTTCAATCACAGATATTTTGGATTTAAATTGCTAATTTCTTAGAGAAATTATAAGTAATAAGAGGAATGGCTAAAATTAGATCATATAGGAGCACTTTTACTTACATTGTTCTAAGGACTAAATTCACATTTAAAGTCAATTTTCATAACAGATGACTTTTTTATTCTGTTACTCTTGGGGAAATCCTTGTAGTCTCACTTTTTAACCTATTACTCTGTCCTAATGCTATTATTTTTGGCCACTCAGAGCTGCTGAAATGATTTATTATCATGCAGGCTTAAGTGTATGGTGCTACTCACCCTTACAAGAAACATTTTAATGTTCTTGTGCAATCACAGTGTAGCTGGATTCCAGGGCGGAAGCTCAAGAATTCACATCCCCATCCTAGTTATTCCATGGACATAATTAGTGTGGGAGCCTGTTAGCTGTACCCTAGAGTAAGGATGCCATCAAGCAGGCAGTTATGCCATCACACAGAAATAATTATTTCATTATATCATGAGTCTTAAATTTAAAAAATTGTCTGGACACATGTTTTAAGCTCGTTTTTCTAACTATGGTCATCTGTTTAGACAACCTAAGATTTAACTCGAGCCTACACAGAAGCTGTGGGAGATTTCAGATAAAGAATGAATGTGCGCTGACTCGGTAAGAATGCTCCCCAGTCAGTCATTAGGTAATATTTCTACAATGCCCCCTGACGAAGCACATTGTGGAGCAGTTCAGGAACAGTCAGATGCAAGGAATCATGTTGGTCATCTCCACATTTATAGGGTGTGATTCATTAATTGATGCCTCAAAGGATAGGAGGAAAAGCTAAAGAAGGGTCTTATCTCTCATGCTTGAGGATGTTTCTGTTGTATCTCGGAGTAATTGGTTATGCAATGGTTCCCAGCATGAACCAGAGCTAGATGGTTTGGACTTGAAACACATTCCTTACTTATAACTTTGTGATATTGGTACATTACTTAACAGATATGTATTGCAGTTCTCTCACCTTTAAAATTTGAAGAATTATAATAATCTATCTCATAGAGTTGTGGTAAAACTTAAATGAGCTACAATAAGCAATGCTATTGGGATAATGCCTGGGAGAGAGTAACATGAAAAATGTTCAGTGATTGTTAGCTTGTATTGCCATTGTTGTTATTGGAATCCATCTTTTTGTGGTTTTGATCTAGTTAGTATTGCCCAAATAGTGTAGAGATGATGAAACTCAAAGATATGGTGAGATTTTTTCACTATTTGGCTTGTCCAGAAGTATATTAATAAATTAAGACATATTATACAGATTTCCCATCTTTTCAAAGAGCTGAAGACTAATGTATTCTTAAAAACCTCCATTTATAGTTTAATTCCCATCCCCAGCTCTATTTTTAATTGATCTATAACTGACATATTGTGTAAGTTTAAGGTTCACATGTTGATTTGACACTTGTATATATTACAATAGGATTTCTACTGTAGCTTTAGCTAATACCTCCACTGTGTCATACAATTATTATTTCTTGTCTGTGGTGAGAACATTTAAAAACTAGTCTCAACGATTTTGAAATATGTAATACAGTGCTGTTGACTGTAATCACTATGCTGTGCGTTAGAGTTCCAGAACTTACTCATCCTCTAGTTAGTAGAAAGTCTGCACACTTTAACAACATCTGTCCCATCCACCAGCCCTATAATTATAGCACCAAATTACAAATGGGTTTTCCAAAGTCTAGGAACCTAATCTTTGAAGTGAACAAACAAATTAAAAAGAACCATACATTACTGGTTCTTTCAGTTGCTCTCTCTATGATTTGGGTCAAATTATTTAATCTTTCTGAGACTTACTAAATTCATATATAATGACCCTTGGATTCCTCATCTCTAAATTCAGACATCTGTTATTTGATATTATTGTTAAGACTGAGATGTATTATATTAACAATAACTCTGAGACACTTATACATTATAATTGACAAGTGAGGCAATTAGCCTAATGGGGTCAGATAAATTTCACAGGGTTATATACACAGAAAAGGTGGAGCTGCTGAGGGTCCCTTAGTGTAGCAAATTTACACAACTCTCATTCAAGATTTTAAAACTGTAGCTCCTATACTTTTTTATACATAGAATAGTAGAGAATACATGACAAATGATTACTGTGTGCTACTTAGAATGAAAATGCCAGACAGTGTATTGAACTGTGCATAGTCTTTCTGCTCTGAGGTGGTCATGCTGTGAGCAAGCCCCAACTGACCCAACTAAAGAGACCTCATGCACATCCTGTGTCAGAGATGTCTAGCCAGCTTTCCAGTTGTCCCAATTGTCGCTGACATCTGACTCCAACCATAAGAGAAACCCAAACTGGAACCACCCTTCCAAACTCTTTCTATATTCCCGGCTCGCAGAAACCAGGAGAGAAAAATAAAATGACAGTTGCTATTTTAAGCTACCAGGTTTGCTGATGTATGTTACAGTGCATTAGGTGATTGGAATGGACTGTCAGGAAATAATGTAATTTATGACCTATTTGTAATCACCCACCAAGAGATTGTATTGTCTCATTTGCTCAGAATAGTACCCTGGTTTTTTGCTTTTCCTTTCTCTCTCTCTCTTTTTTTTTTTTTTTGTCCTGGCTGCTTGGAATTTATTTTCTGCTTGGCACAAGGTACCCTTGTTACAGTGTGTCAGAAAGGCGCGTGTGCGGCCCGAGTGGTGAACCGAAAGGTTTTCCAACCTCCTTTCAGTGTTTTACTCATTGGTGTAAAAGGACAGGGGTCCCAGCTCCCTGCAGCCTGCCTGGTCTGCGGCAGGCGGGGCGGGCGCGGCCGGAAGGGCAGGGCTCTCTGCCGCCTCCTCGTCCGGAAGCCCGGCAGCTCTTGGTTGCCCGTCGGCCGCCGGCAGGGTTTGGCCTTGGCTTTGCTGGGCTGGCCGCCTGGCTGTCTTAACTGCTGCCCCGTGGCTTCCCGAGCCATGCTGCAGGTGAGCACGCCCTGGAGGCCTGGGGAGATTCTGGGTCTTCTGCGGACTCTTAACACCACGGCTATGAATGGGAGAGTGGACCTCTGGAGAAAGTTTGGCCGCCTGTGAAGATCTGCAGAATGGCAAGGGACGCCCATAAGTAAGTTTCATCTGAGCCTGGAAAAATTTGGTAAGACTCAGAATCTTTTAGGTTGTTGTTACAAAGCTAAGGCAATTTGGTCATTTATAATTATTAGGTTCTTTTTGTGGAAAATATCTTTTTGATAAGCAGCACAGATATGTGGATAACTGGTTATCACCAGAGGCTTTGCTAAGAATGATTGTGGATATTTTATTTTTCACGCATGAAACGGGGAAATGAATATGTATGGATTGAATAAGCATATTGTAAAGCATTGCCGTTTGCTCATGAACAAGGAGTAAAGATATGTTCAATTGCACACATCCCTCTGACTAGCACCTTAGGTTGCTTCTGAAGAGCCCTGGTCAGAACTGATTTTTAGAGGACTCTGTTCCATTGGACTCCAAATGCAAAACAAGAATACGATGCTTTGACTTACCACCAGAATAAACCTCTAGTGAAAACTTGCATAGAGCTGCTTTTGAAGCTTTTTAAAGGGGAAATATCTGGGACATCATTCAACCCACAAAACATGACTGTTGTCCCTGCTTAACATGCTGCCTAGCGAATAAGCACATGAAGTGAGAACTGTGGTTGTCTTCCCCTATAACTTCATTACCAGATGACCTTGAAATCAAGTTTTACATATTAAACTAGAAGTTAAATGTAACGATTAAATTGACTTAAAAATAAGTGACAGTAAATACTGGAGGAAACTTTTGTACTTGTGGTATCATTATGGACTCATGGCAGTTTATGGATTCAGTATATCTCAATCTATTGCAATCATTCTTATCTTGGTAATTTTATAACCTGACCTCTGTAAGCCCTGTCAACGTAGTTCTTGGGTTTCTTGACACAACCACCTACAAGTTCCTTGCTCTATGCTAAAATGAGATGCACTAGCGTTACCTGTATCTTTCCTTCCTCAAACATGAAATCAACCATTATCTAAAGGAGAAAGTCCTGTTTCCTTTTGGTGGAAAAATGATAGTGTTGGCAATAAAGACATTATGTCAGGTTTATGGTGGTAGCATGACATCTTTACTAGGTAATTTTATTCTACAGAGATAGAAAGATTCCTATTATTTTAAAATCATGAGTAAATAGTGGCATTTCCAATTTTTTTTCTTCCATGACAGCATTCCCTCATTTCTTTAATTTTATAGAGCATCTCATCTTCTGTATGGAGAATATTGATTCTTAATAACATTAATGGAATTTCTAACTTGTTTTATCCAATGATCTAAACTTAATTTTAAACACCACCAAATAGTATTGCTAACAATAAAACAATGCAGTGCATCATTTTTTCATGAAGAGTAATCCTACAGTGTCTGGGGTAGTCAAAGCATTGTGTTCTTATTCCGTGCTCTGTGTGTATATATATTAAATTATAGTTTCTTTCATGGTTTACTTCATTTTTAGCTTGAGATTGTCGAATGCCAAAAGTTACAAATTTTAAGAGGAAGGTTGTTTTCAGAGATGGTCTTTTTGTGGAGGCAATTTTAAGTTACAGGAACATGTTTGAGGCAGAAGGGAGGGTCAGCTCTACCAGTTCACTTTGAGATGATGGGAAAACTCAAACAAGTTAATATCGCAAGTCCTAGACAAATGTTTTATTTCAGTGACTTGATAATGGACATTTAATAGTAGCATAAACATTTTTATAAGCACACAAAACTATTATAAAATTAGCATTTCTATTTGGGGATTCCTGCCCCAGGAAGGTATATTCATTGATTGGCAGCATAAAGACCAAACTAGAATTAATTGCCCCCTTTCAAGGTAATATTTTGTCATTAGGTAAACTCGACTTGATTGAATACATTAATCAAACTATGTATTTCCAAGTTTTTAGACTTCTCTTTTCCACTGTTTTCTGTATCATATGACATAACAACATGAAAGCATGGCAAATCGAGAGCTCTGAAATTAAAGGGCCACAAAATTGTGCAGAGTCCTCAGCACTGAAATGTGGTAAGTTGAGGAACACGAAAACCTTTTTAACAGCAACAATAATAAAGCATAGGCAGCGGCATTAGCTAATGAAGTAAATTTTTTAAATATTTACATCTTTTCCTTTCTTCTGCCCATCAGTTCCTTGTCCCCCATTTTTTCACCTTTCCTCTCTTTCCTCCTTAGAAGTACATACAGATGTTTCTGAGGAGTAAATAGGTGCTCTCATTTTCTCACAAAGACAGTTGGTGGAAAGGGGACAGGGCTTAGATTCCTATCCTCAACTTCTCATCTCCTACCTCAAAATATCTGTTTAAGCATTTTTCCCAAACAAAAGGTCATTTTTTTTCTTATGGGAATTTCTGTTTCCCTACATTGTGTCATTGGCTTTTTCTGCAACCTTGGGAGTCAGTTTTATTATGCTGTTTATTAGAATGGGGAGCAAAAGAAGTAGTGTTATTTGTGTAAGTTTTCACAGCTGACTAAATCATAAAAATGAAGCTACATAAACTATTTCTAATATTACACATTATCCTGAAGTTTTCCTTGTCTTCATTTTAGTCTTCATTTTACAAGAGTTCTCGTTTTTATCAAGAACAAAGGATTAAATATGTGCTTGACATAATATAAAAATAATAACTACCACTTATCGAATACTTGGTGTATGTCATATGCTGGGTAAAGTACTTTACACCTATTACCTCATTTAATTGTGACAACAGCTCTTTAAGATATGTATTGTTATTATTCTCCTTTGACACTTGAATTTATCCCTCATTTAGAAGAGTTTAAACATTTTGAGTTTAAATATTTCATATATTTTACCAAATTTCTCTATTCAAGTGATGTAGTCTGGGCCAGTATGATTTTTCTTAACATTCTATAGATACAGAGAAACTAAGGATCATCAAATTATGGTAAGTGATTTGCTTACCTGCAATTTAAATGTATCATCTTTTTTTCTTCTTCATCTTCTTTTTTTCCAGTTCCTCTTTTCTTTTTTATTAAAAGGCCAGGCATGTGATAATTGTCAGGCTAGACATCACTGACAACTGGTCAAATTTGGTGTATAAAATACAGCTTCCTTTCATCTTTTACTGAACCACGGTGCAAGGATCAGGTGCATGTCTCATTCACTGCAGTGTCTTCTGTGTTTTGAATAGTACGTAGCATAAAATAGCTACTCCATACATCATATTAGTTGAAGGAAAGAATGAACTGGGCCTACTTGGAAAGCATCCTAGTATCAAATCTCTGTTTGTAATAGTGAAGCTGTGCAGAATTAGTGTATATTTTAATGAAATAAGGCTGATCTTTTATTGTAAATGCAGTCATTCCTCTTTCCAACTATATATATAATAACTATAACATATAACTTTTTATATATGCCAATATTATATATAATATATATTTCAATATGTATGTTTCAATTATATTAACCTCTCGTATAAATGTTATGGGGAGGAACTAGTCATGTTATTCTCTTTTTGTGTGGTAAGTTGTGCCACTGTCCCAGGATCTGTGGATTCAAGTTTAAATAGTTGAGACTAGGGTAGTAAATGAGTGGGGCCTCGTGTGTCTTCCTTTGATTGAGCTTTGCCTCATTCACAGTTGCTTTAAACTGCCTCATATACTCTTTTCTCAGTGCTTTCCTGCCAGTTTTTCAGCATTATAAATTTCCAGATGACAAAATCTGTTAGATACTATAGAAACCAAACAAAGCAATGGTACTGAGGTTGGGTGAGATAAACATTTTTCTTTGAAACTGCGCACATGGTATGACCTCTCATAATTCACCATGGACATCATAGGATCAGCTATACTGAAATGACTCAGAAAGCTGAGGAATAATGTCCCTTGGTTTCTAGCTTTCAAAGTATAACCAACCCAAGCGCACTGTATTTAATACTTTTTGGAGTTTGTGAAGGCGATTTTCAGTAATAAGGTTTGACCACTGTAACATAAAATTCTATATTCAGCTTTGGAAATACTGAGTTTTTTTTCCCCCGTTTCAAAACAAGTAGAGTGGTGATGTTATCATTAAATGCTAAATAGGACAAATTAAATGACCTGTTTCGTGGTGCATGAGAAGCTTGTAAGGTCTTAAGTGTGTTTCTCTGCTCCCAGCTGCTTCACAGAATAAGCTCTAGGCAGCACAGCTGGGCTTTCTCACTCAAGATCCATCAGACTTTCAATCCAGCCTCTTCCAAAAACAGACAAGAGTATTTTAAGTTATTTTTACCTCAAAATGCACCATATCCTAATTATACATGATGAGATTTCTCCTCAGTACAACTACCAATAGGCTTGGAAGAACTGTAGTTATTATATATATAAAGTGCTCAAAATGTACATATTTAGAAAAGGAAATGTATTTATACTAAAATACTGTAACCATATTAACAAATAAAAATGACTAATAGGTCAAACTGGATCACTTTCTATGTTACTCCAGCCTTTGTGGAAGAACATTTTTTGCCTGAAATACACTGACTACATTCATGCTGAAGTGAAAAATCCCCTCGATATTTTAAAATTCAACTAAATTTTAACTTCTGTAAAATTTTCATTGACCTTGCTTAGAATGGAGAGCTTGGATGCCCCCAATCTACCATGACAGATTTATTCCTAGCAAAGATGTAATTCAATCATTTTCCCCTTTCAACCTCTAATTAAATTAGTGCTAATTAAAGAAAGCCGCCCTCTACCTGTCCAATTAAAACAAGGTGCTATCATACAATTCAGATTATCCTGCTGATAATGAGCCTTTTAAACTTCAGTAAGAAATGGAGATTTAAAATAGTGCTTCTGTGTCAAGCACCCTAATTGCTGGGGGTTCAAGGAGGCTCTTACTGGACATTACAATAAAGTAATTTTAAAAGAATTTCTCTTTTTAGTAGAACAATGCTGAGTACATAGAAGAGGATCTAAGGAACATCAAAAGTACTCTCAGCTACATATGATGAGAGTTCTTATTAGTGTGGTGAATATAGTATAGATAAAAATGTCCGTTTCCATAATTATGTATATAAATATTTACAGGCCACAGACCACACATAAAGATATCTATAGGATGACTTTCATAGTATACATAATAAAGTACCTATAATAACTATTTATCATTAAAGAATCAGAACCGTATGTTGGGTTCTGGGGTTGCCATTGAGGTCTTGATGTGATGCGAAGAGCAAAGAAGGAGGCGGGAGCTGTTATGGAAGGTGCTCAAAAGAAGCCACTTTATTCTGCATAAAGCTGTACTTATACTGCTATAGTGCTAATTCATGGTTACATAAGTATTGAAGACACGCATGCGTGTGGCCTTCATGGCCAGGTGTCTGACGTTCAAGGCCCTTATCTAGCTCCTTACTTATGGGTACAACATGCTCTGTTTTCAAGGTTTCTTAAGGCCAGACATACCTGGGGTGAAGCAGCGGACAGCTGTCCTCATAGAACAGTAGGGAAAGTGGAGAGTGGGCGCTTCCTTACACCGTATTATTCCCAGCAAATCCTTTTCATCTTCATTAGGTTTTCTGACTTACAAAACCACTGCAGAAATTTTATAGAGATATAAAAGTAAAAGCAGTAGTGATAAGTGGGATTAAGTAGTTACTAGTTTGTAGGCATTATGTCAAGTACTGTAAAGATCATGTATTATGTAACATATTGCTATATTATATAGAATTCCTTGTGGCTATATAATAAGCTTCCCCAAACTTACTGGCTTAAGCCAATAATTATGTATTAGCCCACTTCTCTGTGGTTCATCACTATGTGGGAGGCTCTTTGATGGTCTCAGCTGGGCTTGGTAATGTGCAGTTAAATTGATTGGTTTAACATGGCCTCACTGGCATGTCTGTTAGTGCTGTTACTTGCTACTGGTTGTTCTCTGAGTTAACAGAGGTGATTGGACTACATATCTCCAACAGGCTTGTCTGGGCTTATTCATCTGAGGACAGTGTTCCCAGGAGCAGCAAGAGGACAAGCCCCAAAATACATGCACTTGTTTTTCAATTCCCTTCTTGCTTCATGTTTGCAGTTAGCCTATTGGTCTAATTAAATCCTTGGACGATTCAAGAATCATTGTAGACTTTGGAGAAATGTCTATTCAAATACTTTACCCATTTTTTAATCAGTTTATTAATTTTTTTTGCTATTAAGATCAGAAGTTCCTTGTGTATTTTGGATACTAACCTTTTACCAGATAAATGGTTTACAAATATTTTCTCCCATTTCATAGATTGCTTTCTTTGTTAAGCAGGAACTTTTTAAGTTTTGGCTGTTTAGAATGATGCTAGCTGTGGGTTTGTTTTATATAGCCTTTGGTAGGTTGAGGTATGTTCCTTCTATACCCAATTTGTTGAGAGTTTCTTTTATTATGAAATTGAATTGACTTTTGTCAAATGCTTTTTCTGCATCTGTTGACATGATCTCATGATTTTTATCCTTCATTCTGTTAATGTGGTATATCACAGTAATTGATTTGCATTTGTTGAACCATCCTTGCATCACAGGTATAAATCCCACTTTGATCATAGCATATGATCCCTTTAATATGCTGTTGAGTTCTGTTTGCTAATATTTTGTTTAAATTTTGGGCATTTATATTCCTCAGAGATATTGGCCTTTAGTATTCTTTTCTTGCAGTTTATCTGGCTTCAATATCACGTTAATTCTGGCTTTGTAAAATGAATTTGGAAGTGTTCTTTCCTCTTTTATTTTTTTTAAAGAGTTTGAGAACATTGGCATTAGTTTTTCTTTAAATGTTTGGCAGAATTCTTCGGTGAAGTCATGTAGTCCTAGCATTGTCTTTGAAGTTTTGTGAAAAGGTGCTTGACATTGCTAGTCATCAGGGAAAATCCAGTTGACAGTGAGATATCACCTCATATCTGTTAGGATGTCTTTACGAAAAAAATCAAAAGATGACAAATATTGGTGATAATATGGGGAAATTTGAACCCTTGTACACTGTTAGTAAGAATGGAAGGTAGTATAGCTGATATTGAAACCAGTATAAAGGTTCCTCAAAAAATTAAAAATAGAACTATCATATGATCCAGCAATCCCACATCTGGGTGTATATATCCAGAGAAAATGAAAACAGGATTTCAAAGAAATGTCTGTATTCCCATTCACATCATAGCATTAGTCATAGACAAAATATAGAAACAAACCAAATGTCCATTGACAGACAGAAGGGTAAAGAACATGTGGTGTGTACACACACACACACACACACACACACACACACACATATATATATAAAATCAAATATCATTCAGCTTTAAAATAATAAATCTGCCATTTGTGACAACATGGATGAATTTATTCATGAATTTATTCATTCATGCAGCAGTTATTTTTCCAGACACTTGAATAGTTGCTTGAAATTCAAAGATGAATAAGAAAAGGGGTTTTCCCTTGAGGAGTTGGTGATCTAGTAGGGAATCGGGAGAAAATATATACTTTATAAACATATTATAACAACTTATTACCCTATAGTAAACTATATAATAGGGACGTAAACCTGTCATAGATGAATTGTCTAGATGTTACAAAGGATTCAAATCTGATGCTTGTTTTTTGCCTTAAATTGAATAGTAACAACAGAGAGATCAGTTTTCTAGATGGAACATACAGCCCTGAATGCCAAGATTCTATGCTCCTAGGATTTTGATATTAAAGCCTATTTTACATTCACTATTTGATCTCATACATGATTTATTAAAAAAAAAATTAAAACTCTGCTTTTTGTTTATTTACCCAAAGGTTTTATAGTAGGAACCAAAATTAGATCATAGTTATATTTCAAGAATATGGTATATTATTATAGTTTTAATTCTAAAGAATTCAATTCAAAATCCACTAAAGTTCTTTACTTGTAAGATTTTTAAACACTTGAAGTGTGCAGATGTTCAAATATTTCTTAATTATATACATTTTGCCAATAAAATGGAAACATTACTGGACATTTGATTCTAAATCTTCTTTATATAACAAAGGTGTCTTTTCAAAAGTTGTCAGTAGTAACTTTTTATTAGCAACTATTTTCCTTTTCTGTAAAGAAATAATTGAGTAATACCTTAGGATCAATAATGCTTTTAATACAGTTTCACATGAGATGATTAAACTCAATTTGGTGTAAAATTTTTAATGTTCATTTTATATATTACTACAAATATTAAAATGTCCTATTACATTTTAAAGGTTAAAAATAATTGTTTTTGTAAGTAAATTCCTCATGGAACCTGGCCACAGGGACTGTGCATAGAGACCTGAATTCCATCCCCAAACTTTAGTAATGAGGTATCAAACCTTTCCTTCCAAGGTGACAGAAAGGAACAGTTGGCAAAAGGACTTTTAAGTTTATATGTTAAGTCCTGAGCAGAACCATAACTGAAATATATGTGGTGTGAACCAACCATAATTACCTGTGAGAGAAACTTGAGAAGTGAAGTATAGTGTGGAATACTGTGCAGGTTTCAGATTGGCCTTTGGGTAGCACACAATCAGGGAAAACCGAATAGCGTAACTAAGTCTTTGAAAATTAAATTGGCCTTTGGAATACAGCACAAAACAATGGAGCAGGACATGTTTCTGAACCTAAACAAATTTACCGTTTGCTAAAATAGAAGATTTAAACAGAACCAGAGAAGATGGCAGAGTAGAGAAAGCCTGCTACCACATTCTTCCACCTACAAACCAAAATCTATACTTACACACAGAGCATTTCACCCTGAAGAAGAAAGAGGCCAAAGTGAATACGTTCTATCCAGCAAGGGACCGAAAGTCACTTAAAAAAAAAACCCAGAATGGCAGTAAAGATAGACACATGGTAACCGCAAGAACTCTACCCCAAGCACAGCAAATAGCAGAGTAAAAGAGGGAATATACTGAGAGAGCCAAACTTGGACTTTTTGTCCTAAGACACAGGAAAAAAGCCTTGCAGTTTAAAGTTCAACTAGACCTTAAGTGAAAGAATCAAGATTCAGAACTAAACATGTGCCATTGGCAGACACCATTGGAGCCATTCTGGGATTGGAAGAGCTGTCTAGCACCTGTGTTTGCTTTCCTTCTGCACATCTTACTGCAGCAGAGAGCAGGATCTGGGTGCACACACCAATATCAGACTTGGTTTAGGTAGCCCCTGACCCCGCCCATACCCAGTCACGCCTGCAGAAGATCCAGCAGTCCTGACCTTCTGCCTACTGCCACCACCATCCAGTCCCCAACAGTGGGAACATAAAGTTGCCTAACCTACAGGGCGGGTGCATGAAACTTCAGGCTGGTGCCACCAAGGCAACTTCCCAGAGCAGCCCAGAGTGTGTGTCTGCTTCTGGGGAATGTACATACGTGAAACTCCACCAAATTTAAGAAGATTGAAATTGTATCAAGCATCTACTCAGAGCACAATGGTATGAAACTAGAAATCAAGTGCAAGAAAAAATCTAGAAAAAACACAAACACAGGGAGCCTAACCAACCTGATTCTAAATAATCAGTGGATCAAGGAATAGAACAAGGATGAAATCAAACAATACATGAAGACAAATGAAAACAGAAACATGACAGTTCAAAGTATATGGGATGCAGCAAAACTGCTCTAAGAAGGAAGTGTATAGCAATAACAGGCCTACTTCAGGAAAAAGAACAATCTGAACTAAATAACCTAACCTTACAACTAAAGGTACTAGGAAAAGGAGAAAAAGCTTATAATTAGTAGAAGGAGGGAAATAAAGATCAGAGCAGAAATAAATAAAATAGAGAATAAGAAAACAATAGAAAAATCCCAATGAAACCAAGAGCTGCTTCTTCAAGAAGATAAACAGCATAGACCCCATAGCCAGACTTAACAAGAATAAAAGGACACAAAATCAAACATGAAAAGGGAGAAGTTACAACCAACACTACAGAAATTCAAAGAATTCTAAGAGAATTTTATAAAAAATTATTTGCCAGTAAGTTGGACAACCTTTTGCCCAAATCAAAGAAATGGATAAATTCCTAGAAACATACATTTTTCCAAGAATGACTGTGGGTAAAATTGTAATATTTCCAGAATCTCTCGCCTGGCTTTAGTTCATCTGCATATTAATAGGTGTTTCCAGGGAGTGGAGAGTAGTCAGTCTCCATATCAGTAGATATTTCCAAGAGGTGTAGAGAATTAGTCCATCTACATATCAATAGGTAATTACAAGAGCATGTGAGGGCTTACCCGGACCAGAGAGGTTGGGGGGAGCTCTCTCCTGCTGCAGCCTGGTCAAGAGAGAGACAGGACTCCTGGTTGTAAGACATAAACAGGTGTCTTAGCTTTATTTCTCCCTTTGACTGATTTCTGTTTGAAAGGTATTTTGCCCTGGGAATTTCCCCCCAGAATACACTGACACAGGAGGAAACAGAAAATATGTACACACTGAATAGTAGGAAAGAAATCAAACTGGTATTCATAAAACCTAAAAAAAAAAAATTCCAGGACCAGATAAGTTCATGGGTAAATTCTGCCAAACATTTAAAGACAAGCTAATACCTAACCTTCTTAAATTATTCCAAATTACAGAAGAGGAGGAAATACTACAAACTCATTCTGTAGGGCCATTATTACTCTAATACCAAAACCAGACAAAGACAATATAAAATAAGGAAAACTAAAGACCAATATCTCTGATGAACATAGATGAAGAAATACTCAATAAAATATTAGCAAACCAAATTCAAAAATACTTCAAGAGGATCATTCATCATGACCAATGGGATTTATTACAGAGATACAAGGGTGGCCCAGTATTCTCAAGTCAGTCAATGTGGTACACCATGTTAATAAAAGGAAGGATAAAAACCATATGGCAATCTCAATAGTTGCTGAAAAAACATTTGATAACCAAAAACAACAACCATTCATGAATAAAACTCTCAACAAAGTGGGTACAGAGAGAATATATCTCAACATAATAAAGGCCATATACGACAAACCCACAACTAACATCATATTTGATGAAAGGCTGAAATCTTTTCCTTTAAGTTTAGGAACAAGACAAGGATGCCCACTTTCACCACTTTTATTTAACATAACACTGGAGGTCCTATCCATGGCAATCAGACAAGAAAAAGGACTAAAAGGTATCCAAATTTGTAAAGAAGTACAACTGTCACTATTTTCAAATGACATGATTATATGTAGATACCCTAAAGAATCCACCAAAAGCCTATTAAAATTAATACACAAATTCAGTAAGTTACAGGATACAAAATCAATATACAGTAATCTGTTGCATTTCTATATACTAATAATGAACTAGCAGAAAGAATTTTGCTAGAAATTCAAGAAAACAATTCAATTTACAATTGTACAAAAAGAATAAAATACTTAGGAATAAGCCTAACTGAAGAGATGAAAGACCTGTACTCTGAAAACTGTTAGACACTGATGAAATTTATGAAGACAGAAATAAGTGGAAATCTATCCCATGCTCATGGATAGGAAGACTTAATATTGCAAAAATGGCCATCCTACCCAAAGCAATCTACAGATACAATGCAATCCATGTCAAAATTCCAATGGCATTTTTCAACAAGCTAGAGTAAATAATCCTAAAACTTATATGGAACCACAGAAGACCCTGAACAGCCAAAGCAATCTCGAGAAAGAAGAACAAAGCTGGGGGTATCATGCTACCTGATTTCAAGCTATAGTATGAAGTTACAGTGATTAAAACTGTATCATACTAGGCACAAGAATAGAAACACAGATCAATGGAACAGAATAATGAGCTCAGAAATCTAAGCATAATGGTCAATTAGTATATGACAAAGGAGGCAAGAATATACAATGGGGAAGAGACTGTTTTTTCAATAAATATGTGTTGGGAAAACTGAACAGCTACATGTAAGAGAATGAAACTAGATCACTGTGTTACACCATATATAAAAGTAAACTCTAAATAGTTTAAAGGCCTAAATGGAAGACATGAAACCATAAAACTTTTATAAGGAAATATATGTAAGAATCTTGCAAATCAGCTTGAGTAATTTTCTTCTGGATTCGTTTCCTCAGGCAGGGGAAACAAAAGCAAAAATAAGTGGGACTACATCAAAATTAGAGGTTTCTGCACATCAAAGGACACCATCAACAAACAAAAAGTCAACCTACTGTATGGGAGAATATTTGCAATGATATATCTGATAAAGGGCTGATATCCAAAATATATAAAGAATTCATACAACTGAACACCAAAAAAAAAATTAAAAAACTAATTAAGGAATGTGTGGAGGACCTGAATAGACATTTTTCCAAAGAAGACATACAAATAATCAACAGACACATGAAAAGCTCAATGTCACTAATCATCAGGGAAATGCAAATCAAAACTATCACCTCTCACTAGTCAGAATGGCCATTATCCAAAAAACAAGAAGTAACAGGTGTTGGCAAGGATGTGGAGAAAAGAAAACCCTCCTACATTGTTGGTGGGGGTGTAAATTGGTGCAGCCTCTAAGAAAACAATATGGTGTTTCCTCAAAACACTAAAAATAGAAATACCATATGATCTAGTAATTCCACTTCTAGGAATTTACCTGAAGAAAACAAAATCCCTGATTCAAAAAGATATGTGCATCCCATGTTTATTCCCACATTATTTACAATAGCCAAGATATCAAAGCAACTAAAATGTCCATCAATAGATGAATGGATAAAGGAGATGTGTTACAAAAATACAGTGGAATATTACTCATCCACAAAAAAGAAGGAAATGTTACCATTTGTGACAGTGTGGATGGACCTAGAGGGTATCATACTAAGCAAAATAAGTCAGAGAAAGACAAATACTATGTGATTTTACTTATATGGGGAGTCTAAAATAAATAAAGGAAAAAGACCCATAAATACTAACAACAGAACATTGGTTGCCTTAGGAAGAGGCTTGGGGCTGGGCCAAATAGGTGACTAAGTAAAGTGGTACAAACGTCAAATTATAAAATAAATTAGTCATAAGAATGGAAGTACAACATAAAGAATATAAACAATAATACTGTAATGTATTGGTATGGTAATGGAGGCAACTACACTTACTGTGGCAAGCATTTAGTAATTACATAATTATTGAGTCACTATGTTGTACATGTGAAACAACATAATATTTTGTATCAGTTATATCCCAATTACAAAAAAAGAGGTAAACATAACAAATTTTATAATAACAAAATTTTTGGCATATAATAAAAAATTATTCATTATGTAAAAAAAATCTCAACTCAGATGAGAAATGACAGTTAACAGATATGCACACTGCAATGAAACAGGTGTTAGAATTTTTAGCATAGATTGTAAGGCAGCTGTCATAAACCTACTCCCAGAAACAGTTATAAAAACTAAATAAAATGAAAAAAATAGGAATTCTCATCGAAGAAATAGATGTCAAGAACTTAATAGAAATTTCAGAACTGAAAAATATAACTTAAATAAGAAAATACTGCAAGACTAAATATCAGAGTATAGATGACAGAGGAAAAAATAGTAACTGCATTTGATGATAATAGAAATTATCCAGTTTGAACAATAGAAATACATTGAAAAAATTAGCACAGACTCAGGAACTTGTGGGACACTAATAAAGGATTTATCTTTAATGTCACTGGTATCCTAGAAGGAGACAAAAGAGTGTGGATCTGAAAAAGCATTCAAAGAAATAATAGATGAAGGTTCCCTAAATTTGGCAGAAGACACACCTAACAGGACCAGTCTGAAGAAATACACACTAAGATCTTAATCAGGTTTCTGAAAATTAAATTCGAGGAAAAATTATTGAAAGTAGCCAGAGAAAATCAATTAGTACTTATTGGGAGAAAAGTCATTAGAGTGACAGCAGATTTCTAGTCAGAAATCATGGAGTATAGAACAAGCAGTATGATGTTTTTCAAGTGTTGAAAGGTGTACTCAAAATTCTGTATCTAGTGAAAATATCCTTTGGGAGTAAAAGTCATTAAACTGTAAATCAGCAAGGATGTAGAACAACTAAACAGCATTGCTAACCAACAGAATCTATTGGATATTTATAGAATACTACATGACAACAGCAGAATACACATTATTTTAAAGCTCACATGGGACAGTCACCAAGACTGCCCTTATCCTGGGTCAAAATACAAATCTTAACATATTCTAGATAATTAAAGTCATATACAGCATGTGTATATATTTTTTTATTTTAATGGAAATAAACTAGAAAATCAGTCATAGAAAGATAATGTGAAAATCCCCAAATACATGAAAGTTAAACAATGTACTTGTAAACAATCCATAAGTTAAAGAGGAGGGCACAAAGAAAATTAAAGTGCACACTGAACTGAATGAAAATAAAACAGCAACATCTGTCACAGTGCTATGAGAGAAATTCATGGCACTAAATTCTTTTATTAGAAAATAAAACTCAAATTAATAACCTAAGTTTTTATCATAAGGTACAAAAGAGGAGCATAATCAACTCAAATTAATCAGAGAAAATAACAATTAGAGCATAATTCAATAAAGTTGGTAACAGAAAAACTATAGAGAAAAATTAATGAAATAAAAAGCTGTTTTTTTTTAATGACCAACAAAATCAGTAAACCTCTAGCAAGATTGACAAATAAAAAAGGGTGAAGACAGAAATTTCCAATCTATCTGGAATGAAGAAGGAGGTATCTTCCAGGGCTCACAGACATTAAAAAAAAAAATACTAAGAATACCTTTGAATATAGACTTGACCATTTAGATGAAATGAACCAATTATTTGAAAACCACAAACTACCAAAAATCACCAATAGTTGCACAGGTAATATGAAAAATTATGACAAAGAAATTGAATTCCTAGTGAAAACCTTCTAAAAATATATTTAGTCCCAGATGATTTCATTGTTTAAGTATGAAGCTTATTTCAAAAGGAATAATGCCAATTCCTTATGATCTTTTCCAGAAAATAGAGAGGAAGAAACACTTCCAAAAGGTCTTTTATAAGCTCAGCATTATACACATGTCAAAATATAAAACAGTTTAAAAAAAAGAAAGCTACACACCAATCTCTCACAAATAGAAAGATACTCAACAAAGGTTTTCAATTCAAATTTATGTGTAAAGAATAATACACCACAACCAAGTAGTTTTGTTCCAGAAACATAAAGATGGTTAACAGGTATGAACAAATATGATATTTAAATATCAATTAATAAACCATATAAAAAGGCTAAAGAAGAAGCACCACATAATCATATTACTTGAGGCAAGAAAAGTATTTGGAAAATTCAGCATCCAGTCATGACCAAAATTAACAGCAAACTAAAAATTTAAAAGAACTTCCTCAATATGGATAAAGCTGTACAGTAAATAATATGGTTGTTACCATACATAATGTTAAAAAACTGCTTTCCCCCTAAATTTGGGAACAGGCATGGATATTGACATTCACAATCTATTAAACATAATTTGGATGTATAGTCAGTGCATTAGGGCAAGAAAAGGAAGACATACACACTGTAAAAGAAGCAATAAAACTTTACATGTTTACAAATGACATCATTTGCATGGACAATCAAAAGAAATCTACAAAAATATTCCTACAACAAAATGATTTCAGCAAGGTTGCAAGATGCAGATCCTCACACAAAAATCAATCATACTTATATATGCTAGCAATAAACAATCAGAAACCGAAATTGAAAATAGAATATCATGTAAAATTGCTCCAAAGTGTATACCAGGATGTCATAAATATTCAGTCCTGCGTATATATCAATAGGATATTTAATACATATTGAAAGCAACTTTAAATGAAAAAATCTGAAATGTTGTATGAAATATTTCTGGAAATATTTCATTCATTTAAAAATGTGTTACCACAAAGGTAAATCCAGGTCTAGATGGCTTTACCAATTAATTTTCCCAAACATATACAAAAGACAGAACACCAATTTTTCACAAATTTTTCCGGAGAATAGAAAAAGAGGTAACATTTATGAGGTAAGTAGGCCAGTATAACCTTGATTCCCAAACTTGAAAAAGGTTATTTTAAATAGAAAAATTCAGGATTCAAGATGGTGGCATGAGAGGTGGCATAGAGAACCCCTCCGAAAACCACAAATAGTACAAAAATGTAGTTAATTAATACAACTAACCCTCAAACAGCAACAAGAAAGAAGGCTGAACCACACTGCATACAGACTTCACGAACAGGGCAGACCTCACGAAACATGGTAATGTAGAAAGCCTTAATCTGGAGGGACCCAAGCCCTTCCCCCTCCCCAGATAACCGGCGGGAGGAAGAGAAACAGAGGGGGGAGAGGGTGGAAGCCTGGGACTCCTGAAAACCTAGCCCTGGAGATCTTTGTGAGTGGTAGCCTACATTGTGTGGTGCTCAGGGCCTTGGAGAGCTCGGACTGGCGGAGGACCTGGGAGACTGACATTCTGGCCGTTTGTGGAGGACGGGATCCACACCCGGCCGCTCAGTGTTAGAGGAAGGATGGGCGGTCTGAGAGGCTTCCTAGCAGCGAGAGGGCTTCTGCAGGGGCGGGGTTTGCACGGAGCTTGCTGCACAGGAGAAGGAAGAGATGGAAAAGGTTCTCTGGGCACACTATGCCCAGCTGGTTGGGAACTTTGAGGAGCTTCAGGTGCTCCATCCCCCTTGCTGCCTACTCAGCTCCAAGGCCCCCCACTGTGACACGCAGCCTGCCGAGCCTTCCTACTGGATTGCATCATCTGGTCGCAAACCGGCAGTCACTGTGCTGGCATCAGGCCAGCTACAGGGAGGCCCCGCCTGAAACAGCTAGAGATGCAAAGCACAGAGGCTTACACGTGTGTGCTTGGCCCACTGGCTCTGACACTGGAAACAGGCACCAAAGACAGGGATCAGGAAACAGATCTTTCCTCCCCCCAGGCACCACCTCCGCTCCCCTATGACTCACAACCTCACTCTAGGGACTAAGCAGCCCCAGAAACTGGAGTTTCTGCACACTAGTGGACACCACACAGAAATATAAAACGTCAAAAGAACATGTTTCAGACCAAAATCTCACAAACCCCAGAAAAAAGGGCCAAATGAAACCAAATTCATCAATCTTCCTGAAAGAGTTCAAAATAAAAATTATAAACATGCTTATGGAGGAACAGAAAAATATTCAAGAACTCAGGAACGAATTTAAGTCGGACTTTCAATCATTAAGAAATTCCATATCTGAAATGAAACATACAATGGAGGGATTTAAAAGATCAGATGTAGTAGAAGAGACGGTAAATGGAATAGAAATTAGAGAGGAGAAATACAAAGAAGCTGAAGCACAGAGAGAAAAAGAATCTCTAAGAATGGATGAATATTGAGAGAACTGTGTGACCAGTCCAAACGGAACAATATCACATTATAGGGGTAGCAGAAGAAGAAGGGAGAGAAAAAGGGATAGAAAGTGTTATTGAGGAAGTAATTGCTCAAAACTTCCCCAATCTGAGGAAGGAGATAGCCTCTCAAGCCATGGAGGTGCACAGATCACCCACCACAAGGGACCCAAGAAAGACAACATCAAGACATATAATAATTAAAATGGCAAAGATCAAGAATAAAGAGAGACTTTAAAAAACTGCTAGAAGGACAAAAAAGATCACATACAAAAGAAAACCCATCAGGCCATCATCAGATTTCTCAATAGAAACCTTACAGACCAGAAGGGAGTGGCATGAGATATTTAATGCAATGAAACAGAAGGGCCTTGAAACAAGAATACTGTACCCGGCAAGGTAATTATTTAAATTTGAAGGAGGGATTAAACAATTTTCAGATAAGCAAAAGCTGAGAGAATTTACCTCCCACAAACCACCTCTAGAGTGCATTTTGGAGTGACTCCTATAGATGGAAGTATTCCTAAGGCTAAATAGATGTCACCCAAGGTCTAGACAAAGAGTACAGAATATGATTCATAACATACAAAGAATGGAGGAGGAATTAAAAGGAGTAAAAAAAAGAATCTTTAGGTTGGGTTCATAATAGCATAGGAAGTGAGTTAATTAGACTATTAGTAAGGGAATTACCCTTGAACCTTTGGTAACCACGAATCTAAAGCCTGCAATGGCAATAAGGACATACCTATCGATAATCACCCTAAAAGTAAATGGTCTGAATGCACCAATCAAAAGACATAGAGTTACTTAATGGATAAAAAAACAAGACCCACCTATATGCTGCCTACAAGAGATTCACTTCAAACCCAAAGACATACACAGACTGAAAGTAAAGGGATGGAAAAAGATATTTCATGCAAACAACAAAGAGAAAAAAGCAGGAGTTACAGTACTTGAATCAGACAAAATAGACTTCAAAACAAAGAAAGTCACAAGAGACAAAGAAGGACATTACATAATGATAAAAGGGTCAGTCCAACAAGAGGATATAACTATTATAAGTATCAATGCACCCAACACAGGAACACTTACATATGTGAAACAAATACTAACAGAATGAAAGGGGGAAATAGAATGCAATGCATTCTTTTTAGGAGACTTCAACACACCACTCACTCCAAAGGGCAGATCAATCAGACAGAAAATAAGTAAAGAGACAGAGGCACTGAACAACATATTACAACAGATGGACCTAACGGATGTCTACAGAACACTCCATCGAAAAGCAACAGGATACACATTCTTCTCAAGTGCACATGGAACATTTTCAAGACTAGATCACATAGTAGGCCATAAAAAGAACCTCAGTAGGTTCAGAAAGATTGAAATTGTACCAACCAGCTTCTCACATCACAAAGATATGAAACTAGAAATGAATTACACAAAGAAAATGAAAAAGCACAGAAACACATGTAGGCTTAATAACATGCTCCTAAATAATCAATGGATCAATGAAGAAATAAAAACAGAGATCAAGCAATATATGGAGACAAATGACAACAATAATTCAACACCGCAAAATCTGTGGGACGCAGTGAAGACCGTGCCAAGAGGGAAATATATTGCAATACAGGCCTACCTCAGGAAGTAAGAACAATCCCAAATGAACAGTCTAAATTCACAATTAATGAAACTAGAAAAGGAAGAACAAATGAGGCCCAAAGTCAGTAGAAGGAGGGACATAATAAAGATTAAAGCAGAAATAAATAAAGTTGGGAAGAACAAAACAATAGAATCAATGAAAGCAGTAGCTGGTTCTTCGAGAAAATTAACAAAATAGATACACCCCTAGCCAGATTTATCAAGAAAAAAGAGAGTCTACTACACACATAAACAGAATCACAAATGAGAAAGGAAAAATCACTACAGAAACCACAGAAATACAAAGAATTATGAGAGAATACTATGAAAAATTATATGCTAACAACTGGATAACCTAGAAGAAATGGACAACTTTCAAGAAAAATGCAACCTTCCAAGGCTGACCCAGGAAGAAACAGAAAATCTGAGTAGACCAACTCCCAGCAAAGAAATTGAATTGGTAATCAAAAAACTACCTAAGAACAAAACTCCTGGACCAGATGGTTTCACTGCTAAATTTTATCAAACATTTAGGGAAGACCAATACCCATCCTACTTAAAGTTTTCCAAAACGTAGAAGAGGAGGGAATACTCCCTAACTCATTCTACGAGACCACCAACACTCTAATACCAAAAACAGGCAAAGACAGCACAAAAAAAGAATCCACTCCAAAACTACTAGATCTAATATCTGAATTCAGCAAAGCTGCAGGATACAAAATAAATACACAGAAATCTGTTGCAGTCCTATACACAAACGGTTAACTAGCAGAAAGAGAGATCAGGAAAGCAATTCCATTCACAATTGTATCAAAAAGAATAAAATACCTAGAAATAAACCTAACCAAGGAAGTGAAAAACCTGTACCCTGAAAACTACAAGACACTCTTAAGAGATATTAAAGAGGACACTAATAAATGGGAATTCACCCCATGCTCTTGGCTTGGAAAAATTAATGTTGTCAAAACGGCCATCCTGCCTAAAGCAGTTTACAGATTCAATGCAATCTCTATCAAAGTACCAACAGCAATGTTTAATGAACTAGAGAAAATAGTTCTAAAATTCATATGGAACCACAAAAGACCCTAAATAGCCAAAGCTATCCTGAAAAGGAAGAATAAAGCAGGGCGAATTATGCTGCCTGACTTCAAGCTCTACTATAAAGCCACAGTAATCAAGACAATTTGGTACTGGCACAAGAACAGACCCATAGTCCTGTGGAACAGAATAGAAAGCCCAGATATTAAACCAAGCATATATGGTCAATAAATATATGATAAAGGAACCATTGATATACAATGGGGAAATGACAGCCTCTTCAACAGCTGGTGTTGGCAAAACTGGACAGCTACATGTAAGAGAATGAAACTGGATTACTGTCTAACCCCATACACAAAAGTAAACTCAAAATGGATTAAAGACCTGAATGTAAGTCATGAAACCATTAAACACTTAGAATGAAATATAGGCAAAAATCTCTTAGACATAAACATGAGCAACTTCTTCATGAACATATCTCCCTGGCAAGGGAAACAAAAGCAAAAATGAGCAAGTGGGAGTATATCAAACTAAAAAGCTTCTGTACAGCAAAGGACATCATCAATAAAACAAAAAGATATCCTACAGTATGGGAGAATATATTCATAAATGGCATATCCGATAAAGGTTGACATCCAAAATATATAAAGAGCTCATGCACCTCAACAAACAAAAAGCAAATAAGCCAATTAAAAATGCGCAAAGGAGCTGAACAGACACTTCTCCAAAGAAGAAATTCAAATGGCCAACAGGCACATGAGAAGATGCTCCATATTGCTAATCATCAGAGAAATGCAAATTAAAACCACAATGCAATATCACGTCACACCAGTTAGGATGGCCGCCTTCCAAAAGACAAACAACAACATGTTGGTGAGGATGTGGAGAAAGGTGAACCCTCCTACACTGCTGGTGGGAATGTAAACTAGTTCAACCATTGTGGAAAGCAGTATGGAGGATCCTCAAAAAACTCAAAATAGAAATACCATTTGACCCAGGAATTCCACTCCTAGGAATTTAGCCAAAGAAAACAAGATCCCAGATTCAAAAAGACATATGCACCCCTATGTTTATCACTGCACTATTTACAATAGCGAAGAAATGGAAGCCACCTAAGTGTCCATCAGTAGATGAATGGATAAAGAAGAAGCGGTACATATACACATGGAATATTATTCAGCCATAAGAAGAAAACAAATCCTACCATTTGCAACAACATGGATGGATCTAGCGGGTATTATGCTCAGTCAAATAAGCCAAGCAGAAAAAGACGAGTATCAAATGATTTTACTCATCTGTGGAGTATAAGAATAAAGGAAAAACTGAAGGAACAAAACAGCAGCAGACTCACAGAACCCAAGAATGGACTAACAGTTACCAAAGGGAAAGGGACTAGGGAAGATGGGTGGGAAGGGAAGGATAAGGTGGGAAAAGGGGCATTACGATTAGCAAATGCGGGGGACATGGGAAAGGTAGTATTTATAGAGAAGACAAGTAGAGCATCTTACTATGATGATGGACAGTGACTGTAGCGGGGTATGTGGAGGGGACTTGATAATAGGGGGTCTAGTAACCATAATGTTCTTCATGTAATTGTACATTAACGATATCATAATAAAAAAAAGGAAAATTCAAATCAACTTTTTCAAAATGGCACATGAAATGCTCTTATGAAAATATTAGATGAATAACGTTAATATATAAGAATGATGTCACATCCTAAGCAGATGGATTTATTCCAGATAGGCAAGTGTAAGTTAGCATTAGGAGATCAATCAATGACATTCACAAACAATATAAAGAAAAAATATCATCCCCCAAAATGCTGAATAACTATTTGAAAAAAAAATCAGTATCAATTCATGGATATAAATTCTGTCACACTCAGAATAAAAGGGAATTTCTTTATCTCAAAAAGACGACCTGCAAAAAAATACTAAAAATCCTTTAAATAAGAAGTCAGGAATAAGAGATGAATGCCTGTTGTCACCACTTCTACTCAGCAATGTACTAAAGTACCAGGCAGCACAATACAATGAGAAAAAGTGGTAAAGTATAAAGATTGGAAGAGAAGAAATAAAACTAGTAATTCAAAGATGGTTCTGACTTTAAAAAATACAAAAGAATCTACCAACTGCTAAAAATAACATGTGGTTTTAGCAACTTGATACATATTCAATATAAAAATCAATTTTATTGCTATATGCCTACAAAAACATTTAGAAAATGTAATTTTAAAATCATCTTAGCATAAGTAAAAACACCAAATATTTATGTGTCTAATGTAGTATATTTAAGACCCCTGCATGGAAAATTATAAAATATTGCTTAAATGAAAGAGGACTTGTAATTTCTTAATAAATGGATATACCGTTATTAACCAAAGATCCAAAATTGAACTAATCCAATCTCCCAAAATTGATCTATAGATTCAATGCAAATTAAACCTTAAAAGTTTATCTTACCAATAAAAGATTCATTAAAATCACTATGATAATAAAGACAGTTTTACTTGAACCAAATTTTTGGATCTAGGTACATGAAGATATAACTCCCATGGGAGATATGTTCCAAAGATCCTAGTCCTACAAAGGTTTCATATCCTCGTGGAGACAGGCAAGAGAGACAGAACTTCAAAGGCGGGGCAGGGTACATTCATTTCCATGTGATATATTATGCAAAGAAAGGAATTGGCAGGCAGCTGGCAATGCAGGAAATTAAAGGAAGGGTAAACATTTTGCTTATCATTTAACACAAATTCAGATGCCAATTGTTTAGCCTTTAACTTAACACTTTTTTTTTTTTGCTTTTCCTGGGTGGCTGTCTTAAGACTCCCTGAGTTCCTGAAACCTTTCATACTTAGGCCTTAGAAATCTTTTTGGTGGTTCCTACTATAGTGGTCAGCTTTTCTTTATTTTGCAAAACTGTATCAGGTCATGCACGTTAGTTATGTGATGAGGATAGATGAACTGGTCAATGAAACAACGTGGAGAATGCTGCAATACAGTAACACGTACACACTCACCAGCTATATGAAAAAATTGACACTAGTGCAGTAGGGAGAGGGAAGGTCTTTTCAATAATTTGTGTGGTTCAGCTGGATATCCATATGGAAAGAAATTCATCTTGTCGCTATGATACTATTACTTGTTGTTTGTTCCTCTTGGTAGAACAGAGTTTCCAAAATCCTTGGAATTTCCTAAGTGGTCAGAGAAATAAAGATGTCTTTTGTCACATTAATGAGGCAACTTTTGGGCTGTCCCTAAGGTGCCTAAGGATGGGGAATGGTTGCCGGGGAACAGCTTTTTGACTGGATGGTTAGAATTTTCAGTCCTATCCTTCCACTATGGTAGAGGGTCTAGAAATTGAATCAATGGCTAATGGCCAAGGCTCGTATAATCAGTCATGCTTATATAGTGAAGCCTCCACAACACCCAAAAGGATAGGTGGGCAAGCACATCCACCCCAGGAGGTACCTCAGCTCCACAGGGGCAGAAGCTCCTGTGCTCTGGACCCTCAGAGACCTTACCTCATGTATTTCTTCATCTGGCTGTTCATTTTATCCTGTAGCATAGCCTTTAATAAATTGATAAACTTAAGTGTTTTCCTGACTCTTAAGAGCTGCTCTCACAAATTAATTGATCCCAAGGTAGGGGTCATTGGAACCTCGGATTTATAGTCCATTGACCTACAGATAACCTAGACTTGGCCACTGATATCTGAATGGATTAGAGGGCAGTCTTGTAGGACTGAGCCCTTCATTTGTGGAATCTTGACGCTATTTCTGGGTAGATCATGTTAGAATTGAGTTAAATTGAAGCACACCCAGCTAGTGTCGCAGAGTATTTCTTGGTGTGGGGAAAAAAACCCCACATATTTGGGAACCAGAATGTAAGTAAAGAGTTCTTTGTGAATAGTAAGGAGACTAACAGGAGAGACAGAAGCGAAGAACTGGGTTTTTCCATACATCAGTGGAAGATTGAGGTTTAACCAACATAGTTGCCTACCTTGCATCAGACACAAAAATTAATTCCAAATGGACTGCAGATTTACATGTAAAAGGCATAGCAGTGTATATTTTAATGGAAAACATAAGATATATATTATTGGGAATAGGAAAACTTCATTAACAGGATACAAAATACACAAACTGTAGAGAAGAGAAAAAATAATATTAGTGCTATGTGAAAATATGTTTTTTCAAAAGACACCACAAAGAGGGTAAAAAGTAACCAGTAGAATTAGAAATCTTATTTATAATACGTATATCCTATGCATGGCTTACATCCAGAATATATATATTTTTAAATCCCACACATTAGTAAGAAAAATACTGAAGACCCAGGAGAAAAACTGGTAAAAGAACTTGAACAATCACTTTAAAAAAGGACAAACAAATGGCTACTAGCCATATGAAAAAGCATTCAGTTTTATTATTCATCAAGGGAAAGTTAGATAAACAATGACTAGATACCACTATACACATTGCCCAACAAAAGACAAAATTGCAGATTTTCATGAACAACTGGTACTTTCAGACATTGTGATGAGACTGTAAATTGGTACAGCTACTTTATAAGACTCAGAATTAATTATTCAAGCTAAAGAGACATCACTTATGACACAGAAATGTATATATTTCTATGTATATATTCATCTAACCCTTTTACTAGAATGTTCATAGCAGCTCTCTCTATGTATTTTTTAGCCCTCTTTTTAATTACAGACAAAACTGGAAACTATTCACAGTGTCCATAACTCAGTTGAATTGATTAATATTTTATGGAATATTTACCTAATGGTTTACTAGAAGTGATGTTAGGAATTACTTAAAACTGCATTGTGATACATATCACAAATGAGTGAAAGAAGTCAAATCACTCTGTGTTTCCATTTATAAAAGTACTGAAATAGGTAAAAAACAATCTGTGTTATTACAAGGAAGGATAATGCTCACCCTTGGGTTAAGATGGAGCAAAGGATACTAATATAAAGGAAGCAGAATGGGGACCATTATGGGACAATGTTACTTTTATTCATCTGGCTGCTGGTTACGTGTGTTAATTTTTTTACATTCATCATCAATCTGCACAGGTTTGATATGTGCATTTTCATGTATGCATGTTATATTTCCATTCAAGTTAACAAAACATTAAAAAACAGATTTTGAAATCCCAGGAAAAGTAACATATCAAAAAAAAAAAACCAACTGTATTCGTTCCTTCAGGAATTCAGAATGGTTTAATGTTAGCCAGTTTATTAACATAGGTTCACCATTTCAGTAGATCCAAAAAAATCATAGAGCCATCTAGATAAATATCAAAGACTTCAACAAAATTTGACACCAATTAAAAAAAAAGAAAGAAAACCTTTAAACAGCTAGGAATTAGTGTATATTTACAAAACATGGTAACATGTATATACCTCACCCCAAAAGTTGGCAGCTTATTTCATGAGGAAATACAGCCCTCTAGGCCACCTTTGAGAATAGTACTTAGTGTGAAAGGCAACTAAGCTTGCTTTTTGAATCCCCAAATTAGGTAGACTTAGCCAGCAAATTTGAGATAGCACCAGAATGGAACACACTTTACAAAAGGGTTGGGCCTAGAACAACCTAAAATCCTAGAGAAACAGCTCCTGTTGCTGAATCACTCCCAAGAGCAAGAAAAGAATGGAACAGAACTGAGAATGTCCAGTTCTTTGTTAATTTTTTTGCATTTCCCAAGTGGCTTTATTCAGAAGGAATTCAGAAGGAATTCAAGGACACGGGGTCAGTCTCGTAACCAACTCAAGCAGCTCTGTTAACAAAGAACATAACTTCTTTTAACTACTTTTGCTTGGATCTGCATTTCATTTTTGGATCTGAATTTCATTCATCTGAATTGAAGTATCATTGATATACAATCTTATATTGGTTAAGTACACTAGCGGGGGTTTAATAACATGGGTAACTGCTGAACCACTGTGTTGTAATTTGAATGCCCAGTTATTTTTATTAAATTTTCCCATGAATGAGAGATGCACTAAGGAAAGTGTCAGAGAGAGGCCCAGAATGGTGCATGCTATTCTTTCTTTATAGGAATCCATTGATATAAAATTGCTTACCATGTGAAATAAATGGAAGCTAATTTTTAAAATATAAATCTGATAATAAATACATTAAATATATATCACATGTAAAAAGAATTTGAAAAATTAAATTTTCTTTTTGTTAGCCCATAGCACATGCTTGGTATGGATCAGGCTCTTTGGGCTTCCAGATGCTTCTGTGGTCTTAAAATTGCCAGTATCTGGAACACATCACACAAAAAACAACAGAAATGCAATATCTGTGTGATGTGTATGGATAAAAATTATAACACATAGTCAGCTAACAACATGCTGCCTACAACTGAATTAACACTTTGATCTTCATAGCTTAATTAAATAAATAAATAAAAAGGATAGGTCCCATTACAATTGATTCACTGTTTCTTCTGTAAATTTATCAGAATAATTAGTTAAACCCATTACAAATAGTGACAATTATCCCATAGAAACAGTAATTTATACCAGTAGAGTACAGGACGAGCTCAGTTATTTCATCATCTTTATAGTGTGGAAGACAGAAGAGAGGAGGAGTTAGAAAGAAATGCAAATATTAATAACAAGAGTCCCCACTGACCATTCATTTTAAAGTCCATAATATGATTGGATCAGCAAGGAGACCAGTGAAACCTCAGTGAAATGAAATACTTAGAAAATAGGAAGAAGTAAAAAGATCTCTAATAACTAGATCTATTTCTCCTAAACAGATAATAATTGAAAGTCTTTATAGAAAAGTGAGTTAAGCATTGTATGTTTCCATTTAACCCTGATTTGGAAAGTGTAATGGGAAAACCTAATTTTTGACAAATTAATTATCTGAAACATAATTGTAATAATGTAAAGTCCTATTATTAGTGGCAATATGTAAATGAAAATTTATTCAGCTTTTGACTAAATGCTAGTCTCTTACACAATTTGTGTTAAAAAGTAGTTTCTTATTTTCACTGATGGTCAATTTTTGTTTTCTATTCTTTTATAGCAAAAATTGATACTCTTGGTATAAGATATTGAGTAGTAGTATCCCACAATTCTAATTAGGTTTATTTTCTTTCTGTGTAAAGTCAGTTGAACCAGCATTGACTATTAACTAGTTTTTTCTCTGACTTTTTTAATGTCATTTATATTATGTAGCAATTCCATATATACGTTAAGGTCTGTTTCTGGGCTATTTTCCTATATTATTTTACCAGTGCTACGTTTAAACCACTATAACTTGAAATTAAGTGTGTATTTTTTAAGCATTTTATCCACTAGTTCCTAGCCTTCATAACTGCCTTTGTTCTTTTTGTATTCTTAGACCCAAGTAAATTTAGAATCAACTAATCAACTTCTATGAAAAGGCTTGTTGAGGTTTTTATTGGGATTGCACTGAATGTATGTTTTAATCCAGGAAGAATTGGGATATTTAAATATATTTTTCATCCTTTAACAGGATATGTTTTCTTAGTGTTTAATCATGTCTGCTTTTATATGGCCTTCAATAATATTTTGAAATTTTCTTAGAGTTTAAAGAACAATGTTGGTTAGATCTATTTCTTGGTATCATATAGTTTTTATTCATATTCATTATTAATATATCAAAGTTTTCACCAGCAATATGAATAGATTGTATTGTAATAATTCTAACAGTTATTACAGATTGTTTTGCCTAGATAAAAAGAAATGACTTTCTTTCTTCTTTAAACATACACTCCTTCACATCAATTATGGCATCTTGTACAAAGTTAAAATGAAGCAGTTGAGAGGGGCATGTCTTTTTCGTTTTGCCGAAAATGAAACATTTATGAGTTTGCTAGGGCTTACATAAAGTACCTCAGGCTGGGTGACTTCAGCAACAGAAATTTATTTCTCACAATGAGGAGGCTAGAAGTCCAAGATGAAGGGTGTCCAACATATTTGATTTCTTCTGAGGCTTCTCTCTCTGGCTTACAGATGGCTGCCTTTTCCTCTGTGTGAGCATGCCCCAAGTCTCTCACTGTGTGTCAAAATTTACTCTTCATATAAGGAAACCAGTTAGGTTGGATTAGAACCGACCTAAATGGCCTCATTTTATCTCTTTAGAGATCCTACCTCCAATTGCAGTAACATGCAGAGATACTGGGTGCTAGACCCTCCATGTATGAATTTGCAGGAGAGAAAATTCTGTCCAAAACAGCCACTAATTTGGGAATACACTAAAGATGTACTATTAAATATGATGATGAACTCGATAGGGTAAAGTGATTTTCCATATATTCCTAGTTTGGTGAATTTTTATCACAATGGAATAATGAATTTTATAAGATTTGTCTGCATGTATTAGGATAATTGTGGGTTTTTGTTTTTACCTTGTCTGAAATGTGAAAAGCACAACAGATGTGTTGGTATCTAGCCATCCTAGAATTCTCACAGTGGACCCAATATGCTCATAGTAAACTTTCTTTAATGCACTGATGAATTAATGTGCTTAAGTTTTATATAGAATTTTAGCATCTGTGTTCATTCTAAAATTTTCATTTCTTGCATGCTTATGATCCAGTTTTGGTTAAGGTAATTTTGTCTCATTACATTTTATGGCTGTCCCTATTTATTTGTATGATAGAAATAATCAGTTTCTTAAAAAAATTAAGCTTCCTGTTTAATTTTCTAGACTAGGGAACTGGGTTGGTTTCTTTATTTGTGAAGATCACATGGAGAGATATTTCTGTACACTTCTCAGTTTATAAAATATTTAGGGTGCTAGTAAAATATTTTAAACATTAGATGATTTTGGATACTTTATATATTTCTAAATATTTTCCTTTTAAGTTTTTAAATGTTTTGTTAAAGTTTGTCATTATGACTTAAAAATCTTACTTGTTTTTCCTGTCCCTATTTTGTTTTTATCTGATTAGTGATAAATCCATGTTCCATTTTAATCATTCTAAATCCATTCAGCTCTGTAATTCTTCATGAGTTTACTCAGGTGGAAATAGATCAGTAAACTCATCTTTAGATTTTATAAACCATTTAAACTGCTGCTGTAGCTATAATTGTACAATGATTCTTATTCCTAATACTTTTTAGTTGTGTTTTACCTCTATTTCATCATTCTTAAAGTCTGCCAATTATCTCTGCTTTTTTGTTTTCTTCAGCATTAATTTATGCTACATCTATTATCTCTTTTCTTTAAATTTACTTGCATTTACTTGTTTTAATTTCTTGCCTTGAATGCTTAGTTCATTATTCAGGCTTTTTTTTGTTTTAATAATTGCATTTAGTTCAATAAAATGTTCCCTGAATATGGCTTGAGCTACATTCTACAAATATCGATATGTTATACTTTACATACTGTTCAGAGATAAATTTTTCAGTTTACCCTCTGACTTGCAATTTTTCTTCATCTTTGTTAAGGTATAATTGACAAATAAAATAGTATATATTTAAAACATACAACATGATTTTACATATATATATATATATATATATACTTTGTTAAATGATTATCACAATCAGGTTAATTGAAAGATCCATCACTTCACATAGTTATCTTTTTTTTTTTTCCTGGTGAGCATGCTTAAGGTCTGCTCTTAGCACATTTAAAGCTATACACAACACAGTATGATTTACTAATCATTATGCTTGCCGTACTTTATTAGGTCCTCAGAGCTTACTCATGTTATAACTGAAGGTATTTACCCTTTTACCAGCATCTCCACATTTGTGTCTTCTTCAATTTCTTCATCATTGTCTTATAGTTTTCAGTGTACAAGATTTTCATCCCCTTGGTTAAATTTATTCCTAAGCATTTTGTTTTTGATTCTACTCTAAATGGAATTGTTTTCTTAATTTCTATTTCCAGTAGTTTGTTGTTAGTGGATAGAAATACAACTAACTTGTGTATATGTTTTTGTTATCTGGAACTTTAATTTATTTGTTGATTAGTTCTAACAGTTTTTTTTTTGTCAAATCTGTAGAGTTTTTTGTATAGAGACCAAGTCATGTGTAAACAGAGACAATTCTTCATTCCCAATTTAGATACCTTTTATTTCCTATTCTTGCCTAATTGCACTGGCTAGGGCTTCCAGTACTATGTCAGAAAGAAGTAATGAAAGTGGACATTCTATACCCATCCTAAGCTTCGAAGAAAACCTTTTAGCTTTTTACCAATGAGCATGATGTTAGCTGTGGACTTGTCATATATGGCCTTTATTACTTTGAGATACTGTCCTTCCATATCCACTTTGTTGAGTGTTTTTATGAGGAAAGGGTGTTGAATTTTGTCAAATGCTTTTTCTGCATCTATTGAGATTATCATAAGATTTTTATCGTTCATTCTGCTAATGTGATATATCACATTTATTGATTTGCATATGTTGAAACATTCGTGCATCTCAGGGATAAATCCAACTTGATAATGGTATATGATCCTTTTAATGTGCTATTTAATTCTGTTCACTGTATTTTTTGAGGATTTTCATATCTATATTCATCATGGATATTGGCTTGTAATTTTCTTCTCTTATAGTGTACTTGTTCAGTGTTGGTATCAGAGTAATGCTGGCCTTATAAAACCAGTTTGAAATTATTCCCTCCTCTTCAGATTTTTGGAAGATTTTGAGAAGGATTAGTATTCATTAGTGTTTGGTTGAATTTGCCAATGAAGCTATCAGGTCCTGTGATTCTCTTTATTTGGAGGTTTTGATTACTGATTCATCTCCTTTCTCATTATTTATCTGTTCAGATTTTCTAGTTCTCCATGATTCAGTCTCAGTAGCTCATGGGAAGGCTTCCTGATGGAATCCATGAAGCAGTTAGTAGGATCTGCCTCCCTTTGAAGCCCTCCTAAAGCTCTAGGTGCTGTTCTCCCAGATCCTCCCTACCCTTCAATTCTGCAGCTCATCTCAGTATTCTGGATGGGGTAAGAAAGAAGTGGGCCTATTTGACATCATCCTACACAGCAGGGGAAGCCAGGCACTCATGCACATTTCTACTTTTCCATGTAGGTGAAATCATTGGCAGAGAAGTTCTCTCCTGGCTCTGAGATGCTGCCTTGGGGAAGGGGTGATGCAAGTGCAGCAAAACTGTTCCACTTTCCTATTGCAACTTACCCAATCTTAGATGTGCTTGTGCACTACTGGCATGCTGGGACTTCTCTGCTGGACACCCAGACTTCCACGGAGACACTCTCATCTGTGAGTGATTGTCAGGTCAGTGTTCTTTGAGGGGAAGGCAGGAGAAAACTCCTGTTCCACCTGTTTTCTAACGTCACTCCCTAAGTTGCAATTTTTATGTTTCTAAACACATCACTATGTGTACCTAGTTTTTTATTATTGTTGCCTAATGATGATGTGATTAGAAGGTGGCTATGTGCTATTGATCCTTTGGAATTTCTAGAAACTTCTTTATTGATCCATAGGGTCATTTAATAAAGCTATTCCACATGTAGTTAAATAAATATCTGTAGGTTTTTTGGGGGGGATAGGTGAAAAGAGTGTTGAGTATTAATGACCCCATGTGTGTCTGGGGGTGTCTCACTCACAGTTTCCTCCAGTGAGCCTGGAGCTAACGCTCTACTATATATGGTATACTATTTTACTCTTTATTGTGTAGGAGTTAGTGTCTGCTTGGTCTGCTTTTCATCTAGGATTCCAATAATCTGAGGTGAAATCTTCCTATTGACTGTTGTGTGTCTTTCTGTCTTTCTCCCATTGAGTTGTGTGTTTTGTGGATGTATACTTTGTTAGAGGAATATATATATATTGATAGGGATGGTTTGTTTTTTCAATTATTAATATATATTGAACCTTTGGTCATGGCAATCATGAGGCAGTTATGTATAAATTTGTATCATCATTCTGACTCATGGTTCTGAATATCTTTTTTTTGTGTATGTACATGTTTTTGATTTTCATACATTACTATATGCATAGGTCTCACTTTCAGGTGCCCTGAATCACTAGTCAGTGCTTGACTAGAGGACACCGCATTTCTAAAAATCACTTCTGGTGGTTCTGGTTGTACCCAAGTTTAGGAACCAATGGGTTAACACTTCGATATCTTTCAAATTTTTTTTCATTTTTGCAAGTTATATAATTTACCACAGATCTTAGCCAGGTGGAAAACTATTCAAGTGTAGAAACAACCTTTTAAAATTTATGTTGTATATAACTTATATTTCCTTAGCTATATTTATTTATCACATCAATAACTCATTATTGAACATATATTAATGCCTTCCATGTGCCAAGAACCACTATATGTACTAAAATAATAGCTGACCATTTCGAAAAGGTAGTCTAGTGATTTAGCATGTGGATTCTGGAAAGAGACTGAATTCAGAACATAGCTCTGTCATTCACTGTCAGTGTCATGTTGAGAAATTTGCTTAATGTTTTTGTTTCTTAATTTACTGATCTGTGAAATGGATACAATGGTGGCATCTTCCAATGGTGACTTACTATGTGTTTACCATTTGACGTGGTATCTGGAATATAGGAAGTGCTCATTAAGTGATTGCTGTTGTATTATTGAGTGCTTGCCATCTGTTAGACACTATTTGAAGCATTTGTAATGTATTGATTGATATCTACACCAGCCATTTGAGTTGTGTGATTTTAGCCAAGTAATCTTTTGAGGACATGGAATGCATATTACTAATATTTCTATTTCCACTGTTGAGCACATAGCCAAAATACTGTAGACTCTTACTAGACATGTTGAATGACTGGGCTCACAGCAAGCCAAGGATGCATGGAAGACAGGCATTTATCATACTCCATTGAAGGAGGGGAAACTCAGAAAAGCAGGTTGCATTGAATAAAGGTGTGAAAGAAAAATAAAACTGTGCTCTAGGCATATGAAAGGTGAGAAGATGGGAGAGGAAATCTGTGTAATAGGAATATGCAAATTATTTAAGACCCAAAAGACAGACATGAGAAACATGAGAAAACTGGGAAACATTTTCTATACAACAATAGCACATGGTAATTATGGAGATGAACAGAATGTAAAATTGTAGCTAGATTATGATGGACCATATAAACCAAGCTAAGGGGTTTGGCTCTGTTTTTTAAGATGGGGTCAACAAACTTCTGTTAAACACAGAAATATTTTTATTTAAGGAGAGTAAGTATTTTAAACTTTAAGAGACAAATGATCTTTGTTACAAGTACTTAATTCTGCTGTTGTAGTATAAAGCCACTGAAAGTAGTAAATGAACAGGTGTGACAGAGTTCCAACAAAACTCTATTTATTAAAATATATGTCACACTAATAATGATCTGAGGGTTGCAGTTTGCTCTGACCTGCTTTAAAAAAATTGAAAATAGAACTACCATTTTATCCAGCAATCCACTCTTGGGTATATATCCGAAGGAAATGAAAATGAAGTATTAATAAGATATCTGCACTCCCGTGTTTACTCCAGCATTATTCCCAATAGCCAAGATGTGGACAATGTTAAGTGTCTATCAATAGATAATAGATAAAAATGAATAGATGAATAGATAATGTTAAAACAATGTTGTCTATCAATAGATAATACATGAATAGATAAAGGAGATGTGTATGTATATACAATGGAATATTATTCAGCCATAAAAAAGAAGGAAATCCTACCATTATGACAATATGGATGAATCTTGAGGCCATTATGCTAAGTGAGATAAGTCAGACAAAGACAAATACTGTATAATTTCACTTATATGTGGAATCTAAAAAGCCAGACTTGTAACAGAGAGTAGAATGGTGTTTACCAGGGCCTAGGGAGTGGGGGGAATGGGCAGATGTTGGCTAAAGGGTAAGCTTACAACTAGAGCTTACAACTGGAGAGCTGATGCACAGGATAGTAATTAGAGTCAACAGTATTGTATTATATACTTCAAAGTTGCTAAGAGAGTTGATCATAGATGTTCTCACCACTAAAAGGAAATTATAATTACATGACGTGATAAAGGTGTTTGCTAATGCTACAGGAACCATATAATAGTATGTAAGTGTATCAAATCACCACATTATACATCTTAACTTACACAATGTTATTTGTCAATTATATCTCAATTAAATAGTAAAAAAGTAAAATTATGTATTAATAAGTGATCTTGATAGCTGTAATTATTTGAATGCTTAATATGCACTGAACACTGTGCTTTATTCATAATATTCGTTCCTACTGTCTCACTCAAGTGTGTCAGTACATTAACTCAGTATGTTCTTTATCCCAATTTTTCTGTTGAATAAAGGAAACATGCTCAGGGGCTTGAGTAGTTTGCCCAAGGCTACTCAGGTAATGAAGGTCTACTTTAGGATATAGATCAGGTGTGTTATGATCTTTTGGGAACTATATTAGAAGTACCATCCCATAGATTCCTTGGACTCAAGAAATTTATAATCTAGAGAGGGGGAAAAATCATATCATACAAGATAATTTCATGATTACCGTAGCAATACAACACCTGTCAAAAATAACATAAGTCATGTAGGTGCTTCTATGTTTTGAGAGCCCACCACACTTCTAAACACACAATGAAATATTGTGCAGTTTGTTTGAGAAACTGATCTCTGGTCCTCTCAATTTCTAGGAAACAGAGTTACTGAAGTTTTCTTTCATAATATTTTCTTACATTGCTAGTTTAAACAGTGAGTGGAAGGGAGACTTATAGTTAAAATATCTGACTTATACTCAATGTCTGGCTTCTTGGGTTTAACCTCATTTCTTCCTAAAGTCTGAACTCTACCTATTAGCTTTGACTTCAAGTAAGTTCTCAAGATCCTCTTACTCTTAACCCATTTCTCACTTTGAGTCTGGCTAATTGAGGTTTAAACTACATGTTAAACTCTGACCCAATATCAGCAAATTCTGGTATCAGCTCTATAAAGCTACTAAAGCTCTACAACCCTCAAACAATTTCAAAAGAAAAGTTGACAAAGGAATATGAGTGTTAAAGGAGTACATTTTCCTTGATTTCCCCTGGTGTTTTTAGATCAATGTTACACAGTTAAATCTCCCTCCAACTCCAATTATATTGCAGATATGCTGATGCTTCCACCATCCAACAGTAGGTGACAGTGGTTATTGTTAGAATAATTAGAAATTAAATAAATCCCTTTTATCCTGAGGTATATGAAAACTCATAAGAATACCATTTTTCTTTCTTTCAAGGCACAAATTTTAAAGTAGGGACAGATCTTAGGGTGGAATCACAGGTCTCAGTTGGTGCTGTCTTGCAAAATGACCAATGCTATAAGATTTATTAAGGTTCATATATGCCAGAACATCTACTGTTTGAATTAAAGGATTAAGTAAAGAAAAATACATCAAATTCAAAGATAAGTCAGAAGATGTTATCAGGAGAAAATCAGGAAAACATTCTGTGCCTCAGTTTACTCACCTGTAAAATGAAGATAATATTTTATTTTCTCTAGATCAGTAAATTGTTATTAGGAAAGCAAGAATATAGGTTTTGAAGGTATAGATGAAAATAATATAGTTTATACTTTATAGAAACTATCCAAAATGATGTACTGAAAAGGAATTGTTTGACATACTTGATTAGTCATCAAAACTACTCTCCCAAAATGTCTGTAGGTAAGTTATCACTTTCTTTCAGTGTACATGTAAATACGTTTTCCAAGAGATGCTTTACATGAAATCTTATTTGATACACTCCTCTTTATTTAGAATAAGGGCAAAAATAATAAACTATTTTGTATCTTGACTATATTTTTACTAAAGTTAATTTTAAAAGTTGGGGGAATAATGGACTAACAGTTACCAAAGGGAAAGGGACTGGGGAGGATGGGTGGGAAGGGAGGGAAAAGGGGGAAAAGGGGCATTACGATTAGCACATGTAATGCAGCGGCGGAGGACATGGGAAAGGCAGTATTTATAGAAAAGGCAAGTAATGATTCTATAGCATCTTACTACACTGATGGACAGTGACTGTAGTGGGGTATGTGGGGGGGACTTGATAATAGGGGGTCTAGTAACCATAATGTTCAAGTGATTGTACATTAATGATACCAAAATAAATTAAAAAAAATAAATAAATAATTAAAAAAAAAATGTTGGGGGAATAAATGACATTCTAAAGATGGAATAAAAATACATCTCACCACTCAGGAAAACACGTTTATCAGTTTAATAAAGAGTACAAGTTATCAGCCAGATGAGGAGAAAAAAAATACATCTCACCAATTATATTGATTGCATAAGTATGTTATCAAAGTCTTTTCATATGACATATATTGTATTAATGTCACCCTTTCATGAGGACTTGCATTAAACAGAACTTTCACCAATATGTTATATAATTTTTCTCAAATATACATATATGCACAAATACACATTTATTTTTAGTCCAAGACATACAGAAACTAACCTCTTAAGCCATGACTGTTTACTCTAACCCATGCACTGATTTCTTCTTTCCAGGAAATGAATTGGATTTTTGCCTTTTTTATTGTCTTATATTTTTTCTACATACTAGGACTCAACACTTGCATCTTCCTAGTTCTAGCCTGTGACACACATTTCTTTGAGGGAGATATATAATTTATTAGAAAGCTCATAGCAATCCCAAGTCACTTGTATAATTTGCTCTCAGGAAAAATGATACAATGTTATGCCATAAAGTTGATATAACTTCTTAGATTTAAAAAAATTTCTTCTATGTAATACTTTTAAAAGTGCTTTGATCGTCATTAGCTGTATATCTGGTCACATGTTAGTTGCTGTAAAGTAAGTTTACAAAAACATAACCCATAAACTCAGTGGACTATTAGTAAAGTGCTTTGCTTATCCATTGCCATTTAAACTGTCCATGTGGGTTTATCAGTACAGCTTTTGAAATGTAACAAGTTAATGTCCTTACTTTGACTTAATTTGTGGACAGATGGTATGACTAGGACTGAGGGATGCATTGGGCTGTCCCTCAGCTTATCAAGGCTTATTCACAGCATAGGAGCCGTCCTCAGATGGCTAGTTATCTGCTTCATTTAGTAGGAAGGAAACTAACTTCTCTCCTGACTCAGCAGGTAGCATGCCATCAATGAAAAAAAAATGCATATCTATATATACACACAAAGAAGGCACTGGTCTTCAAACTGAACAAGAGTCATTTAAAAACTAAATTGTTTTATTGGACCCAAGAGATAGAAGCAATTATTTCAGTCCACTAGTTAGAATAATAAAGTTTGGGAAAAGAAATGAAAGTATTCTGTTTGCTGGCATATCCCAATAAGAGGTGGTATTTTAAGTGAGATTTTTCACATAATTCTGTACATTTACATGCTGTTTAGGAAAAAAGGCTCAGTGCAGTAAAGTGCTTATTTCGACTCCATATATCATTATGTCACTTAATCCTTAATTGAAGGCAGCCCCAAAGAAAACTCTATTAACCAAGAGAGATAATTTGAAATATAGAAGGCATGATTTTTTTGCAATATAAAATTCATTTAAACTCATAGACTAAACTGTTGTAGTTTGAATCAGTTTAATAAGGACCTTTCTTGATGTGGTAACATATCTAAATGCTGTCAAAAGAAATGTGTTTGGTGCAACAACTTTATTTCTTTGGACAAATGAACTATTTAGAAGCATTAGTATAGTAGCTCTTTGTGGAAAAATATATTTATAGATAGATAGATCATAGCAAAGACAGTGCTGGAATAATGACATAAACATGCAAAAAAATGAATCTAGACACATATCTTTCATCTTTCATAAAACTTATCTCAAAATGGATCACAGACCTCAAAGTAAACAAGAAAAATATAAAACCTCCAAGGAAAACATTGGAGAAGAATCTAGGTGGCCTTGGATTTGGTGATGAGCTTTTAGATACAACACTCAAAGCACAATCCATTAAAAATAAAATCAATAAGTAGGACATCATTAAATTTAAAAACTTCAGCTCTGCAAAAGACACTGATAAGAGAATTAAAAGACAAGCCAGAGACTGGGAGGAAATATTGTAAAAGACACATCTGATGAAGTGCATTTGTCCACAATATACAAAGAATTCCTTAAACTCAACAATTAGAAAACAAGCCAATTAAAAAAAAAATGATCAGAATAGACATCTCACCAAAGAAGATACACAGGTGGCTTAAGCATATGAAAAAGTGCTTAACATCCATCATATGCTGTTAGGGAATTGTGAGGTAAAACAGTGCAATACTACTGCACACCTATTAGACTGGGTACAATCCAAAACACTGACATACCAAATGCCGGTGATGATACAGAGCTATAGAAATTCTCCTTCGTCCCTAGTGGGAATACAGAATGGCACACAGCCACTATGGAAGATAGTTTGGTAGCTTTTTTTACAAAGCTAAAATATATATTACCATGTAATCCAGCAATCACAATCTCTGGTATTTACCCAAGTAAGTTGAAAAACTTGTGTCCTTATAAAAACCTGCACACAAATGTTTATAAGTTTTATTCATAATTGCAAAACATGCAAGCAATCCAGATATCCTTCAGTAGGTAAATCGATAAACAAAGAGTGGTACACCCATATAATGGGTGGAACATTTGTCAGTAATAAAAATAAATAAACTATCAAGCCACAAAATGGCAGGGAAGAATCTTAAATGCATGTTGCTAAGTAAAGTAAAAGAAGGCAGTCTGAAAAGGCTACATCTGTAGGATACCAACATTCTGGAAAGAGCAAAACTGCAGAGACAATAAAATGATCAGTGATTACCAAAAGTTTGGAGGGAGGGATGAATAGGTGATGCATAGAGAATTTTTAGGGCAGTGAAACTATTCTGCATATTATAATGGTGAATGCATGACATTATACATTTTTCAAAATTCATAGAATGTACAATACAAATAGTGAGCCCTAAACTTTGAACTTGAATTCATAATTATCAATACTGATTTATCAATGGAATAAGTGTACCACATTAATGCAGCAAATTAATAATAAGGGTAACTGGGGTGGGCAGTGGAGTGAAGTATATAGGAGCTTTCTGAACTTTCTGCTCTGTTTTTCTGTAAATCTAAAACTGCTCTAAGTAATAAAGTCAATTAATTTAATAATCGATTATGTTACGGATAAGCAAAATTGATTACCTGTGTGTGTCGATGTAGGGAAATAAATCATGTGACTCCTATGAATTCCTTCATTTATTCACTCAGATATGAATAAACCATGTGTTGTTAAATGATGTAATAAGAGAAACAAAAAGTTAAAGAGAAATTATAGAGTATGTAGCACACTAAATAAACTTAAGAGCTTTCCATTAACAGAAATTGGACAAAAATGAACCATACATTTTAATTTTTTCTGAGCTCTAAAGATGTAAGGAAAATCAAGATCAATCCCCTATTAAAATATCTGAATATAAAAAGTGGGCACTGTTTTATTAGCATGTCCAAAAGGTAGAGATACCAATGAAAAATGCTTGCTGAATACTAGGAAGATGTATTGTTCTCATCATGCAGTGTCCCTGGCCCCAGACAAACACAAATGTAAAATCCCCTTGGCTGAAGGAACCACCAGGAAAATTGCTAAATAAGACAAAAACAAAGTTACAAACAAAGATGACAGAAATGTTCAGATGTAGACTCCTGTGGACTTCAGATATTCTAATAAAAATACACATAATACAAAAAATTGAGTATGAATTTTTTTTAATAAAAAATAAAAAGCAACCAGATTTGAAAAAGCACCAAATGTAAGTCTTAAAATTGGAGTAAGTGTGTGTGGTGGTGTGTGTGTGTATGTGTGTGAGAGAGGGAGAGAGAGAGATTATACATACATATATATATATATATACATATAATGTTACGTATATGATTAGAGACAACTGACTCTGAAATTAGTGAATCATAAAATGTATGTGAAGAATTTGACCATAATGTACTATAATTTTATTAAATTGAATTAAATAAAATGGCAAGTCTCTTTGTTTGGAAACAGAATATGTGGTTTATTTCACAGCCAAACAGAGTTGGAAGAGAGGAATGAGTTCTGATGGTACATCCAGCATAGGTTCACAGAATTTGCCAAAAAAAAAAAAAAATCATTGCCAAAAAGAGCAGCCCTCGCTGTGAAGTGTAAATGATCAAGAGAGTCACTCAGACACCCCTAAAGTCCCATGTAGGAAGCTCACTTAAAAAGGAGTAGCATAAAAGAATTACTAAGACCAAAGTGGTGTAAGAAAAAAGAAGAACATTATCTGAATGATAAAGGCATATAAGAAAAATAGGACAATAATTAGGAAAAAATTAACCTAATATTACAAACAAGCTGCTAGAAAAATCAGCTTTAGATAACCAAAAAACCATAAGAGAAGCTATGGCATATGGATAGCTGGCAAACATTGAATATAAATTAGTGAAGCATTAAGATTAAATCATAGAGATGAATATGCTGGAATAGTATGTGAACATTATATGCTCTACTGTATAAATATAATTCCACTGTCAAGAATTGGGACAGAAAATGGAAATAAATATACTTCAATATTTATTAAGATAATACAGATACAAAAATAAGTTTAATATTTTTGAAGCCTCCCCTCCTTTCTATAAATTCCCCCAAACTCTTCTCTTGTCACCCTCTTCTTACACCACACAACTTCCTAGCCACCACCTCTTTTCTTTCAAATCCCTATTATCTTTTTAACAGTTGCTTGAAGAAATTTATTTTTGCACTATTCATTTTATTTTTGCTAGATGTGTCCAACAAGGGGCTTGAAGAAACCTACTCCCAGCCCCTTCATCTACCCACTCACTTCCCAGTTACATTCTCTCAGGCCTCCTTGCATTTATAATATCACAGGAGTACCTCAGTCTTATTAGAGTCCTTATTTATGACTTTTTGTGACATTCTATTTTTTTAAGCTTTATACATATTTATATATATTACATATATTTAATAATATATATTCTATTCCAATAGACATATATAGTTAAGCTTTTTTGCTTTACCAAAGTCTTAAGAGTTAAAACTTATTTTTATTATATGATAGTGATATGTTAATGTTGCAGAATTATTCATGAAGAAAAAATTCATTTTTGTTCTTGGTCTGTTCCATAATTCTTTTAAAAATTGGTATATTAAATTGATGCAAAAATGTTATGTGATGCATTTTTGTCAAGGAATGTAATCTGTGTTACAAACAGTAGAGTGTGTTTGGCTTTTGGGAAAAAAAAAGTGTGACTTGCAGAGACTGAGTGCTGGTAAGTTGATCATGATAGCCCTGAACACAGGTAGTCCACTAACTGAAGTTAATAGACTTGATCGTTTGAGTGGAAAAGTTCTAGGTTGTGTGAACAGAAGTCTCAGCTTGAATTACCAAAACAGAGAATCATGGTTTTTTTAATCAAGACCCGGACTGAGCCCGTTTACAGTCTCAGAACCCCACGAATGAAGAGGAGGTCAGTTTCCCTTGTGTGTGTATATGTGCTTGCTATACTGCCAAGTATATGTTCATGAAGTAAATCAATATATATATGCATGGTTTATTTCTGATAAATTTTAAGTCTCCTTAGAGTAACCACTTGTGTATCTGAGATAATCAATCTAAAATTTTATAAAATGCATAGAGCCTTTTATAATTTCACCACAGGTGAGCTATGAGCCCAAAGCTATTCCAGCCTGGCATACAGTGAGCAGATGAAAATTGTAACAAAAGGTAATGTCCTAAGTATTCAAAACTTTAGCATTTCTTCCATGAAAATTAATGTGGAAAATGGAACAAAAGGTTTGTTTTTTAGATGATTTCAAGGATCAAAAGAAAGTATTGAAGTTGAAGAAATGATAAATCCACAATCAATCACAGATAGTACTTCTCCAGAGATTGACTTTTAATTTACAGTTTGAAATCTGTTATTAATTGAAAATCATTTGAGGTTTTGGAAATGCAAAATTTTATTTGCTTTTCTGTATCACGGACATTGTTTATGCTTAAATATGTTTGGGAAATATGCAAATTACACACGTGGTTTATACTTTACGGAATCTTTTCACAGTCAGATATTTTTGTGTAAATCAAGTGTGTTGATAGATATACTGATGGTTCATTATAGTTTATGTAATTATCCTGCATAAATGATCTCTAAGGCAGTGCTATCCAGTAGACATTTCAGTGGATGGAAATGTTCTATATCTGTATTGCCTGATACTGTGGCCCCTACCTATAGGTAACTATTGAGTACTTGAAATGTGGCTAGTGAGATAAGGAACCAACTTTTTAATTAAAAAAAAATGTATTCAGATATAGTCTTAAATGTCCACTTGTGTCCTGTGACTGTTGTTTCACATGGATGGTGCAGCTCTTAGTTTGTGAAGGTTTAAGTCAAATGTACAGTTGTACATACAGAAATAATTCAGAATTACCTACCATTCTGTATACCACATTGAATGTTAACTGAAAAATGCTATTTTCAAAGTTGTGTTTTAATTAATCAAATATCCACCACCTGCCCACACACAAACACACACATACACACTTACACACATCATGTTTATTCACAAAGTCAGTAATTCTAGTGATCAGGTAAAATTGCTCACAAATTATTCTTAAAATGTGTAAGTTAACTGAGTTGAGAATGACATGGTCTCTCATTAGTAATAGCAATATCCTTGTAATTACTTGTATATTTGATATACTGTGGATCACATATACCAACTCAGAGCAGTGTTAAAGCGTCATTTCTTACCCTGAACTATCTGCTTGAAATAATTTTTACCTTGATCTCTTACTCCTGTATTTATAGGGGATTTGCACTGACCATTTGTCTAGCCACATGCTCACCTCTGGTTCCCTCTGTTGTATGATCATTGCATAAAAGCAAATTACATTGCTGAAGCCACAAGTCTCTGTAGTTACCTTTGGCATGATTAAGGAAGGTGACCCATTTTGGATATTCAGTCTGTGATGATGAATTAAAGGGGCTGCACTTGATAAGCTTAAGGGATCAAATCTTTGCCCATGGCTTCTTCATTATAATGTACTAACCAATTAAGTAGACCTGCTATTTATTGCTATGACATTGTTTGTGTGCCTAAGAGTAATAAATGCTCTCTTGTATAAAGAGGTACACAGAAACATATGTAAACAATGCAAAATTTAGCAATATTATAAAAGTAAAGAACTTGCCAGCTGTGAACTTAATGTGAAAAATATATCAACTCAAATTACTCTCTTCTATAAATTTATTTAGGTTTGTTTTTTGTTAATTTTTGACATGTTGGAGAGAGCTGGGTTGGAAGAAATGATTTCTCAGTTTTACCACAGGGAGTGTAGTTTGCACTATATCTTTCACTTGATGGTATATTGTGGATAGTTGAGTCCCAAGCATTTTCTGTGAATATTTACATTTCAAGTTAAAATATAAGCTCTGGAACGACATGAATTATGTATTACATTTCTTTGGGTTTCCAGTCAACCTTGGTATAGTACAGATTTTTTTATACCTTCATTTAGATAAACCTAATTCTACCAGTTTTTATCAAGAAAATAACATGCACACACTAGTAATTCTTGAAAGAGTGGAATAAGTAATAAATATACAGTGAATGAATGAATAAAAGCTAAGCTCTACTCAGGCACTGGGTGTGCAGAGGTGAAGGTCACAAGTATGTCCTGCTGTTTGCCAAGTTTAGTATCTCAGAAGATAGTATTCAATAAATAATCACACGAAACTAGTTTTGATCAGAGCTATGGGTGTAAAATTTAAGATACTGAAAGAGTATATAATGAAGAATGAGCTAGACCATCTGGGTGTGATGTAGGGGGGCAAAGGTGTTTAGAAATGGCTTTTTAGAGTAAATAGTGTTCAAGTTCAGATGTGAAAAGGATACAAGGGAGTTCATTGTCAAAGAGTGAATAGCTTAATTATGGGCTAAAGAGAACAAAGAATACAAGCAAAGGCCTTGCACCAGGAAAGGGCAGGCTCACACAGGAACAGAGAGAAGGGTGGAGTGTAGTGACCAAGGCAGAAGTGACAGAAGATGATGCTGGAAAGGCAGTCAGTTCCTCGTGCCACAGGACCTCACAAGCCATGTCAGGGACTTGAAACTTTAGCATAGGAAAAGAAACTAAAGAGCTTTAGATTCAGAAATAACATACCCAACTTATATTATTAAAAGATCATTCTGTTACAGTGAGCGAGTGCTTGATGTTTTAGCAAGCTGTTGCAATGTGCTGGGAAGGGAAGATAAGGTCTGGAACGAAGATGTCAGTGATGATAGACTGATTTCAATGGATCTGAGATTTATTTCAGAGTAGGAAATGACAAGACTTGGTAATTAACTGATCGTCATCAGTGAAGGAAGATGTCAATTACGACTTCCAAGTTTGTGACATGAATAGTGGGTTAGTAGTGACAGCATTTACTGCAACGGGAGAAGATTAGAAAAGAGAAAAGATGTGGGGTAAGTCAGGAATTCAGTATTCCAATAGAGATTACAGGGTGGTAGTTTGACATACATTTAGAGTGTAAAAGAGGGTACTGAGGTACAAACAGTAGATGTATGTATGATCTTATCACTGTATGAAGGGTGTGTAAACCCAAAGAAGCTGGAAGTACTGCTTACATAGGGAACACAGGACAAAGAGTAGGGTTCCTTGTACCAAGCTCCCATTAACTACACCATTTCAAAAAGTCAAATAGAAGATGGCAAAAGCAGTTAAAGAAAATAAGGGAAATAACAGATTATTATGATGAGTGTGATGCTGTGCAAGTTGAGGGAAGAGAGTGTTTAAAAAACAATATTGGCTGAAATTCTTTGAATGAATAAAATACAGTAAGATGAGGACTGTAAAAAAAGCTTTTGGATTAAGCAGCACACTGGCTGTGACCATAGTAGTGACAGATTTGCAGAGCAGAAAGGATAGCAGCCCAGACAGCAGTGAAATGTTGAATGGTCAGGAGACAGAGAGCAAGAAAAAAAGATGTGTGAACTGTTTTCAGAATGTTAGTTGTGAAGGGAAACAGAAAGATGGAGGGAAACTGTGTAATTCAAACTGTTTAGCTTAACTGGATTTTTAAGCTGAGAGAGACTAGGTGAAGGAAAAGATCTAATAGATAAGCTGATCTTGATGAAACAGGAAAGAGAAGCATTAATATTTTAAAACTTAAAGGTGATGGGAGGGAATATAATACTGAAAACATGGAATAATGTGTACAATATGGGGATTTAATGGGTACAGTTGAAGAGTTCATGAATGGGCTTCATTATACCTAACATAGGACACTTGGGATGAATGACAAAGTGCTACTTGTATAAAGCTATGTGTAATGTTAACAAAAAATAAATGAAAAAGGAGGAAAGGTGGCAGAAAGGTAAAAAAAAAAACGGAGGGAGAGAGAAAGGGGGGAAGGGAGGAAGAAAGGATGAATCAAACAGGGTGTGAGTATCTTCTGGAACAGTTGGAATCTAGGTGTTTTCCATGTATCATAAGTAATTGTCTTTCACATCTGTTTGGAACATCATAGCTCAGAATTTTAACCTGGCCCTTTCCTCAATTCAAAAATAAAATTAGAATACTCCTGTAGTGGATTGAATGTTGACTTCCCAAGATGGTGTGTCCAAATCCTTACCCCAGACATCTGTGAATATGACCTTATTCAGAAATAGGGCCTCTGCAGATGTAACTAAGCTAAGGATCTTGAAATGAGATCATGCCAGATTTAGGATAAGCCCTAATTCCATTTTGACTGGTGTCTTTATAAAAAGAAAGGTGAGAGAGATTTGGCATAAAGAGACCCAGAGAAGAAGGCCGTGAAGAGGAAGAGATGGAAGTTGTGCTCAAAGCCAACCTCGGGCCACCACCACAAGCATGGAACAGATTCTCCCTCAGAGCCTCTGAAAGGAAACAGTCCTCTCAGAAACTTATTTTGAATTTCTGGCCTCCAGAATTGTGAAAGAACTAATGCATGTTGTTTTAAACTGCAAGTGTGTGATAATTGGTTAGAGCGGCCCCAAGAAACTGCTCCAACTCTACGTAATCCACTGGAGCACACTCGCACTGCCTGCCGGGGTCACTTCCACCTCGTCTGGCCATGATCCCTGCAAGCAACCACGGTTACTGGGGAGTGAGGAGGGGTGCTGGGCCCATTTGCTTTGTGACGGGCACAGCCCTCCCAGGATGTAGCTGGAGGAGGTGTGGGGCAGTGCTCGGCCTCACTGCACCTGACACCACGTACTGCCCCAAATTTCCATGGATCTCATTTTCTTTCTCCTGTACAAAGAAGGGTACAGCAAGGGCATGAAGATGTTTTAATCCTTCTATACATAAAAAATGCAAATTTAGGAGACATACTAAGTCAAGATCAGGGTCCCAGATGAGAGCATTTCCCTGGATGACAATTGTTAACCCATACTCAGCAGGGTTTTGTGGGTGTCTAATCTCTAGGCCCTTCTTGTATTTGTGCTGAAAGCTTACTTGATCATTCATTAGCTTCATAGAGCTTTATAACAACAATCTAGAGTACCTCAGCTACCTCTTATGCTTCTACCAGCCATTTGTTCTCAGGAATGTCAGTCTGTTGGTTGCTATTTTACTCTAGGGAAGGATGAGACTAAAGCCCTGAACTAATATATAAATAAGCCAATAGTAATTATTAACCTGTAATATAATACCAAATTTACTTCCTTGTCAAAACTGAATAAAGAACAAAAAGTTACTTGCGAGTGTTGTGTGAAACAGCGGACAGGGGCTTAGAAACATTCCTCATCACAAGGAAAGGATGGTGTATCCTATATGGTGTTTAAAAAAAATTTACTGAGCCCAAAACTGAAGAAAGGAAGAAAATTATTTCCTTTCTCAAGAAAGTCCTATTTCAAGTAACAGTTTTTCCAGACTTCCTCCCATTAATAAATTAATTTAAAAATCCATCCTTCACCGCAGTTCTTTGATTATTGGCATTCTTCTCCACTAGAATACAGGAGCCAGAAGGTGGGGCAACCGCCTGATCCATTGTTGTATCCTCTGCATTCCCAGTAGTTCTTGAGACACTGTGGTGCAGAATATATGTAGTGAATGAGTAACGTCTGCTTTTTCTATTCTCATTATTGAGTGATTAAAATTAGAAGATATGCGATAGACATGGAAACATTCCCAAAGCTGTACGTATATCATTGACAAATGGTGGGGGAACCTCATTTGTCAAGGGCCTTAAGTATAACCAAAAACTGGCTGAATAATAATCCACTCTGACCCAAAAGAGTCAACTTAGAGGAGCCAACTTTTAAAAATAAAGTCATATAGATCCTTGGAAGTCTGAAAACTACCTGGCTAAAGTTATTTAAGCACCACATTTGACCAGTAAGTTGCCCATTTTTAACTTAGTCGCTTGTTGTAACCCCTGTGTAGCCAGGCTAAAAGATAACATTAAGGAAAAAAGTCTGAACATAGATTTTGGAGCCCACACTCTGCTGAGAACTTGACCTCACAGAATTATTTCAGCCAAATCACTAAATAAGTGAATAAATGACCAAGCAAATAATAGCATTAATACCTTTGTGGAGAGAGGAGGAAATCAGTATCTACAGTTTACTTCAAAAATATTATCTAAAATATCCAATTTTTTACCAAAAATAGATATAACATGCAAAGAAACAATACAGCCAAGTATAGTAATAAAGACCCAAAAGTAAAAACAACCAAATGTCCATCAGCTTATAAATAGATAATCAAAATATGCATATTGCTATAATTGAATGTTATTCAGCAATAAAAAGGATCAGAGTACTAATGTGTCATAATATAGATGATCTTTGAAAACATTGTAAGTGAAAGAAGCTGGTCACAAAACACCACATTGTTTTTTTCCATTTATAGGCAAATTGATAGGGACAGAAAGTAGTGTTTTCCTAGTGCTAAGGATGGAGGGAAGGAGAATGACTGCTAATAGAACAGGGTAGCTGATTGGGGTGATGAAAAGGTTCTAAATTTAGATAGTTGCACAACTCAGTAAATATGTTGGAACAAATAAATGTGACTAATAAAACCTAATATAAGAATAAGCTGTGAGGAAATGTTTATAATCTTAAGATGTGAAAGGCCTTTCTAGACTGAGAAACTTTAAAGAATACAATTAAAACATTTAACTGGTAAATAAAACATTATAATTTCTGTGCAGAAATCATGTTTAAATAAAAGGGAGAGAGTGAATTAGTTGGCCTTAATGATTCACAAATGGAATAGTTCATGCTTTAACACTTAACCTTTGACTATAATTCAGAGAAAGAATATTAATGTTCCTCAAATATAGCTGCTATGAATGAAACATGATTCTCCTTCATAAAAGTATATTTTTATAATTAAATTTAAGGAAAGTAATGTTTGCTATCAATAATAATATCCCATTACAGAAATATATGCATCTTCATTTAGTGTGTAAGTTAAATGCAATTGTTTCTTCATTGAAGTAAACTTAGCATTTTACAAAAACTTGTGAGCTTCAAAAACTGAGAACTACACTGAAATGAAAGGAACAGGCTTCCTCCAGAGTCTTAGAGTTTTTTCAAATGCACATTTTACTGAACGTTGTAAAATGAAAGTGAAGTGCCTACAGACATGGAAGACTGTGATAACTTGGTACTAATTCAAATTGAGAAGAAATTGAAAGAGAAAAATCATCGAGAAATCAGAAATACAAACAAAATGTACAAGTAATCTGAATGATTATAATTTCCTCTGAAATAAATTTGCTTTCCAAAGTATAAATACTTCTACATTCAAATTCCCTTAAAAGTTTAATTCATATATTCAAAGTGATAGGCTATAGTCTATTGGTCTAGACATTTTACTGTAACAATTCTTTACATAAGACAAAGTTACCTGGTAACATACTTTGCTAATTTTTATGAAAATAGTACTTCTGTTTAATGAAGCTTTATACCATGTTTTTACTAGAGTACCCTATAGTTGGTATATAAGAAAATTTTTAAGTAATTCTTTAATTGACTGTTGCTTAATTTCCTTTTTTAAAATTTTTATTGTATCATTAATATATGATCACATGAGCAACATTGTGGTTACTAGATTCCCCCCATTATCAAGTACACCCCCGCATACCCCATTACAGTCATTGTCCATCAGCATAGTAAGATGCTATAGAGTCACTACTTGTCTTCTCTGTGCTATACTGCCTTCCCCGTGCCCCCCCCATGTTATGTGTACTAATCATAATGCCCATTATTCCCTTTCTCCCTCTCTTCCCACCCACCCTCCTGAGTCCCTTTCCCTTTGACAACTGTTAGTCCACTCTTCGGTTCTGTGAGTCTGCTGCTGTTTTGTTCCTTCAGTTTTTGCTTTGTTCTTATGCTCCACAGAGGAGTGAAATCATTTGGTACTTGTCTTTCTCCACCTGGCTTATTTCACTGAGCATAATACCCTCTAGCTCCATCCATGTTGTTGCAAATGGTAGGATTTGTTTTCTTCTTATGGCTGTATAATATTCCATTGTGTATATTACCACATCTTCTTTATCCATTCATCTACTGATGGACACTTGGGTTGCTTCCATTTCTTGGTATTGTAAATAGTGCTGTGATAAACATAGGGGTGTATATGTCTTTTTGAATCTGGGATCTTGTTTTCTTCAGCTAAATTCCTAGGAGTGGAATTCCTGGGTCAAATGGTATTTCTATTTTGAGTTTTTTGAGGAACCTCCATACTGCTTTCCACAATGGTTGAATGCTTAATTTCCTTTTATATGAGTTTGCCTATTTATTAACCTTCTAGTTTTAGAGGATGGCAGTCCATAAGTTACTCATATAGCAATACTGAGATTCAAAATTGATTTAAAAAGTGAGATATTCCAGACAAAGGATTCATTATTCATCCATTCATTAATGTACTTAAACCCTTAGGTTGTTTTAATTTACTCATTACTATGAAGTCCTTATATATGATTATATTCTATAATGATTTCTTTTTTCTTTTCACTAAAAGAGATTGAGACCATTCTGTTTTAGTAACAGAATAGATCAATGTCTGGAACAGGAGTGAATAATTTATAAAATCATAAACCTGAGTTTGATTGAGTTTCTGTTTATGGTTCTGCTGTAAAGGTTAAACACCATTTGTTATTCTAAGAACATCAGCCTTAATTAAAGTATCATGTGTGACAGTATTCAGAGTTTTTAGTCTCTGCTGGGAACAAAAATATTTAATATGAAAATTTCAGTTTAAACTATCATTGGCTCCTAGGTACTAAGAACTGTGATTAAAAAAAAAGGACTAAATCAATAGGCTAATGAATAAAATAAATGACAAGCAGATAAATAGAACCTTAATAAAAATGCGAATTTATTTTCTTAGTGTTGGCTTCCAAATAAACCTACCTTTCATCTAAAAAACTTATAGTTACACTAAAAGTATTTCTAACATAATACACTAGTTAACATTGTAGGGACTATTATGATAAGTTGTAATACTCTTTCTTTTAATTCAGATATTTGTGTTTAATAGAGGCATTAGTAGTAGATAGAGGATATTCAGAAAGAATACTAAGGAATTAACAAAAAGTGAGAAATCTCAAAATGTTTGTTTTATTTTAAAGATGGCTTAGGAATAAATCAATTGCTGTAATCCATGTATATCCCCAAAGTACCCCAGCTAGTTAGAGTTCAAAAGCTAACAACATGGGACCCACAGGATTAAGAAAGAAAGGCAAAAATGTGAATAGGGATGCGAGAAGGTTACAAAGATTGTAAATGCTGTGGAGAATGGAGACCTATACAAGCCACAGTGAGCTCACAGGTCTGGAAATAGTCATGGTAGAAGAAGTAGATGGCACAAAATTAACCCTAGTAAAACTCAAGTTACAAGTTTATGAAGCAGAAATGGAAAAGTCTGAATAAGTTCTTCAAATACCTAGCTGTGGATCTGGCTACCTATAACTCATATTTAATATCCTAAGGCTTAGTCTCTTCTTTGCTCTAGTTTCCTCATTTGTAAAATAGGGAAGGTAATAACACCTACTTCATAGTGTAGTGAGAACTGCATGAGAATTGAGTATGTATGTGTAAAGCATTTACATTAGTGCCTGGACACATAGTATTGATGTGTCCAATAAATGTTGCTTATAATTGTACATAATAATTTTACTATTAAAATAATAGCAACTTAGGAGAGAAGCTTAAGATGTATAACATTATACATTTGTGAAGTATTACAAATTGAAAATCAACATGTAAGCCCAAAACAGCAGAAAATAGTTGAAAATCTCAGGAGGTCAAAATTACTCTTGGGAGTCTTTTAGAGAGGCATTGGAGACTAATCTCTAAAGAAATACAGTAAAACCAGTTTATCCTCCATTGTTGAAACACAAGACTGTCAGCTAAGCACCTAATACAGTACTTTAATAATCAGATGCCAGCCTAGTCCTCCCACTAAATTAGACTTAAAAAAAAAAAGTAGAGTTTACTTACAGTCAATATTTAGCATACCAGAGAGTAATGTCTCTGCTATAGCATTTTATTTTCAACAGTAAAGTATTATTTAGGGAAGACATATATCCTTAAATGAGTTGTGGGGCTGGTAAAAACAGATTAAAAAGTTAAACATTCATCATTATTCCTAACAGTATGACTTCATTATTTTAAGTGTCATATATTATAGGAATATACAGTAATTGGTAATGATGTGGAGAACATGCAAAGAATGAAAATAATAAACCAAACCAAAACCCTCCACTGTATTAATATACAGATAGTCTGCAACTTACCATTTTTTCACTTATGATATTTTGACTTTACAATGGCATGAAAATGATAATTCATTCAGTAGGAAACATGCTTTGAATTTTAAGTTTAGATCGTTTCCTAGCCTAGCGATATGCAGTTTATTATTCCTGTGATGCTGGGCAATGGCAGCGAGCCACAGCTCCCCGTCAGCCATGGGATCACCAGGATCAACAGCCCTCGGGATCCCGCACTCGTAGTACCGTTCTGTGCAGGCACACAACCATTCTGGCCTTCACTTTCAGTAAAGTATTCAATATTTTACATGAGCTATCCAACACTTCATTATAAAATAGGCTTTATGTTAGATGATTTTGCCCAACTGTAGGCCAGTGTAAGTGTTCTGAGACATTGAAAGTAGGCTAGGCTCAGCTATGATGTTTGGTAGTTTAGGTGGATTAAATACATTTTCATCTTAGGATGTTTTCAGTTTACAATGGGGTTTATTGGGATGTGACCCCATTGTAAGTCAAGGAAGATCATATATGAATGGAATTTCTGAGCGGTTCTCAGTCTCAGATTACCTTTCCTCAAACATATTCCATCAAATTGGAGCCACTGGACTAATGAACTAATTATACCATTTGGAATCATGGCTAGACATGAAGTAACAAGTGTCGCCTGGAAATCTTTAACTAGTATGGCTCTGCTAAACCCTCAGCAACATTTTAACATCCAGAGAGGAGCGGAGGCAGGGGGCGCACACAGAGGTTTGAAAATTAAGTAGCCAGGAACTCAGTATCAGTGTTTCGAGTATTAAATGATGGCCTCACCTATACTTATTAGCTAATTATGAAAAGATTTAGACTGGGGGAGGTTAAAGTAGAGGAAATAAAACAACTATGTTATGCCTCAAATGGGATTAGGTCAAACACTGGATTAGATGGGAGACTTCAGGTGGGAAAAATCAATAGACCCAAAAGGATGTAACTGGTGATACAGATTCAGGAGAAATGGTGGCCAAGGAGGACTAGGAAGTTGATCTCTATAGTATTTGTCAATTTGAAATGTTTCTACATTTAACAGGTAAATTACTTATAAGACACTTATCAGTGGATGAAAACTTGCTTATTAACTGTCTCAGAATTTTAAGTCATCTCTACAGATATTTTTGTTACATAGTCATGGCTTCTAAGAATGTATATGCAATATATATTCGCTAGATATACTAAAGGACAGATACGCAGCATAGAACAAAAAATGCAGTAAACATACTCAGTAAGTTCAGGTTTATTATGATACTGACAGACACAGGCAGGAAGTGGTGTGGTGAATCAACAGTTTGGACCATGATGTTTGCTCATTTTAACAGGTATGTTTACATAGCAGATTTTCAGATCGTACCAAACCAAGACTAAAAACAGTTATTTCCTAGTTTTTATTTCACGTGAAATCTCTTTATCTTACATTGTTTAGAAATAATTTCACTTAAAATCCATTTTTAAATGAGTAAAAAAGTACAATCATACTTCTAGAAAACACTTTGCCTTATTTTCTTAATATTCAGTGGCTACTATTGTTTTGCCAGAGAAATAGATATAATTCAGTGTATTAATATTAACCAAACACATCTCGAAAGAAATGTATCAGGGACTGCTAAATTGCCTACCAGCAATTCATACTTGCTTTGTGTGTCGTCATTATGTATCAGAATATTCAGTGATAACCTATGTTTTGTAAGGGAAAAAAATCAACCCAGATATATGTCAAAAAGGCTGCTATTTTACCTAAAGTACAACATGAATTAGTTTAAATCTTGTTTAAGAAGTAAAAGCACAGCAATTCATAAAATCCCAGAAAAAGCATATTGGAATGTATCTTTCTTCAAGATCATACATCCACAACCACATTTTCATTGGATTTACACCTATGCAGAGCTGCCCTCTCCTTTTGTTAGCAGTAACATTTATTCTTTTCTCGGAATATTACTTCATTTATATGACTTATCTAAAGACATATGTTGAAATCATATTCAGTGATCGATTTGGTTTTCTGTGGTAGAGCACAACGTACTGAAATCCAAATGCACAAGAAGAAAATGGGGGAGAAGTTGCTTAACAGCAGCATGTAAAGATAAAATAGTCACCTTTGGGATTTAGGCAGTAGTAAACTCAGTGATTAGACATAGTGATAATATTCTTCTCAAATCACCTAGCATGGCCTATACTACATTAAAAGAATTATCATTTTTAGAACAGAGGAGGTATAGACTAACCTATTTATTTTACGTTCATATGCCAGCAATTTAAATGTACATTCTTATATCTTAGCAGACCAGCAGATAAGCACACATTTATATTCTGATAGCATGGCCTTTTGATCATGGTCTAGAAATGTCCTCATAAAACAGCTAAAGCTGTTGTTTAATTTCATCTGGAAAAGCATTTAAATTTTTAAATTTTCAAAGACACAGGGGATATAGTATTTATATTTTTGTGCTTTAATAGCCTAATACAGTTTAATACACAGTACATATCCAGTAAATGTTTACTGAAAAAATATGAAGCAATGAATATTGATTATGCTAAAGTTCAGAATATCATATTCACAGCCATGTTTTGAATCCTACTTAACAGGTTCACATGTTTAATTATTTTAATTTATCTTGCATATATGTTTCCCTGAAGGACTCACTGTTGGGAAGTGTTGCTCAATATTAAATGATACAACAGCTAGTATAAGTGGACATTGGGGTAACTGTACTTCTCAAAAATCTTCCAGATCAAGGGCATATCTTCAATGCCTTGAACACTGAAGGTTGCCCTTCAGTACATCCAGACTTACTTAAGAAAAACACTGGGGTCTTCCTACAGGCTACCCCACAGTCCACAGTTGGATAGAACAAAAGGGAAACACAACTTTAGTTTACATCTAATATATGCCAGATACCATCACAAGTAATTCTTCATAACATTTCTGTGGAGTTATGTATTACTACAATTTTTTAGTAGACAAGAAAGGGTATTTCAAAAGAATTCAAAAGAATAGGTTACTTCAAGGACAGTAAGTAACTTAGTCACCATACATACTTAGAAAACAAAATATTGGGTATCTGGTTCACTCAGGCTTTCACAGAAGTCTTTCAAATGGTCCACCAGAAGGGATCAATACTGAGCTAAAATACTGAGCATAAGATAACTCTTTTCACAGCACAGTCAGTGAACACACTAGGTCTTAAACTACACTGCCCGAGACATCCACCCCTAAGAATGCTAGAATGGCTTATATCAGTGTTACTCAAAGTGTACCTCAATACTTGAGGTAATGATGGTTATTACAAAATAATAAAGGAATCAATTCATAAAAAAATCCATAAAAATCAAGTATGCACTTAATAACAGTGTTTCAAAATACATAAGCCTTAAAATACTATAAGAAACAAAGTATAATTAAGAGATAAAATATTTATAAAGCTATACACTGAAAATAATAAAACATTGTTGAAATAATTCTAGAAAAAAATGACATATACCATGTTTATGGATTAAAATAATATAGCTGACCCTTGAACAAAATGAGTTAGGGGCACCAATCCCCTGCACCGCTGAAATCCACATAACTTGTAACACCCTAAAACCTTTACTAATAGCCTACTGTTGACTGGAAGCCTTACTGATAGCATAAATATGTATGATACATATTTTGTATGCTATATGTATTATGTACTGTATTTATACAATAAAGTAAGTCAGGACAATCTCTACATATTGTTCCTGTATATTTATTGAAAATAATTTGTGTATAGGTGGACCCACTTATTTCAAACCTCTCTTTTTCAAGGGTTAACTATATTAAGAAGATGTCAGTTCTTTCCAGATTCATATAGATTTAGTGAAATTGCAAGTCAAAATCTAAAGCAAGTATTTTACTTTATGAAAACTGGTAAATGAATTCTAAAATGTGTATGGAAATTCAAAGGACCTAGAATAGACAAAACAATTTTTAAGAAGGGAAAATGAAGAGAACTCAGGCTACTTATTTTAAGATAATATAAAGCTATAGTAATCAAAGAGATGTTGCAATTTTGTAAGTTGAGGCCCAACAATAAAACAGTATTCCAGGTTGTTGTTTTTTTTTCTTTTGGTCACATTTGTGTTACCTTTTATTATAGGGAACGGTTTCTATCTTTTTAATATAGATTTCCTTTATTAAAGGGCCAGTTATTTACAGTTCTTATGTAAGTGGATGTTGAATTTTGTCAAGTGTTATTTCTTCTTCTAATGAGATAATCATATGATTTTTAGTCTTCATTTTGTTAATGTGATATATCAAGTTGATTGACTTTCATATGTTAAACTATCCTTGCATCCCTGAATAAATCCTACTTTATCATGGTGTTTGACCTTTAAATATGTTGTTGAATTTGGATTTCTAATTTTTTCTTGAGGATATTTGCATCTATATGTTCATCACGGATAGTGGCCTGCAATGTTCTGTTTTTGTGATGCCCTTGTCTGAATTTGGTATCAAGGTAATGTTGGTCTTGTAAAATGGTTTTGGAAGCATTTCCTCCTCTTCAGTTTTATGGAAGAGTTTGAGAAGGATAATTATTAACTCTTTGAATCTGAATGGAATTCACCCGTGAAGCCATCTGGTCATGGGTTTTTGTTTTGTGGAAGGTTGGTGATTATTGATTCAATCTCTTTACTAGTAATCAGTCTATTCAGATTTTCTATGTCTTATTCATTCTTAGAAGATTATGTATTTCGTATCCATTTCTTCTGTGTTGTCCTATTTGTTGGCATATAATAGTTCATGACAGTATCTTATGATCCTAGGTAAAAATGTGTCAATTTTGTTTATCTTATTGAAGAACTGGCTCCTAGTTTCACTAATCTTCTCTTGTTTTTTTTTTAGGTCTCTCTTTCACTTACTATCTGATATTCATTTCCTTCCTTCTCCTAACTTTTGGCTTAGTTCATTCTTTTTCTAGGTTCCTTTAGATGTAAAGTTAGATTGTTTGATATTTTTCTTGTTTTTTGAGGTTGGACTGTATTATTATAAACTTCCCTCTTAGAACTCCTTTTGCTACATCACAGAGATTATTGACTGTTGTATTTCCATTTTTATTTGTCTCAGGATATTCTTTTGTTTTTTCATTGACCCACTGTTTGTTCAGTAGCATGTTGTTTAATATCCATGTGTTTGTGATTTTTCCAGTTTTCTTCTTGCAGTTGATTTCTAGTTTCATACCATCATAGTATAAGAAGATGCTTGATTTGATTTCAATCTGAAATTTATTGAGACTTGTTTGTAGCCTAACATGATCTATCCTGGAGAATATTCCATGCTCACTTGAGAAGAATGTGTATTTTTCTGCTTTGGATAGAGTGTTCTGTATATATCTATTAAGTCCATCTGGTCTAGTGTGGTGTTCTGATTGATGATTACTTAGTGATTTGCTTTCTGGATGACCTATCCACTGATGTAAGTGGGGTATTAAAGTGGCCTAGTATTAATTGTATTGCTGTCAATTTCTCCATTTAGGTGTCTTAATACTCACTTTTATTTAGGTGCTCTTTTGTTGGGTGCATAAATGCTCACAAATATATCCTCTTGTTGGATTGACACCATTATCATTATGTAATGCTTTTTTCTTTTTTATTGCAGAATTTGCTTTAAAGTCTATTTTGTCTGATACAACTATACCTATATCAGCTTTTATTTTTCACTTCCATTTGTGTGGAATATCTTTTTCCATCCTTTCACTTTCAGTCTGTTGTGTTCTTAGATCTGAAGTACTTTCACATAACATATAAATGACTCTTTTAAAAAAAATGTATTCAGACACACTGTGTCTTTTGATTGGAGCATTTAGTCCATTTACATTTAAAGCAATTATTGATAGGTATGTACTTACTGACATTTTCTAAGTTGTTTTCTGGTTTTGTAGTTGCTCTTTGTTTCTTGCTCTCTTCCCTTGCGGTTTGATGAATTTCTTCAGTGTTAAATTTAAATTCCTTTCTTGTTATCATTTGTGTGTCCAATATAGGTTTTTGCTTTGTGATTACCATGAGATTCACATATAACAGTCTATACAAATAACAGCCTATTTTAAGGTGATACCAACTTAAATATTAACATATTGTCTACATTTTTGTACCTCCGACACACATTATGTTTTTAATGTCATATTTTACATCTTTTTATTTTGTAAATCACTTAACCATTGTAGTTAGAGGTGATTTAATTACTTTTGTTTTTTAACCTTCATGCTAGCTTTTAAGTGGTTAATCCACTACCTTTACTGTATTTTCACCTTTACCAATGAGATTTTTACTTTCATTTAGTTTCTTGTTATTAGTGCCTTTTCTTTTCAGCTTGAAGAAGTTCCTTTAATATTTCTTGAAAGGCTGGTCTAGTGGTGATGAATTCCTTTAGCTTTTGCTTGTCTGGAAAACTCTCTCTTCTTCAACTCTGAATGATAACCTTGCTGGGTCGCATATTATTGGTTGGAAGTTTCTGTTTTTTCTTCCTTTCAGCAGTTTGACTATATTACGCCACTCCCTTCTGGCCTGCATACTGTCTGCTGAAAAATTAGGTGATAGTCCTCAGGGGGTTCTCTTGTATGTAACAGGTTGTTTTTCTCTTACTGCTTTTAAAATTCTCTCTTTACCTTTAACTTTGGACATTTTAATTATATAATGGTGTGTCTCCCTTTGGGTTCATCTGATTTGGAACTCTGTGCTTCTTGGACATGAATGTGTGTTTCCTTCCCCAAGTTAGAGAAGTTTTTAGCCATTATTTCTTCAAGTAAGTTTTCTGACCCTGTCTCTCTCTCTCCTCCTGCTCAGACCACTAAAAGACAAATGATATTCCACTTGATGTTGTCTGATAGGTCCCTTAAGCTATCTTCATTTTTAAAATTCTTTTTTCTTTTTCTTTCTCTGTTGGGGTGAGTTCCACGCCCTATTTTTCCAGGTCACCAATCCATTCTTCTGTTTCATTTGGTCTGCTGTTGAACCCCTCTAGTGTATTTTTCAGTTCGGTTATTGTATTCTGCTTTGTGATTTCTATTTGGTACTTTTAATATTTTCTCTCTCCTTATTGAAGTTCTTACTGTGTTCACCCATTTTTCTCCTGAGTTTGGTGAGTATCTTTATGATGATTATTTGAACTCTATCAGGTAGATTACTTATCTCTGTTTCATTAATGTATTTTCCTGAGGTTTTATCTTGTTCATTTGTTTAGATCATTTTGCTTGACTCTTCTGTTTGAAAAAGTTTTCCTTATTTTGCTTGACTCTCTGTGTTTGTTTCTCAGTATTAGGTGAAACAGCTTGAAGGAGTAGCTTTGCGTAGGAGTCAGACCTTCTTGATCAAGCTTGCCCTAGTTCTTGGTTGTCTCTTGAGCCTTTGTGTTGTATAAATAGCCTGATTCATTCTTGGTGGGTTTCCACGGTGAGTGTGCCAAGACCTGCCAGTGTTTCAGAGGGAGTGATTTCAGTCAGCACCTAGTTTCAGGCCGATTAGAAACCAGATCCTTAGACTGTAGCTTTTAAAGTATAGAAATATATACAGTGTGGGACCATAATTGTAAACCTTGCTGACCTCCAGACCAGGAGATCTGGAGGCATTCCCTGGGTAACACAAAAACTGGGTCTTCAGGTAAATGTGTAAGCTCCCTTCTGGGAGGTACCAAGTCATGGCAAGGCCAGAGGAGTGCTCAAAGATAGTGTCTTCCTGCCTATGTTTCCTGAGAGTGCCTCTGTAGCCTCTAGATATGTGGCAGACCTGAAGCCTGCCCCTCAGGTTTAAACTACATGACATGGATTTTTATACAGATGGACTAGAGCTGTGTTTCATTCTGCTGTGTGTGCAGTGCTCTTTGTGTGGTACTCTGCCGGGACTGTCTTTCTGATTGGGATAGCCCTGTGGGGCCCAGAAACCCAGTCCTTCTGGCCATCAGGGCCAGGTGATTAAGGGGCATCCCCTGTGTGTACTGCAGTTGCCCACAGGCTTTAGCAAGGCTGTGGGAGAGGAGTGGGGCAGCACATCAATGGCACTACTGCTGCAGGAGAAGGGTGCTGAAGGCGGGGCGAGCCTGCAGCTTTGGTGAGGCTGTGTCTGCATGTGTCTGCCTGCACCAGCCAGGTAGAGGCCAAGTGCAAAAATAGCCCTCACCAGCACATCTGTCCCCGAAGAACATCTCAACTGGTCCCAGATCCTCAAGCAGACACTTTAGGATTAGCAAATGAATCTCCTTCACATATCATCCAGTCACCTTTCAAACTGCTGCTTTTGTGCTGGGTCCTGGGACAAATGAGTCCACTTGTGAGCCCCTCAAAAGGAGTATCGGATCCCCACAGTCTCCTAGGTTCCCTGGACATAGGCCCTTTTGGTTTTCAAAGTCACAGTTTTTGGAGCATTGTCTGTGTGGTGCAGGTGCCAAGGTTTGGGGTGCCTGATTGGGGCACAGACTCCTCAGTCCTCAGAGTGAGGCTCTGGGCCTGCTGAGAGACCCCTTCCCTGTTGCGGGTCATTGTGCCTGGGGGTGGGGTTTTGGGCAAGACCGTGTTTGTGCTTCTCCTATCCATCTTGATGTGGCCCTTTTGTCTGTTGTGGTGGTGGGAGCTATTTAGCTAGTTTTCAGCTCTTTTTCAGTTGGAATTCCATATGTAACTGTACACTGGTGTTTCTGGAAGGAGGTGAGTTCAGGGTCTTCCTATGCTGCCATGTTGGACTGCTTCCCAAAGACACATAGTTTATGGCTAAGAATATTGTTTCAGCTTTATATCTGTGTTGAAGCTTATATGGTTGAAAAACAATAGGAAATATTTTTTCCAGTCTACAAAAGGAAACCAGCAAAGTCAATAGAAACTTAACTAATTTCCCTAAAGGTCTATCTGGCAAATTTGGAAAACCAGCACAGATCTGTGTGGCTTGAAATAAAAATCAGGCTTTCAAATTGAGAATAATAAAGATTTCCTTTTCTGAGCTCAATTTATCAATTTATTAGCTCTATCATACCTTCTTTTCCTTTTATATTTACCCTTAGGAAATCATATTTATCTCTTCCATGGAAACCAAATATTCACTGGGCTTCATTGCACTTACTATTTATATTACCTGGTAGTAGAAAAATAACAAAGAAAATATAAATATCATCATTTTTGCTTTTAAGGGATGAGTGAATGAATAAGAATATATATGGATCCATGAATATAAATGGATATGTATTCTCTCACAATCTGGATATGTGAACTATATGTCCAAAAATATGAATATAATGGTTAGTTGTACTCAAAGTAGTAATATCTAGATTTGTTTCTCTGGCCCTTAATTTTATTACCCATATGACATTAACAAAGGTTGGATAATACATAGAAAAAGGTTAATGATTCAGGAATAAGGAAACCTGAGTTACAGTTAGCTTTTTACCTTCTTTCTGGGTCCTGGAACAAATGAGTCCACATGTGAGCCTCTCAAAAGGAGTATCAGATCCCCACAGTCTCCTGGGTCCCCTGGACCTTATTGGGTTTTGAAGTCAAGAGTTTTGGGGGCTTTGTCTTTCTGATAATAAGTAACAAAAATTTAGTTACTTAAATTTAGTTACTTTAATTGAAATAATACAAATTTATTATATCAAACCTTTCCTGAATCAAAAGTCCAGTGATAGGCTAGCAGGGTTCTCCTCTTAGGGTTTTGAGGCTTAAGTAGAAGTGCAAGTCATGGCTGCCATCTGTCGGGCCTGGGGTTCTCTTCCAAACTCACTGGTTGGCAGAATTCAGTTTCTTTAGTACGGAATTCCCCATTTTATTGATGTCTGTCAACTGGGAGCCACTTAGATTGTAGAGGCCACCTTCCAGTTCTTGACACATAGATCTCTGCACAGGCAGTTCACAACATGGGGGTTCTTTTCTTTCAGTGGGAGAATTTCTGTCACTTCTAATCTCTCTGGCTTATTTTACCTCTGACCTCTAGATCTTTTTTTTTAGAAAAAGCTCATCTGATTTGACAGGCTCATCAAGGCTGGTCGTCCATTTGATTAACTTAAAACCAATTTATTAGGAATCTGAATTATATCTCTGAAAACCTCCTCACCTTTGCTGTATATTGTAACCTAATTATGGGAGTAAAGTCCCATTACTTCACTCACCTACACTCAAATGGAGGGGATTATACAAGAAATGTATACCAGGAGGTAGGAATCATGGAAACCATCTTAGAACTCAGCTTACCATATAACCCCAGTATGCTTTGTGTTTTATCTGTGTGACATTGAGCAATTTGTTTTTCTTGCCTCTGTATTCCCATTTATAAAATTAGATAATTGTGCTAAATAATCCCTCTAGGGATCATCTAGCTTTGACAATCTAAAAATCTATGATGGGGAGAGAGTCTAAAATGATTAACAGTGATAAGGTATAGACACACATGGATTTCTGGTAGCTTACAGTGCCCTATGATTGTCTGGCAACAGTTTCAGGAGCTTGCCTTGGAATCAGAAAGCCATGGGTAAGGAAGTAAATAAAGACATCAAGAGCACATATTTAAATAAATTCAGGGCACATATTTGTTGCCTATCACCTCATTCAACTGCTATGGGATTCAGAGCATAACATGGGACATTAAAGTATTCATTGAACTATAATCATTATGGAAATTTAGAAATGTGCGAGGTTTGACATAGCAGGTAGTAAAACTGACTAAAACTCTAAAAGTTGAGGTATTTTTAATGGCCTCTCATCTAAAATGACAAGCTTATATTGCTGTGTAATCTGTCATATTATAAAATTGTATTTCCAAGCTAATAAAATGGTTTATAAAACTTGACTTGAAATATATTAGTAGTAGTATATTAATGTCAGAAAGATGTAAGAATACATGAAACATAGATGCAACAAACTTCTCTAAAAAAAGTTTAGCTTTGTGCCAGAAAACAGTTTTTTAGTAAATTCCAGAAGGCAGAAGCACTCCCAAGAGAAAGAAATGAGGTGGAATGGGATAGTAGGGCTTTCTCTTCCATCAAAATCCCATTTCGAGTGCTCCGGACTTGATTTGAAATAACGGAGTTGCTCTTAAGCAATGCCTCCGAAAACATGACAGTGTGCACTTTTTACATGGTATTTCACGCAACCAGTTCTCAAATGGTTTCCGAAAGCGTATAGGATTAACTAACTCAAGACAGTGTGGCACTTGTGGTAGTGGGGAAATTCACAGGAGTGATCCTGGGCCAACAGATCTTATTTAATCTGGATAAATTCACGGCCAGAAAGAAACTATAAGTCTTTCAATAACATAAAGAAAACGACAAGTTATAATCAGCTAGGATGTGTTTGAGGGGCTTGGTGGTGGTGACCTGGCACCTAGCTTGGGTCACAGTGAGAAGCTAATCCTCTATCTAGGGATGAATAAGAGCTGCTAGAAAATTCCTGAGCCACTTGAAATCACAGTGCTTTTTATAAAAAAGCAATAAGGAAGGTTGGGGGAGGGGACATAAGGTGATCAGGTTGCCAGGTAAAGAGGCATGATGGGGAATTTCCTTTATTCATGTTCTACCAAGCTGACTATCAAAAGGGATTTGCTGTCTGGCTGGCTGGCTGGTCTTGCTGTCAGATGTGTTCTGAAAGTTTGGGAAGTAGAAAGTTTGAAATGCCTTAGAGTGTGCTCTTGTATACTTAGAAAAGGCAGGCAGTCACAAAATGTCACAAGCACGGTGCTCCACTCAGACTTTCAAAAGTCACTCAAACATCAGTCACTCAACTGAGTGGCTTACTCTAGAAAAAGTGTATGAGCTCTTGCTCCAGTGCTTTCTAAGATCTCTCGATTTTCCACTGCTGAGAGGAAGGTCAATTCAGTAAGTTATTCACATTTTCAGTCTAAATGATGAAAGGATATTTGAGCAAGGAAGAAAATAATTAAAAAGTATGTAAAATTACTATTAGTAGCAAGAACCGGCACTTGGTAGGTTCTAAACTGTATTGACAATAACAGGAAGTCACAAGAACAGGCAGTCTGACTTTAAATATGGGCTTTTCTAGATCCTGTGTGACCTTTGGCAAATTAACTTACCTTGTTCTGAACCTTGTTGGCTCTGTATTTAATAATAATAATAATATTATTATATAATAATAGTAACAAACTCTAACCCTCCCACACTCCAAATCATTTTCCTTTTCTCCATAGCTATTGCCAGGACTACATTAAATAAATAGTTTACTTATTTATTTTATTTTTGACTTCTTCTCCCCAAGGGGATGTAGCCTCCATGATAAAAGTATTTCTGTCTTCTATGCCAATAGCTTTATCTCTAGGGCCTAGAAAATTATATAACACATACAAACGGCTCATATTTTCATTTGTTGAACAAATAATTCCAGTTTAACAGGTTCTTAAAGGAATAAAATGAAATGACTTATGTAAAGAATCAAGTCCATAGCACCTAATAAATATTATTCCCTTCTTTCATACTGTTAGTAGGTGTTTTCTTCTAAAGAGTAAATAGGGATCTGCCTCCCTGTCAGACTGAGTTCTGAGAATGCAGATACTTATTTTATTTATCTCTGTATGCTCACCACCTGGCAAAGGGCTTGGCACAATATTCAGTAACTCTTCAATGAATTAATGATTGAATAATATTTCAATAAGGATATGACTGGTAAATAATTAAAGTGAAATGAAAGAAGACAACCCGAGCCATGCCAAAGGAACATCCTTCTAGTGAGCAAAGTAGTAAAATTATTGGTCAGTCTTTTGGCAAAACCATCCACAGATTTCTTTAGGTCGGTACTGAGTCAGAAGCTTTGGCAATTTGCAAAACAATTCAGGTATTTTTCATTTGAATCTTCTTCATTTAACCTATTTCTTCCCAAAAGGGCATGTATTATGTTCCATTTGTGTTAATTCCATAAATACTTAGCACAGTCCCTTATATATATAGTAGGTTCCTTGCTTATAGGAAGAGTGATCAAGACATATTTTTGATCTGGGGATCTACTCTTTCTTCCTTTGAAACTCATCTGTAGAAATAAAAATGCAGGAAACAGCATTGTTTTATGAACTGCTACAATCCACCTATATATATATATATATATATATATATATATATATATATATATAACTTTAATGATGACAGGAAAAATTGAAAAGCCATGGTTTCAACTAGATGCATCTCTTTGGTTAAGGCATACACTAGGGGAGGTTCGTAGTCTCAGCTGCCGTTGCTGAGAGAAAGTTGAAACAGATGATATCATAGTCTCTAAAGAGCATGGCAGCACTTCTGGTATTCCAGACTGTCTTGAATATAAAAAATTGATAAATTAATGTAATGAAGTGTCTCACAGGGTTTCAGCCCTGGGCAAGTTCACTCTGGATTCAGTGAGACCAAAAAATGACAACAGAATGTTGGGGGTAAAAGGGTTTATAACCCAGTTTTATTCTCATGGTGGCAGGTCAAGTGGTAGAATCACATCTGCCTTAGGGCAAATCTACATGCAGCAAGCCCATCTCTGCCTCTGGGCCTCTCCACCACCTAACATCTCAGAGCTCTTTATATAGAGTCAATAATAGCTCTTTGCCAACACTTGTGCAAGCCTGCTCCAGTGAGCATTGCACGTGTGCAGTGGGTGAGCAGACCAGAGCCAGGTGAGGATCTTGGTGGGGGTAACCTCCATTTGCCCTACATGAAGAAGCTTTAATATCAGTCCAAGGCTAATGCCTCAAAGTTTCTAAGATTTGGAGACTCACTATCAGTGAAATCTAACAGCAGTTAGTGACTAGAGTGTTGTCCAGGAGCAGAAGACTAATTTGGATGAAGTGTAAGGTTAAAAGGCTGTAGTATGTTAGAGAGGTAAGTTGGGAAGATAATAACAAGAACTCAGTTATAGAGGTACTGGAATTCTTATTAGTTCTCTAAGAAAGGAAATGCATGCAGAAAATTCAGTTATTAGAACAGAAACTCCACGTCTGTTAGCAGTAGAGTGATTATGCTGATTCAGAAGTGTTCTTCAGTTCTTATGAATAATTCATACTGAGTTTGGTACCAGGAAAAGTCTGAAATTGGAGTAAAATGGTAATAGCTATAGCGTAGACCTAATATAAATCAAGATTCCTAAAACATGAGGTCCAAGAAGTTTAAAAGATTTGGCCTAGCTTACATATAATTATATATGTATAATATAAATAGTGATTACATATGAGTGATAAATAGAACTGGGCTTAAGTCCCCAAAGAATCTCTGTAAGAAAAAGTTTATGCTATTAATTTGGATTTGTTAACATCTGTGGGGAAGTTGGGGTTCCTATGGACAGGATCCTCACTGAACCTAAACCACCTGATGATGTAACTGGACTGTTGCTAGGCTACCACTTCCACACCTTTAGGCAATAAACTATTATTGCATGATATAGAGAGCTCGGCCCAGTGCTCTGGGTAGGGGTAGAGACGCTAGTGCTCGACCTACCCCTGGGAAAACAAGCTGGGTAATAAACCTTTTCACCCCAAAGAACGTTTTGCTGTCAATTTCTTCGGTCACATTGAATCCATAGGGAACTTGCCTGGGGCTGAAACCCATTGGCAAGACAATTGGTGAAGGTTGGTGGGGTTCATTGTTGACCAAGGAAAAAGACAAGATGCCCTAATGGGAGGGGTGCTTCAGTGGGCTGCCCCTGTGAATGGGGAGACAGTGGATTGTCCCCCAGTGGGTATGTGGTCTGAGGTGGCTTGCGTCTTAGAGGACTGGGCCCGACCCCAGGACTGGAGGCAAGTGGAGGTGACACCTGAGGCAGTAGGGGTGGGCCTTGGTAAAATAAGTAGATCCTTTGAGAAGCAGAGTGCCCGTGAGGCAGTGGGGACTGTGGGTTGGCTACTTCTCTCAGTATTAAAAAAGTCTACAGAGGATACCCAAGAAATGGCAGCACGAGAACACGAGCTGCAAACTTCTGTGGATTCCCTGAGGAGGGAAATGGCATTGATGCAAGAGGCAGCACGAGAACATGAGCTGCACACTTTTGTGGATTCCCTGAAGGAAGAGATGGCATTGATGCAAGAGCACTGGCAGCAATGTGCCATTGGAGATGAGACGGCAGTGCTGCCAGGTATTCTGAAGGAGGAAGAGGCCATCAAGGAAAGGGACGAACTCCTGACGGAAGCACAGGCGGAGGCGGCCCGAGAACATCAGTTGCAAAACATTGAGGTGAAGGTAAGAGAGCTTCTGAAGACTGAGGTAGCATTGCTGCGAGATACAGTAGAAAAGGTAAAGGTTGTAGAAGAGGAGGCACTCGGGGGAGGGGAGAGAAAGGTGCCATCAGCCCCAGAAATGGAGGAGCTGGAGAAAGATGAAGGGGTGATGCCAGAGGCACTGGTGCCTCCTGTACTGAAAGCACGCCCAGTGGTTGTAAAGAAAATAAAGTTCCCCAAGGAGAGGAGCAGCCCCCTCCCCAGGTCGTGGAGCACTCTATGGTCCACCCTATACTCAGGCTGAGCTGGTGGATTTGGGCTCCCGGTTTAGGCAGAAGCCCTCGGAGTCAGTATCAGCTTGGCTCCTGCGTCTATGGGACTTAGGGGTGGATGGAATTGTTCTGTCAGGGAAGAGATGGGAAAGCTGTCTTCCCTGACAGTGCAGCCTGCCTTGAGGCAGCGATTACAAAATGCACATCAGACCCCAGGGAGTCTCACCCTCCTTGAATGGCTCATGGATGCACTTTGTGCTGTGTGGCCCAATCCAGGTGATCTACCATCCTCTCCTGTTAGACGGCAGACATATGCTGAACTCCAACAGGTGCTACGAGAGCTAGGCATAAGAAATGCCATCTATAGTCCAGAGAATTATGGCCCAGATGAAGAGCTTTTCACTACTGAGATGAGAAATATTGTACCTCAAACAGCTCCTACATCCCTCTTTGGGTCTCTAGTGGCCATTCTTTCCCCTCACTTAGGGCATCCCATAAGTGAGGTGACACATACAGTAGCAGACTTAGAAGAGGCTGAAGCAACGAGAATCTGGAAAGAAATAAGACCTGTTACTCATAAGAAGAACTTACAGGGCCCCATGAAGGTTACCAGGACCCAGATGTGGGTTGATTTAATATGGGCAGGAGCAGGTGGAAGGAAATTAGATGGGAACTCAAATAGGATCTTACGAGAGCTATGGCAACAGCTGAAACCAGAGCAGCAGTTCCAGCCATTAAGACCAAAGAGGCAGAGATCAGAGACAGAGCCACGAGTCTGGCCTGTGTGTTTGCAAGACTTCCTGCTGGAAAGCGAGCCAACCTCACTTGAGCCCACACAGGAATGTGATTGGGGAACACGGTTTGACTGAGGGGAAGGTCAAGGTATCTGCCCTGAGGGACCAGGGGGGGACCGGAGGCCACATGTTGAAATAGCTGCCCATTCGTCCCCAGTGAACATACAATGTGTCCTGGCTCTGGTGGACACTGGGGCTGAATGTTCACTGATTCATGGTAACCCTGAGCGGTTCCCCAGGACCCCCACTATCACAGATGGATACGGGGGTAAGGCTATCATAGTGAAAAAAGCCCAAATCCCTTTGGGAATAGGGCACCTACCCCCAAAAGAGTATACTGTGTATATATCTCCTATCCCTGAGTATATTTTGGGGATTGATATCCTGCAGGGTCTATGATTGCGGACCACTGCAGGTGAGTTCAGACTGAAAGTATGTGTGTGAAGGCAGTTCTGAGGGGACATGCTAGGCACCCACCCATAACTTTGCCTGTTCCTGGGTGGGTGACTAATACCAAACAATACAAACTGCCTGGCGGCATAAAGAGATTGAAGAAACTCTCCAGGAGCTGGAAAAGGTGGAACCCATAGTCCGTTCAATTCCCCAGTGTGGCCAGTAAAAAAGCCAGATGGCTCCTGGCATATGACTGTGGATTATAGAGAACTGAATAAGGTCATACCCCCTATGCATGCTGCTGTTCCCTCTATTGCAGGCTTGATGGATACCCTCAGCCATGAACTAGGAACATATCATTATGTGGTAGATCTTGCTAATGCCTTCTTTTCCATTGATATTGAGCAGGAAAGTCAGGAACAGTTTGCCTTCACGTGGGAAGGATGGCAATGAACTTTCACTGTCCTCCCACAGGGATACCTCCACAGCCCCACCATCTGTCATGGACTTGTAGCCCAGGACTTGGCTACATGGGAGAAACCGCCAATGGTGCAGCTGTACCATTATATTGATGATGTCTTGCTCATGTCCGATTCTCTCTCAGATCTAGAAGGTGCAGTACCTAGACTGCTGCAACATTTACCAGAGAAAGGATGGGCTGTGAACAGCACCAAGGTTCAGGGACCTGGTTTGTCTGTCAAATTCTTGGGGGTCGTCTGGTCGGGTAAGACCAAAGTGATACCAGAAGCAGTTATAGATAAAGTCCAGGCCTTTCCTACCCCAACTGTAGCATTGCTACAGTAGTTTTTGGGTCTTCTAGGCTACTGGAGAGTGTTTATCCCGCACTTGGCACAAATTCTGAAGCCCTTATACTGGTTGGTACAAAAGGGCGTCAGGTGGGACTGGGATAAGACATGTGCACCTGCCTTTACTACAGCAAAATGGGCAGTCAAGGCTGTGCAGGCCTTGAGTGTGACAGACCCATCAAGGCCCTGTGAGCTGGACATTCATGTCACTGAAGAGGGTTATGCCTGGGGTCTCTGGCAGCGGCTTGAACGAACTCGCCAACCTGTTGGATTCTGGTCACAACCCTGGAAAGGGGCAGCGGTATGATACACTTTGATAGAAAAACAACTGGCTGCCGTGTATCACGCCTTGCTGGCTACAGAACTCATCACTGGAATGGCCCTGATAAAGGTAATAACCACCTATCCCATCTTGGGTTGGGTACGAGACTGAACCCAAAAGCCAAGGAGTGGCATGGCACAAACACCCACACTAGCCAAATGGGGTGCTTACCTACAGCAGCATAGTGCCCTTTCTAGTAGCCCCTTGAGTGAAGAACTCCAATGCTTGTTGGGGTTGGTGACATATACTAGTGAAAAGCAAGAAGAACTTACTTCTGAACCATTAGTAGCAGAGAGCCCTATCGGGAGGGAAGAGCCCCTCTAACCAAAGATGCATGGTACACAGATGGCTCCAGCCATGGGCACCCCCCAAAATGGAGGGCCATAGCTTTCCATCCTAAGACTGAGACAATATGGATGGAAGATGGTGAGGGGAAGAGCAGCCAATGGGCAGAGTTGTGGGCCGTGTGGCTTGTGATCAGCCAGGAGCCCTCCCCTATAGTTGTCTGCACTGACAGCTGGGCTGTCTATCGGGGCTTGACTCTGTGGCTACCAACCTGGTACCATGCCAACTGGCTGGTTGGTCACCAACCCCTTTGGGGTCAAGGCTTATAGTCAGACTAAAATAATTACAGTATACCACGTGACAGTGGCACTGGTATCCCCAGGAAATGATGAAGCAGATAATTGGCCCAGATACGTTGGTTAGAAGGAAAGCCTGCCTCTGATATAGCCCAGTGGCTACATGAGCGTTTGTTGCATGCGGGGCAAAAGACAATGTGGGCTGTAGCCTGTCGGTGGGGCTTGCCTTTGACCTTCGAAGAAGTTAGTAGAGCCCAGCAGGAGTGTGTTGTGTGCTCCAAAAGGGACTTACACTGTGTTCCACAGCAACATGGGACAATAGCTAGGGGCCTATACCCCTCATCAGGTGGTAGATAGACTATCTTGGGCCCCTACCTGTGTCAGAAGGATATCGGTATGCGATGACTTGTGTGGACACAGCTACTGGACTTCTGGTTGCTTTTCCTACCTGTTGTGCAGACCAGCAGGTGACCAAAAGAGGCCTGGAATGTCTCTTTGCTGCCTCTGGCCGACCACAGGTAATTGCCAGTGATCAGGGCACCCATTTTACTGGACATACACTGCAAGAATGGGTGCGACAGCTGGGAGTCAAGTAGAAGTTTCATGTGCCTTACAATCTTACCGCAGCAGGCATGATACAGAGGCACAATGGCTTGTTAAAATCCGGACTAAAGTCAGATACCAATAGTCTGCAGTGATAGTCAGTCCGCTTATGGACCGTGCTACGGTATTTGAATGAGAGACCCCGAAAGGGATCCCTGAGCCCTGTAGACATGTTAACACATATGGCTGCCTCCCCTATACAACTGCAAGTACTAACCAAGGAAGAATCACTGAAGCCAAGGTTCTGCCACCAGAATAATATCTTGCTGCCAGCACCAACTGCACTGAATCCCGGAGACTCCATTGAGTGGACGTGGCATTGGACCTTTTGATACATGGACCAATGATGGCTGGCTCTATTGGCACCTTGGGGACAAGGCCTGGAAGCTGGCCTCCTGTGTATTGTGGAATAACAGCAGAGTGGCCGCCAAAGATGACAGTAGTATATCCTGAAGGGCCAGAGATAGGAGCATCTTACCAGGGAGTTTTGTTTTATCATTATGGCCAGTGCATGCACCTCCAGTAGCACTATATATAGACCCTTCAGTAACCCCCATGGGGAAAGGAGTAAAAGTATGTATACTAGACCTGGAAGGGACCCCCTTCCTGCTATAGTCCTATCACAGGACCACTCTCTTGCATGCATCCTACCTGGTTGACAAGACTTGCCTATGTTGGTGGCATTAAAACCTGTGTCTTTTTGCCCTAAAGTCTTTGTGGATTGGGAACACCCTCTGGCTTGAGGATTATTATAATTTTTGTTACCTGTATCTGAATTTTTTATTATCTCTAAGTTGTTGTTATCCTCTGTTGCTATTGTGGAATCTGGTTAGAGTGCTCCAGCTTTCTCGCACAGGGACCATTGCGGAAGATGGAAAGCATGTAGATTGTAAGGCAGGAATCCTGGAGGGGTGGAGTGTGGGGAAGTTGGGGATCCTATGGCCAGGATCCTCACTGAACTTAAACCACCTGATGATGTAACTGGACTGTTGCTAGGCTACCGCTTCCACACCTTTAGGCAATAAGCTATTATTGTGCTGTATGGAGAGCTCAGCCCAGTGCTCTGGGCGGAGGCAGAGACGCTAGTGCTCGACCTACCCCTGGGAGAAGAAGCTGGGTAATAAACCCTTTCATCCCCAAAGAATGCTCTACTGTCAATTTCTTTGGTCCCATTGAATCCATAGTGAACTTGCCTGGGGCCAAAACCCATTGGCAAGACAAGATCACTTTTATAAAATTTACATAATAAAAGAAAGATAGTTTTTATTTTGAAATAATTTCTAAACTGCAAAAAAGTTGCAAAATTAATACAAATAGCTTTTTCCCCCCAGGACATTTGAGAGGGAGTTGCTAATGTGGTGGTCCACCACCATGTAATACCTTAGTCTGTAAATTATGCAAACTATGACATTGATCTATGTGAAGGTTTAATCTAAGTAAACCAGGCAAATCAGAAAATTAACTTTGAGACATTATAACTATGTAATCCACAGACCTTGTTCATCGACTGTTGCCAGTAGTCTGAACGCTGTTTATGGAAAAATGAGCCAATCTCAGGGAGTGTGTTTATTTGTGTCCCTTCATTATGCTCTGGTTTGGAATGCTTCTTCCCTCTTTTTTTGCCTTTAATGATCTTGGTATATTTGCATATTTCATAAGTCAATTGATAGCTTATTCCTTGATTTGAGTTTATCTGATAGTTACCATTAGTAGTTTTAGGTTGTACATTTTTGGCATATTTGTCATGTTTGAGATGCTTTAGTCTTTGCCTTGTATCAGGTGTCATGTGATTTCAGTTTTCCCATTACGCAAGAATTTAACTTTGTTCACTTGCTTAAATGAGTGTCTGCCAATTTTTTCCCTTTGTGAGATCACTATATTTTTTTCATTGGAGTAACAATTAGATGAGAGTTAAAGTAAATCTCTGTAAATACCCTGTTCCTTAAAAATTTTTATCAGCATTGATTTTTCTAAACTGAATTAATCTTTGTTAGGATTTCATATTTATTATGAATCTTTATTATGATGGCTACCTAATAATACATTTCTCATTCCATTGTTTCTTATACAGTTATTTGTTGGATTTCTATTTGAAGGAATATCTTTCTCTTCTCATTCATTCATTCATTCATATATGTCCGTATGAACCCATGAGTTGCTATTTATTCAATAGGCTATTTATTTTGATGTGCAAATTGTTTTACTTTTTGTTTGGTAGGAGTCTCTTCAAGATGGGCTGTATCTCTCTGACATATTTATATCACTATTTGATCTTTCTTACTCCAGGAAGTCCTGCTTTTTTGTGGGGAACCATATTTAGAAACCAAATACAGTGCTAGGTACTCATCAGTTTTGGACAGAGGTAGAGGATATACATATGTGCATATATCTGTATGTATATATATATATTTTTTAGACATATTTATTTCTGTCTGCATATTTATATGTTCATACTAGTGTTTCTGATTCTAGTCCAGTACCACAGAGTTCACTCTAGTTTTCTTCCTTTTCCTATTTGTATCTCTTTTCTCTGACAGTGATAACACTTGTTCCCATTATTCTCAATATAATTTCTTATTAAGTTAGTCTCTGGATTATGGGACTGATTTTTAATTGCCATCACTGCCTCCTCCCACCCCATCCCTTAGCATCTCTATTTCCTGCTTGAACTCTGATACTTCATGCTGGGCCATGCCCACCCTTTAACCATCCACCTCCTCACTGACCCTTACTCCCCAGACGGATGCCTTTCTCAGCCGCTACCTAATTTTTTTTCTGAATTATTAGGTTGGAGAAAAGGGAAGGAGGGAAGGAAAGAAGGGAGGAAGGAAGAAAGAGCCAAAGGAAAGAAAGGCCTTTTAAAATATAATTTCGTCTCTCTTATTCTATCTATCCTATCCTAAATTAATTGTAAAATGGTAAGAATTTAAACACACAATCTGTAATTCTTTTCTGTCTAAAACTGTCTTTTACCTAACCAGAATGTGCAGACCCTAGGAAAACTTGGCTGACCTTGTTAAGTGGTTCATTTCTTTATGAACCTTCTTGTATGAGCAGCGGTTTTACTCATAATCAATATTGTATCAGCATTCCATTAAAATGTTCTATTTGCTTTGGATTATACAAGTGAGAACCAGACGCACATACCACAGTGTTCTATTCCCCATCACAATTCATAAGGACTGCTGTTCCATTCTGCCTACAAAAGCATAGTCATCCTTCTCTGCTGGTTTTCTCCAAGGGCTGAGTTCTTTAACTGCTCATCTACTTTTTTCCTATCTTTCTTGGATTTCCCATGGGGACAAGTTACAAACTGAAATTTTCATTTTTAACTCTGATGATGAGTTTTCTCAAGAGTAGATATGTTAAAAAGATCTCGCTAATCGAAACATAGTAAAACTCCCCCAAACAATGAGCAGTTCTCTGCCCTCAAGCTTTTAGAATCCTGTCCTCCATAGCCAGAGTTTCACTAAGAACCATTAAAGGTTCTTATACAGACATAACCCGCGTGCACACACCCTTACAGTCAAACACCTACATGTTTATAGAGGACTCTTGTCTACCTCCCATAGTTTTTATCATTCTTAGAATGTTACCTGCAACATTTTGGCACTGCTAAAAGCCAACACTTCATAATACAAGTCTGTGCCATCCATTCTTAAAGGCGGATACTTTTGTTCCCAAAGAGGGGAAAAAGTGATTATTGTAATGTAAGAAAATTTTTACTCTTTTTATGTATAAAGCAGACTATGCTTACAGTATACATACACACGTGTGTGTGTACACCTTTTTTCTTGAACTATTATCCAGAGTATTAAAATTTCATGGGAAAAAGGTGATTAAAAAAATGCATGTGTAATAAAACCCTCCTTAGTAGGGCAATAATGAAAAAGGTTTGAAATGCACTGCTATATACCTATTACTTTAAGGAAAAGTCTTTGTCATCATCAATGAAAATACCATTTGTTGGAATCTCACATATCCTCTGTGGCCTCTTTGCTCTGCTCTCATGTCACTTGAGGTGGCTTGCAGTGTGTCTCCGAATTATAGGTCATTTCATTCTTTCTCAGACAATAGCCTAACCTTTAGGTTTTATAAGTATCAAAGGCACACTCCCTGGGTGATTCTGTAGCATTGCAACTCTTGAGGAGGTGGTTCTATGTTAAAAGTTGCTAATTTCTAACAGGGGTGATCAAAAGTTAATTAGTGAGCTCTTTGGTTTGTTTATTCATGGATTTATGTATTTAATGTATTTAATGAACAGGACATGATGGGAGAAGCTAACTAAGGATTATATTCAAATCTGGCACCTCAAATTCTCCTAAAAACCATGGTATGGTTATTAAAAGTTAGTAGCATATCAGGGGATACTCTTACCAGTGTTGTAATACTCAATCATTCCTTCACTATAGAAAGCCTATTCCGGCACTGAGCCAGGCCATGACAGTACAGCTTTAAGGAACACAAAGTTCTTGCATGCAGGATTTTTACCATGTAACTACAGATACTCTGCAAAGGAAACAAGCAATTACTCATCACCTAAATGAGCTGACCAGTGTATTCCTGCATGATATATAAACTAACAAAATGTAATTTCATTACCATTTTGTCCTTATTGTAATTAATTTACATTATGTTATTTTCCTACAACATTATATCTACTATATTAAGGAAATGGGATAGAATTTATAAAGGGAAAAATGTGGCATGGAAGTGTATACTGTATCTTTGTTTATGAACAGTTGTGCTGTGATACGTGTCTGTGGTAGAGTATCATAGACTTTCACAGCAGGAAAGGACACTGGCTAGTCTGTTCTCAATATGAAGCATTTTATCTTTACAAATATTTCCTTATAATAGCACTACAAGGAGCTATTTAATGATCCATCAAACCAGCTTCTGGTACTACAGCAGGAAAAAAAAGAAAGAAAAGGTGAGCAGAAGGCCGTTTTCTGTACTAGTTTAAAAAAAAAAGAATGAAAGTTGTCTACTACACCATGATTAAAGTATATACAATATACAGTAATCAGATAAACTCCAGACCTAAAGCAATGCTAGGCCAAAGAATGAACATATTTTTGTCATTTTTCAGAATTTAGCAAATTATGATGGACATAGGGCTCACAGATCCAAAATCTGTTGAACTTTTGGTGACTGAAACAAATTTTTCAAAACACAGTGTGAGATAATGAGAGTCAGAAAAAAGTTGAGGTATAGTTTTTCAAGATAATATGATTTAGAAGATGGTTTCACTTCTAGATTTAATGTTTTGTGATGCAATAGGAGATGTAAGAATACCAGTACCTAGTATGCAAGAAAGTTATTTTTCCTCTGTATTTTCTCCTTATATCTGTAGTTGCTAGAAAACCTTGTACTTTTTTATTGGTTTTGAAAATTATATAACATTATGCTGAAGGAAGAATTTTGGTCTCTAGTTCTATTAAATGGATAATGGCATGATAAGAACACTGAACGCCCTGTCACTGAAAGTTGAATGGCATCTGAGAAAGCGTCACTTTAAGCAGTTCAAGCTGTGTAATTGGCATCTGGTTTTATCACTGCTTATAGCAATAAGTACTCAAAATATCTATAGCTATAGAAATTGAATAGCATAAAGTAGTAGATTTTTTAAAAATTAAAATTAAGACTTAGCATTTTATTGAGACACCTGTCCATGAAATTTCACTGAGTTTTAGGTAAATAATTCCTAAATTATTTAGTTCCTTTAATATTAATGAATTCACATGAATAGTTCCTTTGATATTAACCAATTCACATCAAAGCTTTTAGACACTGCAAAATACTGTCCATTACTTAAAAACATTACTTTAAAAAGAGCATGAACAAAAGCATTAACAAAATAAATAACTAACTTATAAATAGGCAAAAGAAAGTAGTTATATTCACAAACACTGTATAATTCCCCTGTAATTATTGTATATTATATTTTATATATTTATGTTATATTAGTAGTATTTCATATATAATATATTAATAATTATATAATATCTCATATACTATAAAATATATCATATATAATTAGAGAGAGACAGAGTATAGATCATTCTAACATTCACAGAAACTATATTGACTTCTGAAATTGGTGATTATCCACGGGATGAGATTCTGCACATTTCAGGAGAAAGTGTTCCTTTTCATATAGTCCTTCAGTCAAGACCTGAGTCCTAAGTACAAAGTCTTCTTGAAGACTTAACAACATGTAGTTAAATGAGTACTTAAATTACTGTGATAAACTCAATTTCCATAACTTTTAAATAAATTTAGCCTTATTCTAACCAATCTTAGAAACTAGTTGCAGAACTCCCATCAGTATGATGGGGTGAACTGGTGTGAAAGAACTTACATTATGTTTTAAACTCACAAATGTTGGATAAAATAAAAATGTTAACAGGTGAGTTTGATTCCGTAAGAGCAGAATTCTTCTATTAGAAATGAAGAGGAGATTAATAGCCAGTACTTAATCATATTACAGTGTCACAAACACGCACTTGGAAGGGAGAAAAGCCAGGGCTTTAGTGTAGGCTTTCAGGTGAGCTGGAGCTTAATTATCTGCATAACGACAAAAGGGATGAATAGTGGAGACTTAAAAAAAAGAAAAAAGGAAAAACAACCTCCATCCACTACTTTAGAAAGCAGCAAGAATGTTTGCCATTTCTGTAATTTCAGGTAAAAACTATCATCTTTCAAAAATTGGAACCTCATGCTAGCAACCTTGCTGTAAGGTCCAAATTCACACTGTCAAAGTAGTGAGGGGACACCAGCTGAGTAATTAGTATAAACATTGATCCAAATTCATAGGGCCCTGGTGAACGCTAAACTGTCCTCTACATAGAGTTCATGTTCCACAGTCCAGAACACACAGTGATCCCATAGGAGGCAATGCCTGCTGAGGACAAACTCAGGATCAAACATGTAAAAACATGGCAAAGAAATAAGCTGTCATAGAGAGTGAAGGATGAAAAAAAATGGACTACTTGAACTTCAAATGCTAAACATTAGAAAAAAATATGAAAGGGACTTCAAAATAAGTAACATTATGTTCAAAGATAAAGAAAAATTAAGATTTGAAAATGCACCAATTTGAAATGGTAAAAAAGAAGACTGTAGTCACTGAAATTAATGAAATAAAACCTCAAGGTATGGTTTGAATTGATAACCAGCCATAGTTGTATAAAAAATTAGTGAACTGTAAAAAACAATTTGAGCTCATAGAGAAAACAATGAGTAATATAAAAGATAACTGAGACTTGGAAGAAAGAAGAGAAAGTGCTAATTAAAGGAGAGAATAAAAAGGTTGGGGCAAAACATATTTGCAATGATCAAGGACTTTAACTTGTAATTTCTATGAGATGATAGTGGTGATATCTTAGAGAAAAGATCATATTATTTTAAAGTAATTCAAATTGAATTTAAGGAGAAGCAGAATGCTTCTAATATTTTTCAATTGTTTTTGTCTTTAAGTAAAATGTTGCTAAAATAATCATTTCTGTCATTTCTAAAAGTCTTCATATATTCCAAGCACTTCACCAAGCACTTTATTCTTATCTCTCTCTTCTGATCCTGGTAACATCCGCATGAGATGGAACTATTTTTGTGTCTCTTTACTGCTAAGGAAACTGAAGTTTAGAGGGATTTAAGTAACTTTCAAAAGTTTTAGAGGATTCATAGGTGGAATCTAGATTCCAACTGTGGTGATTTGGCTCTGCCTGTGCCCTTAACAACTGTCCCATACTGCACATTTTAAAGAAGAAAATTGCAGGTTTAAATATTCTCAGGAAAAAATATTCTGAAGAAAACCAAATGGAAGTACCAATTCCTAGCCAAACCTTTCTTTTTGACAAAAAATTTTGAATCAGTGCTCTTTAGATTACAGATAGCCTCCCCAGATTGCCGTGGCTTTTTGATGTGTCTTGCTCACCAGACATTGAATCTCTGTGAGGCTCCCTGTGTGATCCTAAGAATCCAAAGGCCCCTTTAAATCTCTCTGATAACCTTGACAATTAAAACTCACATGTGTTTTTATTGTGACAGATCTAAAAACCTCCTAAGTCGCCTTTACAAAACCCTCTGCCTTCTACCTCATCTCAGCACCAGAAATGGGTTAGAGCTGTAACTGACTTCTTTCAGTTTTTAAGATCGACATTATTTGCTTGCTTGAAGGACAAAATAAATAAGAAGAGTAATGGATTTTAAATCATAGACTATGTATCCATGGGTCCAAACAATGCAAATAAATAATTGAATTACTCAATAAATATGGGAGAAGGGATGGCTTTTCCTTTTAAGTAGAAGTCCAAATCACCACTAGGCATAGAACACAGTGCTAATGGCCACAAGCAAGAATCATCAGTGGACAGTAATTTAGTGGGCTATGGTATAAGAAACAGGATTATTTGCATAGTCTCAAAGTATTTGTCCACAAGACACTTATTAATTCCAAAGATTAAAAATAGTAACTTTACGAAGCAAATAACCCAGAAGATACTACCTTAACCAAGTCATCGATGTTATTAGCATCACCAGGAATAATACAGATCTACATATGTCCCTCCTGATATACGATGCACTGAAAAGGGCATCAAATACTTCTAGGGTATTCTGGGCAAAAAATGCATGACTTCAGTCATAAGAAAACATCAGCCTAACCAAAACTGAGGGGCAGGCCACAAAATAACTGGGCAATACTCTTCAACAGTGTCAGGGGCATGAAAAATAAAGACGGAGGGACTGTCACACATGGAGAAGACTAAGAAAACATGGCAAGTAAATGAATTCTGAGATTCTAGATTAAACTCTGAGACCAGGAAATGAACACTAGTGGATAGTTCCAGTATTGTCTGTAGATGAGTTAGTAGCATTGAACCAATGTTGATTTCATTGTTTCAGTATTTTTACTTGTAAAACATTTTCTGTAAGCCTAAAGTTGTTTCAAAATGAAAAGTTAATAAAGGATAATCATATACTTGGCAATTTATGTTTGGCTGGATAATTTTTGATATTTGCTAGAGAATTTTATCCCCTCCTACGAATTTATAAACTTTTAAATCTGTACTTACTATTTTCTTTGTTCTGAGATGCACTGTCATAGCTGTCCTTACTCTCTGTTCTGAGGGAAATTTCATTAAACTTTATTAAATAAATAGTCACTGCTACTCACTTTATGCCTATAAATCATGTCTATATGGACTTGCCTAATGAAAAGCAGTTTGGCTTAAACCTATATTTATAGATGATCTAGCACTGTGGTTTTCAACTGGGGGATATTTTGCCCTATAGGAGACATTTAGCAATTTCTGAAGATAGTCTGTTATGACCAGCAGGGAGTGGTCCTGACATTTATGGATGCTGTTAAAAAGCCTACAATTCCCAGTACAGCCCCCACAACAATCCTGCCAATAGTGTCAAGGTAGAGAGTCTCTGCTCTGGTCAGTGATTATTTAATGCTCTGAGGTGCTCCGTGTGACTCCAAAGTAGACTGTATGCATAATATGCCTTCTGTGTCATATGTCATGCTGTATCAAGTGTATGTACCAAATTTGATGAGAAGCATTATAGTTATTTTTGTATGATACAAAAATGGAAAGTAAGCATTAATTTAATTGAATTTGTGTCAACAAAGAATATAACGGAACAAAGCACATGTGGACGTTTTGTTTTTATCTCTTTTTCTTTGCTTTTCCTTTTTTATGTTTTATTTTTCAAGCCGGCTCCTTGCATTTTAGTCAGTGACTACAGCATCACAAACCAACATCGTGAAAGCTGCGTTAGCACAAGAGAACAGAAATACTTGTCTGCATTTCAGTGACTCTAGGGTTTTTGCTCACTGACTAGCAAAGGTCAATCTGTTTCAGGAGTTTTTGGTACCTCTGTATTTTTATAGACAAGGATTCACATTCTTCCAAAGCAAATCCAAGTAGTTACTTAAAATTGGTCCTTTCAGAAGGCTGCAAATCAGTCACTGTGATTATAATTTGGAGATGATAGAACAAACTCATCTAGTTGGCAAAACAGAATATGTATAAGTAGAGGCGAAAAGCCTCATGAGCCTGGTGAGAGCTCGTTGTCCAGAATAGAATTTTAGCTCAGACTGCCTGGAGTCATATTCTGCCCCTGCTGTACATTGGCTGCATGTCTGTGGGCACATTAACTTTCATACTGTATTTGTCTCCTAGGTAAAATGAAAAGAGTAGTAATTCTCACCTTCTAACGTTGTTGTGAAGATTCTCTATAAATCACTTGGAGTACAGCTTGGCACACTGAAAGCTCTGTGTAAGTTACTGCTGCTGTATTATTATCCAAAAGGAGCGAACTCCTTGCCCAGCAGCCTGAATTGAACTCAGTGCCCAAGGGTTCTCTCCTGGTCTGTTTTTCGTACACAATGTCTTGGAATCTGCCCAGGCAAACATGTAAAAGTGATGTTTTTCTTCAGCTTATCAGGGTCCTCCCATGTCTCTTGGTGTAGTTTTTTTTTTTCCCCCATAAGATTTTTAAATAATTTTTCCTGATTCTCTCCAGGCTCTTGGGGTTCAGATGACCAGGAGACCTAGTTCTGGACTTCCCAAGGCCCTTCCTATGGATGGATACACTTAATTCACTAACATTACATAGTGCCATTTTTATGGTTACAGCTAAAATGTACCACAATCATGAAGACATTTTGGACTTGCCTACATAATTTAATGTATTTATAAGATTTGATCTCATATTTATAGCTGTATAAAATTTGAACCAGAGAAGATGTTTAAAGATTTATTCCCATATTACATTGTATTTGTTTCAAAGCTGGCCATATGGTGTCTTCTTTCTGCCTAGAATTAACCTCCATTTATCCATTTTTAAACTGAGACATTTGCTAAAACCTTTACTTGGTGAACCTGAGGCTCTAAAATGTGATCTTGCTTTAAATGCTATAATTAAAATGCAATTATTCTTGTCTAAAATGGGGTATATTAACTAGATGCATGCACTTTTGTTCTATGCTACATCCAAAATGCAATCAAAACCCTCTTTTTTAAAACCAAGCCCCTTTCTATTTTTATAACTCTAAATACATTATTTTCTTTACATTTTGACTTGCTCTTATTACAAAAATTGATAGACTATAATGACTATCATTTCCATTAGTAGTTTGGAGAACTGTATAATTTGAAATGTTTTAAGTTAGACACAGATTTTTAAAGTTCATTCTAACTAAAGTTTTTCTTTTCTTTCACATTTTTGCTTCTGAGTGTCATTGTGCACGACAGAGAATAAAGCAGAGAG